>JAKTRK010000057.1:0-63242 GCA_030579675.1 Liangdongia quercuum | reverse complement strand
AAAAAAAAAAAATTAAAAAAAAAAAAAAAAAAAAAAAAAAAAAAAAAAATTTTCGTTCTCATCATTTAACCAACAGGAATGAACAGCAACCACAAATATACATGGTCTCTTTCTGGTGGCTTACGGTCGAAGAGCTTGTGAACTGCCAACCACTAGCTTCTCTTGAGATCAGTATAGCAAGGCCGTGCGTGCTAAGGGCTGGGTGGTGGCAGATGCCTCCAAAGGCAGTTTGAGTTCAGTAGCCACTAAAAGCTGTAAGGTGAAGGTGCATGTCCTGTTGATTGACGCATACGTTTACTGCAGTTATAATACGCATAACACGATGCTCGGTTGTCTAGTGTGATGATCTAAGGAGAACACCTGGGAGCAGCTTGAATAGAGATGTATGAGGTTACGCATTTTCCAACGATATATATAGTCATATGTGTATAACAAGTAACCGCTTCTTTCATAAAACTAAGCGGTGTCTCAAACTCAATAATACTAATAGAGACCCCGAGATTTTTGATTAGCTTTGACTAATCATTTCCTAATAGTTCTAGATGTGTTCTAGATCGTCGATACCTGCATGCTTACTTCTGCTTGAAATATATATATATATATATATGTATAATGAATATATGGAGCCCTAATTATGCACTCGTATAATTATCAACGTCGCCTCTGGCTGACTGAGCATAGCAAAAGTGTTGTTCATTGCGAGAAAAGTAAGAAATCATCAGTTTTTTTTTATCGATTTCGTGGGGAGAATGCTCCTTACATCTGACTATGAGCAGCCTATTACAACTGCTCAATTCACCGGAAGACTGCACGCAGATCAGCGGTTACAGGCCAATTCAGGTGGTTTATTCAGACGAGAGCTCCCTCGTAGTATATCACGTCATCTACTGTATCATACGTGCGCCTGCTATATGGTCTTGTGTATCTACATCAGACAGATCGACTATATCAGCAGAAGCTAGAGTAAGTGCACGGTCAAAAAAAAAAAAAAAAAAAACAACACCGTTTATCATACAATAATATGCTGTAGTTGATATTCCACCATGTAAAGGAGACACATCACTACTTCTGAATAAAATATGCGTAAGCGCAACTAGAGAATGCTGGTTACTGGGTTTCATTGCAGTACGAGCGCTTGACGTTTATGTTTTTTTTTTTTTATTGAATATGCATACATCATCATTCAAAGATTCTAGAAAGTTCAGCACGAGTAGCCGATCCAAAGCATCCATAAATAATACTCTGCATTATAAGCCTATAAATTTCAACGCAATTTGTATTAATAAAAGAGCTGTTTCTTTTCAACCGAGAGACACACTGGTTAAGCGGGTTATAAAAAGAAAAAATGTCTATACCCATTACTTGGCGATGGTACTAAATAGCCGATTATGCTGCAGCAGGTCGGAAACTGAGATTATGATGTAATACGACAAGGCTTCTCGATCCCGCACTGGGCGTTGTCTCACCTCATTATGCACTTATCCTATTGACAGAATGTTACCCTGAATTTTTATATTGATACAGCTGAACCCTTAATAGGCGTGCAATGAGCTCTCTATAATATCGAACGATTCAACGACTCAACGTGCCTGCTTCCTGTTTGGTATTATCGGCTGATAAATTGATCCCGAAAGAAATTACTATGGAAACGAATGAAAAGAGCTACAAATCAGTATGTTATCAGCTAGACGATTTTAACGTTGTTATTGCCCCTTTAGCTTAGTGGTAGAGCGTTGCACTTGTAATGCAAAGGTCGCTAGTTCAATTCTGGCAGGGGGCATCTCTTTTTTTTTGCAGCCGTTTTTCAACATCGATTGTATCTTCCTCAACATTGGACAGCGAATGAGGATTTATTTTTTTTTTTATAACGCCATATAATTGTCATCCTAGGACGTCTGATTATGTTCTCTTCTACACCTTCCATCTCTTGGATAAGTAATGGTGGCTTCTAGGTAGGATACTATAGTACTGATTTTTTTTTTTTTTTGAAGTACTTATCAGAAACATGCTGTCGTTGGTGTACGGGAAAAACGAAAGACACAACGCCACGGCTATGGTACGATGGTCTTCTATAATAAATTCAGTCAATTGATTAGTTATGTAACTCCTGTAGGACCCCAATTAGTGCGCTTTGGAATGCTCTTCCTATCCAGAGCTTGAATTTCAGATATAGTGGCAGCAGAGAGGCATTCGTCCGAAATGGGCATCTTGATCGCCGAAAAAATAGAATCCACCTCAACGTATATAATATATAGGCTATGGCTCCTCCTCGCAATAGGATCCAGTAGAATCCGAATCGAACGGTTTTGTATTTTAAGAGAATACATATTGATGAACATTAGACATTTGTGAGCGCTCAGCTTCCCAATTAGAACCATTCTCTCTTCACACGCTCCCTCATCATGCCCCGTGTACACTCTTTGAAAATCCCATTACAACTGCTTTCAACCATCACCTCTCCTGCATTCTTCGCAAAACTCGATAAACAACTGAACAATAATAGAGATCGTTCTTTAGGACTTCTTGCTTACTCTTCTCTGCTGTTGTCTGAATTGCTAAGAAATTACCCCAAAATCAAAGCATCAGTGTTGAAACTACTCTACAGGCTATCCCTCATCAAGTCATCATCACCTCCACTTCCATCTGAATCAGAACTCACATCAAAACAGCTGAATCTGGCAGAAACTTTGAAAGGCGTCTACAACTATATAACAGACATCAGGATTGCCGCCAACATATTCGGACTAGTGCCGTATATATCCCAGTTTTTGCAGAGTTATAGCACTATCTCCAAACTACGTAAGATTGACAGTAGAGACCAGTTTGAAAACTTCTCAAGCTTCTTGATATGGGCCCCACAGATCTTTTACGAGAATCTTGGATTCATTCTATCACATGATTTCTTGCCAGCCGATTTTGATTATCTGCTATTACCACAGAATAGAAACGACCCAAAGCTATCTAGCTCAGATTGGTATTACATTTATTCGTGCAGAATTTGGTTTTTCGCTGTTCTGATCGATGTTTTGAAAAACCTCAAGTCTGCGAAAGTATCTCTCACAGAGTTAAGTGACTTGGCACTGAGCTATCATTGGTCAACTACAACAGGTGTTCTAAGTAAGCCAGTTTTCGCCATTGTTGGATTTTATAATGCATTGATTAAATTTAACGACGCTTGGTCAGGTTTGGCGTGAATCAACAAGGATTTACGCCTTGGATGAGATAATCAGCCCTTTTTCTGAAATTTGCCGAGCAGGATCTCTTTTCAGTGTTCTGGATGATCTTCCAAAAATTTAACATGGTCTATTAACTGAGGACAAAAAGTTGAAGGGTCTTGACCCCAGTACTCCTTCAGCTTCAACCCTATTAATCGTTCACTAATAGGTGTATGCCCCCGATAATTTTTACACAGAGCACCAGCAATTATTTGGAAGATTCTGAGTTCAAAGTCATATTTTGCCTCTTGAGTGGATGATAAATACATTCTGATATGCTCATTAGAACCCTTTTTGATAATTTCATTATCATTCAGTAATGCAACTGGAATCAATTTGGGGTAACTGAGATGCATGAAGTAGATGGGTGGTTGTTTAGCATTTTTTGCGGGCAGCAGTTTGTTATGTTCATCGAGATATGAGCCTTTCAAAAGATTCTCATAATCTGTTTGAGGATCAGCTTGACCCAAAGCTTTACTGTAAAATTTACCCTCATCGTGGTATCCTATAAATTTAAATGGCTCTAGAACTTGATAGTATGTTGCATTAAGCACCGTAGCTGCTGAAATAAACGTCTCTTTATCGCCTTCACCCGCGGAACCCTGAGAAAACAACGCGTAATATAGTTTAGGGCCAAATATATTATAATACAACGAGAGCAGTAGTGTCTTTGTGTGTCTATTCTTATTGACAAGAATCATTCCACTTTCGCTTGACGGATTCGGTAATGTCCCTTCAAAATCATGGTAACTAACGTCTTTGTTCAAATCGAGTGTTGATGTATCCTTCCGTTTCGCATAGGGACCTCTGATAATCTTCTTCGTCACCCTTAATCCTGCAATGTCATAGTATTTAGGGTTAGTGGTTCTTGCCCAGGCATCTGGCCAAATTACCAAACCATACCGTTGGAAAACTCTGGAGTTCATTAGGGGAGTTGGATCTCTCAAAGGAACATTGTCTGCATCCAGGAATAATATGTTTTCGAATTTCGAAACCATTAACGCTAGGAGTTTATACTGAAATCCAGAGACCTCAACACCCAGCTTTTTAGCAATATCACCAATCTCATCCTCAAGCACGGTACAGCGTGCATTATACTTTGGTAATATCACATCACAAAATTCTTGTTCGAACTCGTCATGAGTTCCAATGAAAACCTCGATAGGTAGTTTACATCCCAATAGTCTCAGCTGTTCGATTCCAATCAGCGCCAACCATGAGAATTTTATTCCACCAACAAATACAATACCATCACCTTCTGGCTCAACATTCTCGTTACCAAACCACTCATGCTTATCGTCCTGAATGTCCTTCAAATATGCTTGATGAGCACTTTTCAATCTATTTACTTGCAAATCGTTTACAACTAATAAGTTTGATAAATAGCTCTTTGAAAATACGAAATCGTCATCCGTAGCAAATTTCTCTTTTGCCTTTTCGCCATTTCTATACTGCGTTAGCGGCCCAACAGATGGATTGTTAGCGTTAATGCTGGAAAATATCCAGTTGTATCCAGTCTTTCTGTTGACTCCACTTTTAGCAAGCTCTTTGAGTTCGCCTAGAGATTCGGCACTCAGAGCGGTGGAGCCAAACCACGCAGAGTAGTAAAGCACCACCACTATAGAAAGAGACACCAGTACTAGCCTCTGTACACGTCTAAGCGTCAGCATATCAGCGACGGAATGTCTAGCCAAAAATAAAATAAACCCGTTGTTGTTCGTCGCGGAGTGTTTTTGTTGACATCACAGTTTTTGAAATTTTGATTTAGTCCTCACCGTTACGCGCACATGAGAATAAAGAGCAGTTGATTTTAGTAGTTGCCGAAGACCTTCGATAGTTAAGCTTTGAAAATGAGAATTGTGTCTGCACGTTAGGTTCCAGCTTTTAGGATATGGCTTGTTTCCAAAGGGCTCGCGTGCACTTTTTTTCTTGTAGGTGCATTGATTAGCAACCGAGCTTTTGATATTGGGACTGGACCCTGCATATTGGCGAAAGATAACGGCATACGATCTAAGTAATGCGAGGAAAAGGCTACAATTGGGGTGTGAGTGTCTGAATTGATTGCTCCCAATAAGCAAATATTCAACAGTTCTCTGAGAAATCACTGTTTCATAGCTACTCGAAATCAAATACGCAAAACAAGAGCAGCTCATATGTGAGAGAGAATTACAACATCAAAAAAAAAAAAAGGCGCCAACGTCATTTCATTATTTGGCAGCCTCATTCACCTCAAGACCATCTAGTATGACGACCTTGTCAGTTGTGGTCTTCATCACGGTTTTCAAGCCAGCAAGAGCCACGTCTTCTGCACGGACTGGCTTGCCTAAATATGGTGCAAACGGGGTGTTCAAACTCCAAGAAAACGCCTTCAAGCCAAGCTCGTTCCAGAATCCATGATTTTCTGCTCTTTCCCCTAGAAGAATTCCGGGTCTTAATATGACAGTCTTGTCAAACCCGAGTTTGATAATTTCGTCCTCCAAAGTACCCTTCATCTTGAAGTATGCGAAATTGGACGAGCTTGAAGCATTAGCCGAAGATACTAAAACGTAGTTTTTGACGCCTTTGGCTTTGGCGGCTTTCGCTAGCTCAAGATTGAGATCATGGTCAATCTTATACTGGTTCTCAAAGCCCCCAACCTTACCCTTTGTGGTACCTAAACTGGAGATAAAAGTGTCAACTGGGGCATCAAGAGACTCCAAATATGAAACCCACTCTTCGGATGGTTTGAGAACTTTAGAGATTTTGGGATCTGATGAATTGTCTGGCTCTCTTCTTGAGAGTGAAATCACTTTCTGGTAGTACTCTGGTGAGTGCCTTAAAAAGTAGTTGCCAACAAGACCAGTGGTACCAACTATTATCGCAGCTCCTGCACCTGACATTGTGGTGAAATATGGATCAAAACGTGGATATTAGAGTTGTAGCTGAACCTGCGGGAGGGAAGCGGTATAAAGTTATGATCTAGTAAAGCAGTAACCTGCTCAAACCCATTCAGTTCATTTGATAGCTTTTTAAGAAAGGGTGGCGCCCGGAATATAATCGATTATATAATATCTGATAAAGAGCAAATTTCTATGATTATCTAATAAATGACAAATATCATAACTTATGTAATCGATCTGCCGGTCTATGTTTGTATATGCATGTTGATGTATTATATATGTCGGATCGCAAATTTGTAGTTTCTTTTCTGGATTTAAGCTTATTTTGTGTTTTTTAGATTTGGGTACTAATCTTATATTGTACATTCAGGGTCCTTGATCTTCATCTTCGCTCTTCTGCTGGGCCTTGGAATCGAGACTTTCAATTGCGGGATATCAGGCTTGGAGACGCGTTGAGTCTAGCAGTAGCCCCTTTTCAGTATCCAGTATACGGGTCAGTAGTAGTTCACTTGTATAGTTGGGCTGCAATAAACACTCCTGAGACCAAGAATTGTGTAAAACCCTGTCCCGAGCTTTCAGTCGGTCCTGATTGGCACTCGGCTCGCAATTTCAAGTCACTGAAATCCTGGGAGACCGGATTGTAATTTTCTAGTCCTTGGAGAACAGATCAAGTTTGAAAGACTGCTCTGGCACTAGCGTCTTTCATTCGAAGCTTCTGCTGTGCAGCTACTTCAGATGTGCTTTTGTCGAATGGTAGTTACAGGCCTAATCTGGGCCATGTGTCCTACAAGGGAGAAAAGAAACCATGAAAATGCCCTTCAATGCCCTCGAGAGAAAATGACATGAACGGATTGTTAAGGCTCATGAATAGCTACTCTCTCTCTCTATCTCTCTCTCTCTCTGGCAGCTACCATCCAGAAGTGTAAAATTATGACCTCAAACTTTGTCATTTTAAGGAAGCGCTCCTGATCGCGGTCGTGATCATGATCCTGGTAGAAATCTTTGAATCGTAAAAAATGGTGTAAAATACCTATATGCAAGTATTTGCATATACTAAATCGAATAAACCAATAAGAGGGCTAGCAGAAATCTGGGATTGTAACGTAACTTGTGAGCGAATCTCTCTTCCTCTCAATGACTGGATAACATGTGAGCGGGAATGAAATGCTCTTAGTGTTTTCATGGCTAGCCGTAGTAAGCCGAGTCTCTGATGAGGTGCCAAGAAAATGAATTGAAATGAAATAGGTAGAAAAATCATGAATCTCAAGAAGCTTAAAGGTCAAAAGGGGTTGCCTCATGGCAAACTCGATGTTAGATACATAGATTAGTGGTGCATGTCCTAGCAGAGTCATTCACTAACATAATAGCTTTCAAAACAAAGTTAGTTGAACTGTTTTTTTTCTTTTCATATCGAGTCTTCATTCAACAGGACAAGCACCAGCTGTTATAACTTGAGCATGAACACAAAGTAGATTGGAAACGTAGAGCAAGAAGGCGGAACAATGTCTATCAGCTGGCTACCTGGCTATCGAATTTTTACAAGCCTTCGCACTAACAACCCAATCCCCTCGATAGTGCACCATGTTTGGCGAGTAACTAACTATATTATTGGCTTGCAGAAAGAAACAAGGCGTCGTGGCTTCCAAATGAGATGTGAGATCTGCAATGTTCTATTTAATGGACTGGCTGTACTTGCAACTTTTAGGAAAGGGGACTGGGCCTATTGCTTTTCCGAGAGTGCAGCCTAGATTATCGAAACGATCAAAGAAAAAAAAATTTTTCCTCCCTTTTCATTCATGGACCTAAACATTGAATCAAAGCCTCAATCAGCGGGTCTCAAATCCTCCTTTTTCGAAGTATCTTGCTAAAACTTAACGAAGTTTTGGCACTCTTTTCTCTATGAAACCCTCATCTTTCCTTTTCTTAACTAGACAGAAAAGCTGCCTGCAAATTGCTCACTAACCCTAACATCTGAGGGATTTTAAGCCTCCAAATTATCTCTTCCATCTCAGACTGAGGAAAACCATGCAATGCAGTGGAGTGTGAAGAATTAGGACCTGAACGCCTATTTCTGCAGAAAGACATAATTTAAAGTTATCTGAGACAGAATCAACGCACGATTTCTGCCTGTAAAGCTCATTTCCATCACTCTCATTTGATAAAACACTCCTTTTGAGCTCGATCCCACTCTATATCTGCAGACGGACAGATTGAGAGTTATATTTATCTTTAGGATCTGCCCAATATACCATGTGAGCCACTGGCTAAACATGCATTGAACAGCACGAGCAAGTGTTCTGGCTATAGTTTAAGACCGCTCATTGGTCTACCAGACGTTTTACTATCACGAACTAAAAAACTTTTCTCTCATAGGAAGATATATATCATAATGCTCTCCGTTTTCTTTTCCTTCGATGCATAGCAAACTTGTAGAGACTACTTTATTCAATCATGAAGGGTACGGTGATCCAAGCTCTTGGCTTGTGGCTACTACTTCTGGTAATTGGAGGAAATGCACAGTTCCATTACTACTCAGATGATGAACTCACGCTGATATCCTGTAAAGCGTCGGTCTATGCCACCACTAAATACTGTGTCAATGACACAGCATCTAATTTCAAGTGCAATTGTAAGTACAAGCCAGCTATGGGATCGCTTCTGTACTGTTTGAAGGACACAATGAAGGAAAGATACGAAGCTGGATTTGAATTCTTTGCCTCCAAGTGTGAAGCACTCAAAATTCAACTCAACGAAACAGTGATGGACAAGCAGCTGATTAATGCCACAAAGTACTTGGTCAACACGACTGCAATTAAGGGCTTCAACAAGAGTCTTTACTTCGACTCTCCAGTTTACTATAATAAAAAGTCGTATAAGTTATACCACACAGCATACAAGGCAAGATATAGAAACCTCACTGACTCTGTATACATGGGGTCTGGGTTAGTTGGTTATTGGGCTGCTATCTTCGTTTTCGCTGGTATTTATAATCTGTTGCAAAGAGCCGGACTCATCTCAAAGTATTTCCACTTAAGTGTATCAAATTGGATAAGAAAGCATCTGACGCTGCCAGCTCTCTCCGCTAATAAGAAGCACACTGAGGCCATATCGTTAGGGAAAGTCCCGATAGGGCTCGTACCAACAAGAATGGAGTCTCTAGTCGTCTTCTTTTATTTTGCAATGACCTTCATATTTACTGGTGTTAGATACCATCCTTATTTTGCAGGGAACCCTGTATTTGCGACCAAGAAAGCACAATTGGGAAGATATGTCGGTGATCGGTCAGGTATTTTGGCTATCTTTGGGTTCCAACTAACCTTTCTATTCGCTGGCAGGAACAATTTTCTGCTTTGGCTTACTGGATGGAAACAGTCAACTTTTGTTATGTACCATAAATGGATTTCAAGATTCAACTTCATACTAATATTAATTCACGCTGGTGCCTTCCATCAGCAGTCTGTTGGTCTTGGCAAACTTGAATCAAGAATGAAGACGTTCTGGTACCGCTGGGGTATCGTTGCTGTTACGTTTGCTGCCTGTGCTGTCTTTGTTGCAATGTATCCTATTAGAAAGCGCTGCTATGAGGTGTTCTTATTTCTACATATAGTATTTGTTGCCATCTTCTTGGCTGGTGCCTGGATCCACGTTGTCGAAGAAGACTGTGGAGAGTTTGCATATGCGATGGCAGCCATCTGGGTATTTGACAGGGTTGTTAGAATTGCCAGACTGGTATATTTTGGAATAAGGAATGCAGATGTTCAGGTTGTCTCTGATGAGGTTTTGAAGGTGAAAGTTGCGCGCCATAAGCTGTGGAAGGCATTCCCTGGAGCTTATGGATTCGTTCACTTCATGACCCCCTTGACGTTTTTCCAGTCGCACCCTTTCACAATCATCGAAACCAGTGATTCTGACATCACATTTTTGGTTAAAATCAAAGGTGGTGTTACTTCTCAAATTCAAAAGATACTTTCTAAACTACCAAACCACGAGGGCATCATCAAAATATCTGTTGAAGGTCCTTACGGTACGCACAGTCCTGTTCAGAAGTACGATTCTGTTGTGATGTATGCTGGTGGTACAGGTATATCAGGCCCATATGGACATGCTCTCAAGACGGTGAACAACGGTAAGAACCAACATATGAAGCTCTACTGGATCATCAGAAGCTGGTCTTCCATTGATTGGGTTCACGATGAGCTGCTGAGACTGAAAGGCGGTGCCGTGAAAGTAATCATATACATTACAAATCCTGATTCTGGTGTTGGTGTGAAATTCAAGGGCAACAACATGACGAGCTCATCCGACAGCGATTCTAAGGATGAGAAGCAAGACGATCACGTAATAAAGGACGGTAAAGGAGGGCCTCCAACTGGAGTTGAGGCCATAATTTCTTCGCTAGACTTTGTTGAATTCAGGTACGGAAGACCGAATATAGACGAGCTGGTTAAAAGTGATATTCAAGAATCGCAGGGGACTTTAGCCATTGTTACTGCTGCCCATAACTCTGTTGTCGATGATGTCAGAAGTGCGGTGAGTAACTACTTGGATTTGAGCTCATCGAGGGTTGATTATTTTGAGGAGTTACAGAGTTGGTGATGCTGCCATCTTTTTTTTTTTTCTTCAATTTTGTATTATATAGCCTTATGCCTGCATACACACAGATCATGAAACTTTGTTCACTAATATTGCAGATGCAGCTAGAATTTGGCAACCAGTATATGCGCGCGCGCACACGTGTGCACGCGACGATATCAAAGCCATATTTATAGCTCCTGCTGGTTAGGCATTCTTTTATATATATATATATATATATATATATATATACACACACTATGATTATTTTTCCTTCACGTTATAGAGAGCAGCCTTTTCATTGATTGCTTGTAATCTCTCTGCAAGAATTGGATGTGAATAGTGATAGCTTGAATATAACCAGTCTGCATCCATTGAGCTCAAGTTCTCGATTTGCAGGCTTATCAAAGCTCTTGAGAGTTCGTTTGGATAGCCCAATTTGACTGCGTATTCGTCAGCCTCGTATTCGTGCTTTCTTGATAGTAAGTTCATTCCGAAAGTAAGAATGTTGTCCAGGGGTTGTAAGATATCGTTGAACAACAAGAAACCAATGATAACTGGCTGCTGTCCAAAGAAGCCGAAGCTTTCAAATAGTGATTTGTTATGGATGAAACCTGCGAATAGCGTAAAGATTGACAAGACATGGGCCTGTGAGATGAGCAACATTTTGGTGGTATGCGATAGCGCCCAGTGGCCAATTTCGTGGCCCAAGACAGCAGTAGTCTCTTCGACGCTGGAGGTTTCAATCAAGGTGTCATAAATGACGATTTGCTTTGACCACGGCAGTCCATAAAAGTAGGCGTTTGAATGGCTTGATCTCTTTGAGCCGTCGATCACGTATAGCTTAGTCAATGGGAACTTATTTCTAACGGCCAAGTTTTCAATCGAGGTTCTCAATTCGCCCTCTTGCAAAGGAGTCAGTTTGTTGAACAGCGGTTGGATTATTGTAGGGTATATTGCGATTGCAATGACCTGAACAACGAGCAAGAAGATCCAGACGTAAAAGATAAAATCGTCTCCGAAATGGTCAATAATTTTCAAGAATCCAGCTAGGATTGGGAATCCTAGTATGACGGTTAATGCCAGCGATTTTATGAGATCAGAAACCCATAATTTCTTTGTGAGTTTATTGAAGCCAAACTTCTCCTCCAAGAAAAAGTTTTTATAGTAAGACAGAGGTAACGATAGAGCGGTTGAGAGAATTTGCAAGGCAAACAAGAAAAACAAACTATGAACAATGGTACTATTTTGAGCAAAAGCTGGTAAAAACTTAGAACTTAAATCATAGACTTTTCGACCAAACGACCATAGCTTTGGTAAAAAATCGAATTTTACAAAAAGGAAATTTTGAACAAACGAGAAAGTGTCCTGGAATATCGAGAATTGGGCTTTGGCTCTCGAGTACGCCTGCGATTTTTCGAAAACGTCCTGTTTGATCTCGTTCTTCAAAGTTTCTGGCAGTTCCTTCTTTTGCAGCACTCTGTATTGGCGCAAGGTGAGATACGTCTCAAACACAAATTGGAATGTCGTGAACCCCAAAATGATTCCCTTCCAGTTGATGGAGGAGTTGTCCAACACAGTAGCGAACGACTGCAGCAAAGACATCTTCAAATTCACCCCAGTAGTACAGTTTGTCGTGGGAGCAATCGTACAAAAAAGAGAGAAGCTATATGCTGTTAAGTTTTTCGGGATTTTTCAAAGAAGGCGAAGGTTAAACACAAGTTCCGAGGGGAGGACAGGGGAGCACAGCGTCAAAACGAGACCGAAAGAAGCCAAAAAAAAAAAAAAATCACCGGAAATTGCTGTTTTGGGAAATACAATAAGATCAAAACTGGTGTATGAAGCAGCGAAGACAGAGACAGAGACAGAGACAGAGACAGAGAGAAGCATAAAGAGAGAAGCATAAAGAGAGAAGCATAAAGTTCTCTTTTTTCTATTTTTTTGGCCTTTGCAACGCCATGAAAGCGGTTGATGTTTCGATGCATGGTTCTCTCTAAGTGAGTTCAGTCTTTTCTGAGTTAATTAGGTTTATTTTTGCAGTTGGTATATACTACAGAGCATGGAGCGAGCATATAGGTTGAGATATATTGAGATAACATAAAAAGAGCAGCCTTCGTATATATATATATACGTTATTACTCTGTTTTCTTTGTGCGCGCCTGCGGGTTGAGTCTCTTTCTGGCAATGGCGAGCATTTTAGAGAACCAGTAGAGATTCAGCACGTCGAGGGCGAAATTGAGAGAGACGACAAGAGCAGCTAGTGTGAGTGGGATCTCGTCTCTGAGCTCGATGAACTGTTTCAGCACTGCAAAGATCGCGTAGAACCCCCATAGGATTCTGACTGTGAAGAAGGAAACGATGAGGACTAGCCCGTTCAGCAGCTGCACCCAGTTCGGGAACGTGCCCTCCGGCAGTACTTTGACGAACCAATTGATGTTGACAAACGGCGAGCTGAGCTCGAATATGAGGAACCCTGCTACCCAGCCTAGGCAGAACGGCTGCAGAGTGGAAACAAACACGGTGAGGGCAGCGGCAGCATGGAGCAGGAACCCCGGACCGAATAAGCGGAGGTGCCGGAGGCAGATGAAGAGGTCCCATACGAAGTAGCCGATGGTGATGGCGGAGACGAAAGCGGCGTACGGATGGTAGGCGAACACTGGGTCTGCGTTGAGCACCGGGTCCCCTATGAGCGGGATCAAGGAGCCTATTGACACGAGCGACTGGACCAAGGCAACAATGTGGATGTCAAAGTTGGCCTTTGTTCCCCGTGAGAGCGAAGTATAGCCTGCACCGAAAGCCGTTTTGGCGATCAGCGGGGCCGCCATCAGGAGTAAGCTATAGAGCAGAGCAGACGCGGCAATCTCATGAGCATGGTGGTAGAGAGGAGACCAAAGGTCTGCGTGGTCCCGCGCGCCCGTCGTGAGAACAGCAGCAGGAGCAGGAGCTAAAGAGAAGCGTGAAAACGGGTCGTTGTACACCATCTTTTCTCGATCTCGCTTTTTTTTTGCACAGGAAAAGAGGGCCGAAGCAAGGAGCAAACCAACAAACTAACCCTCTGGTAATGTGTTTATGGCAAAGAAGGGGGTGGGGGGTGAATGTTCAATGCTCAACAACCAATCAGGATACACCTCTATTATATTCTGATGTGTGTCTGTCTGAAGAACGATATAACACGATTTTGTCCTTACAGGCCAAAAAAAAAAAAAAAATCAACAATTGTAATAATAATAATAATAATAATACTTGAAACCCCAAAGAGATAGAACAAGAGGTCTAGGGATACAGGAGAGAGACCAAGAAGTGCTGCTGGTATTTGCTAACTCTAACGCTTCCAGCCAAGTAGTAATCACCAAGATCAAGATCCACACGGTCCCTTCTTTTCACAACCACGCTGTCCATCAATCTATTGAAGCCTTTATATATGAAACGTTACGTAGCGCTGGCCTCGTCTTCGTTTGCAAGGAAAACTTTGCCAACTAGTCAACAACAACAACGATCACTCCTATACCCTCGACTAGAAGCACTAGAGCGCGCCAGAAGAGATCTGAGTACAGCTGTAAGAATGTCTGCGAAACTAGTCTGTTTAGGAAACCCTTTGCTTGACCTCCAGGTGGACGTTGAGCCAGCGTATCTCGAGAAATACGACCTCAAGCCTAACGATGCCATCCTTGTAGAGGACAAGAAGCACATGCCAATTTTCGAGGAGGCGCTCAGCAATCCAACACTGAAACTCGTTGCTGGTGGAGCAGCACAGAACACTGCGAGGGGCGCTCAGTACGTTTTGCCCCCAGGGTCAGTGGCCTACTTTGGCTCGGTGGGCAACGACGAGTATTCCAAATTGCTGTTGAAGGCCAATGCTGCTGCCGGTGTCCAATCGCTCTACCAGTTCCAGCCAGACCACCAAACTGGTAAGTGTGCGGCCTTGATCACTGACCACGACAGATCGCTCGTCACTGATCTAGCCGCTGCTAACCACTTCACTGCAGAGCATCTGAAAAAACCAGAGAACTGGTCTGTGGTTGAGGCTGCTCAGGTTTTCTACATTGGCGGGTTCCATTTAACGGTGTCGCCTGAAGCCATCGAGGTGCTAGGAAAGCACGCTGCCGCCACTAACAAGCCGTTCGTTATCAACCTCTCTGCGCCATTCATTCCAGAGTTTTTCAAGGAGCCGCTCGACACGACCGTCACATACGCAGACTACGTTATTGGCAACGAGACCGAGGCTGAAGCATACGGTAAGTCGCACGGCGTGGCCTCGAAAGAGCTCAAGGACATTGCAACCTACATTGCAAAGGAGCCAAAGGTGAACACGAAACGACCAAGAACCGTCATCATCACCCATGGTTTAGAGCCAACGGTTGTGGTTCAGTACGACAGACAGACCGGCTCGCTCACTGCTAAAGAGTTCCCAGTGCACCCACTAGACAAGGCCAAGATTGTAGATACAAATGGAGCAGGCGATGCGTTCGCCGGCGGGTTCGTTGCAGGACTCGTCAACAACGACTCTCTAGAAACTGCCATCGATAAAGGTCAATGGTTGGCAAAACTATCAATCCAAGAGGTGGGGCCTTCCTATCCAGAGACCAAGCTTGTCTATCCGAACTGAGCAGGGCCCTCGCCTTTCCCTCACCTCCTCGTTATAGATCCTCACCCATCAATAGTTTGTATCGTCCCTCCCCACCTTCAATCTTTATCCATCCAACTTTTAGTAGATGCTATTTGTGCAGCCTGTAATCACATCGTAGAAGCCCGGAGCTCGCGTCCTCAGCGCTTTTCTCTGGCCCATAAAAGACGTTCAGACATATATATATATATATATATGTATGTATATATGTCCGTTAAGTTCCAAGAGGCACAAAAGCCGTAAAAAGAATTTCCAAACTCATCTCTCTGTATCTGCCTCTACCTCTGCCTCTCGAACATACACACATAGAGAGTATAGGCTGTACAATGAGACCCTCCATACGGAGAACATGCTTGCTCCTAGCTGCATCTCCTGCATTGGTGGCTCTTACGACACCATCGAACACAAGCTCACACAGCTTCACGACACTGTCAGAGCTCGAGGATAAGTCGCTCTCGCTGAACAAACTCACATCATTGACCCACGACAAGGACTACAGAGAAGAAGAGCAATGCCACGCCGTGCATCTTGTTCCCAGTGAGAACTTGCAGGAGCGGTGCGCTTATGTGACCCAGTACTGTGCAGACTATAAAATAGGATTCATCAACTATGTGACTTCCTACTACTGTAATGGGGCCAAGTTTTTAAAACTCATGCTCTATTCTTTGATCCTAGTAATACTCTTCACAACTCTAGGAATCACAGCTTCTGAATTCCTCTGCCCCAATTTGAACACGATATCCAAATTCTTCAAAATGAGCGAGAGCTTGGCAGGAGTGACTCTACTAGCTCTAGGTAATGGAAGCCCCGACGTCTTCTCCACTCTAGAATCACTGAAAATAGGTTCCGGAAGCTTGGCTATAGCAGAGTTGATCGGCGCTGCTCTATTCATAACCTGTGTTGTCGTTGGTGCAATGTCAATTGTCCATCCTTTCACCGTTGTGAAAAAGCCATTCTTCCGTGATGTCACCTTCTTGTTGATCTCCCTCAGTGCAACTATCATAGCACTAAGTGATGGCAAAATCACGATGTTGGAGAGTCTAGTCATGATATTGATGTACTCGATTTACGTCGTCTTTGTTGTGTGTTGGGACTGGGTGGTTAAAAAGAACAGAAGGTTGCAATTTATTGAGCAAAAAATAAGAAACTATTACTACGACGAATCAAATAGGCATTCAATGACAGAGTATCAGGTTGAGCAGAATACCGAAGGTACGAATGATCAGGACATCTTGAGCAGTTTTGAAAATAACGTTGGCATTGAAGCACTGGATTCAAACAATGCACAAAATACAAACAAGCTCGATGAATGGACAGAGAACTCTTTGAACAAGATCATGTATCGCCCTTCGATACTTGGTGCCTTGGAGCTAAACGCGAAAATGGTCAACTTTGAACAATCGTCGGGCTCGAAAGATGCAATATCATTACATGCTATCCCATCAAGAGCTCATTCCGAGCCAAATCCTTCAATCAGGCTGAGTTCAAAACCAGCCTTCAGGGATGACGACTATAACACTGATGAAGAATCCTCGAGGCCACTCACGTCACCCGCTGGGTTCGAACCGTACTTGGATGATCCTCTGGACACCGCATCCTTGGACCCTGTCATTGCAAGACCAGATTTCATCGATGCACAGATAGCGATCAAAGACAAGTTGAGCTATTTCTTGAAAAACCGCAAGTTGTTCGACAAGAACTCAAGCCCATTATTTATAATTCTGCCAACATTGGAGAACTTCCAAGGAAAGTCCATTTTCGACAAAGCTTTTAGCATACTTTGCATCCCTCTACTAACTTTATTGAGACTCACCATCCCCGTGGTTCATTCACACGATGATGACGAACAAGATGCATACGAACTCCTAGATAAGGGAAGCGTCTTGCTAATTGCCCAGTCCATCCTATCACCGTTCGCGATATTTCTACTATTTGTATACGACGGCGAAGGAATCAGCATCACTCAAGTAGTAACATCCCTTACTTTCTCCTTCTGCTTGTTAGCCATTACTCTTCTTGGGAAAAAAAGTTACAAGGAAGGATCAACGCGAGTTCTGTATATCTTGAAAATCTTCTTCGCTCTTTTCGGTTTCATCATTTCGATAATATGGATATCTGCTATAGCTACTGAGCTAATCTCGATAATAAAGTTTCTCGCTGTGCTATTCAACCTTTCAGATTCAATTCTTGGGGTAACTGTCTTTGCCCTAGGGAACTCGTTAGGCGATTTCATATCCAACTTTACAATTGCAAAGATGGGATTCCCAATGATGGCGCTCTCAGCATGTTTTGGGGGCCCACTACTAAACATTCTTCTTGGAATAGGAGGCAGCGGTGTCTTCATTTTGTCAAAGATGGATCAAGAGCTTGATATTGAGATCTCGAACACTTTGATAGTCTCCATATCTGCACTATTTATAAACTTGTTATTCTTGTTGATATTTGTGCCTTTGAATAACTGGCAGATGAACGCCCTCACTGGATGGTTCATGGTTGGGCTTTGGGTCATTGCAACAACGATCTGCGTCATTCTTGAAGTCACTACACACTAACAAATTTTACTTTTCCTCGTTTCGTATACACGTGTATAGTCTGTACCATAGATCAGAGTGTCTCTAGTTTGCACTCTTGTGCTCCAAGAGTTGTGAGACTGTATCTTTGATTGTTTTCTTCAAAGGAATAAAGTCTTTGACACCAGTAAGTTCTAGAGTCTTTGAGTTGTCGTAGTATGGGCCGTGTTTCTTAGCGTACTCTTCAGCACCTTCAGGCTTACCTTTAGCGATTTTGCCATCCAGTTCAGGGAATTCTTCGTTGATCAAGTTTAAGAGAACTTGACCGTTGAAAACACCATTGACTGGGAACAATCTTGCACCAGCCAATTTCTCGTTTTCAAGAGGCAAGACATGTAGCAGTGCAACATCACGAACATCAGCAGCCAGTATTGGGGAAGGTTGATCCAAGAATTCAGTGCTTTTTGGGTCAGAAGACAGAATGTCTTTGATTATTTCCCCTGTAGTGTTCAGTGTTGGTTTTGCAAGAGCAGAGGAGAACTTCTGAGGTCCAAACACGTACGGTGGGTTGACAGTCGTCAATTCGAAGCTGGCCTTCTCATCCTTGA
Organism: Liangdongia quercuum; assembly: GCA_030579675.1. Lineage (NCBI taxonomy): Eukaryota > Fungi > Ascomycota > Saccharomycetes > Phaffomycetales > Wickerhamomycetaceae > Liangdongia > Liangdongia quercuum. Next base: position 44,834 of record JAKTRK010000057.1, on the reverse strand, counting down.
CAAAGTCACGAGCTACTAACTCAGCATACTTCTTGGAAGCGATGTATGCAGCAACCTCTTCTTTAACGTCTTCCCATTTGAGGGGGTTCCATGTCTCTTCAGTGTGGACGAAGCTAGAGTCGCCAAACTTGTCACTATTGAGAATAGCAGCAAATGATGAAGTCACAACAACGTGCTTGACTTGAGGCGCAAGCTTCTTGACAGCAGTCAAAATGTTCTTTGTACCTTCAGTAGCTGGTTTCAAGTATGCCTCTTTCAAATCCTTGTTCAAACCGAAGGAGAATGGCGATGCCGTGTGTAGCACTTCAGTTATCTCTGGGTGCTTTTCTAGAACTTGGTCAAACGCATCTGCAGTAGAAATGTCTTTAACAACTTCGAAACTCAGGTTCTCCTTCGTCAGTTTTGGATACTCTTCCTTGAATTGCTTGAAAATGTTTTCACCTTTATCTTCTGATCTGACAGTGCCGATAACGTTATAACCTTTCTTCAACAACGCATCTAGAATGTGAAGGGCAATGAATCCTGAAGCACCAGTGACTAAAACAGTAGTAGCAGACATTTTGTATATAGAGATTTCTAAACAGACAGGCGCTTATAGCAACGTTAAATTGAGCTTTGGCCAGGTGCGTTGCGATTTCTTGCTACCTTTATATACCTCTCTTGGGTTGCTGCTAGCTGTTCGTCGCAGCATAGTAGTGTGTTTACTAATAGATGTCAGAAAACTATGGAATTATGCAACTAAACGAGGAATTCTATTTCCACTAAGTCCAGAAAACCTTCACAGATTTCCGCCTGCTTATACATGCCAGGCTGCTCCTGGTGGAGTGCCAGCTACTTTTGCAACTCGAATATATGTAACTACGGTGTATTGTGAGCCATGCACAACCTATGATATTAACCGAGGCGTGTCACTGAGAGACGAGAGACGCTGCTGATCTCTTTTTAAAACGTTCTTGGCTATTTGACCGTTAGATCTATGCACCCTCTCATTCGTCTAATATCGTCTGTTAGGGCTGATGTGGACATATAGGAGGGTAGCTGATCTAACCAGTGAAAAAAGTACTGTGTTCTTGATCCTGTCCATACGTCCCCTCTTCAGCAGCAGTTGCTCAGGTGCTCAGAGTTCCCATGTAAATATATCTATATATATATATATATATCGTTGCTTCTGCCGAGCAGCAGCAGCAGCTTGTACCTGTACCTGTACCACTGCCTCCAGCACCACACTATATAGTACGCTTAGTACGAGGTACATCAACAGCGTGTCCAAACCAACAAATTCACCAAATGCTCGAAATTGGTGGGTAAGTAGAGGAAGAGATTAAGTAGTAAAAGAAGAAGAAGAAGAGTTGCACTGTGCTGGCAATATATTCTAGGTGAAATACCAAAGAAAATAATGACAACAGAGAATACAGAGAGCATTAAACTGACACTGGATCCAAGACTAGTGGATGAACACGCTGATCCGTTTGCACAGGATGAGTAAGTTCGATCATTCTTTCGGCTCACTGCCCAAGCACCGCTGTTGTTTTTACTAAAAACGTTTGTCTAGAAACAAACTCTCATTGTCGCAATTGATACCCAGGATTGTAAAAGAGCGCGGGCCGTTTGTAAACCTCAGTGAAGACGCGTTGGTTAAGGAGCTAGAGCAAAGTCGCTCTGCAGATGGTGATGGTGATCTCGGTGCTAATGACAAAGAGAATGATGGCAGCAACGACGACAACGACGATGAAGATGACAGTTATAACCGGAGTGAAACGCCAGCTCAGACTAATGCAGACTTTGTAAAGAATAGGGCAGAGTTTTTGAAAAACATAACGGTGGCTTTAAACGAGTCTTCACTATCTCTGGACTTCGTATCACTACTCATAAGTTGTGTGCGACCAGCCGCAGGGACTATTTCGATGTCCTCGCATTTGAAAAAATTTGTACCTCCTGGTTCTCTGAACTCTGATATAACGACGGTGGAGTTGAGCAAAGAGGAGAAGGAGAAGATCTTCAGGGAAGAGAAAATTGTAGGGCAGGGATGGAAGCTATCAAGTCTGGAATCTGCATCTAAGTACTTGCAGATCTCAAGTCTAAGACTGAATCAAGAAGTTATTAAAGAAAGGCATTTTTGGGATACGATTTCGACAAGTTTCGATAATAGAGGCATGCTTTACAAGAGTAGAGATAAAGCCACCGGCAATCGAATTTTTGTGGTGAAGTATGGTTATGAAGATTCGGGATCGAAGGTTAAGGGAAATGCAATCCTGAAGTCTATCAACAACGAGCCGTACATCCAAGTTGTCCCCGCTGATGCTGGATCTCCAACTGCCAGAAAATATCTTCGAGTGAGAATTCTGAATAACACCAGCCGTGATGTCATAGGGGAGTCTAAAATAGAGGAAAAGTTAGACTCTGATAATTCAATAAAGTCTGAGATTGAAAGAGCTAGATTCTTCATTTTCGAACAAGAGCTGTTCCAACAGTTGCTTGATGAGGTGGCCAGCTTAATTGCCTACGATGTCCAACTCGAAAATGAGGATAAGATCGTGATCCACCTGACTGATGAAATTATTGAGCTTGAGTTCGTTGACTATGAAGAATTCGGAGTGGATGCTACTTCTGGCACTAATGACAATCACAAGCCAGAATATAAGAGAGCCGAGTTGATTTCAGCGTATTTGCGAATGATGCTGACTATCAAATTCAAGTGTAACTTGGAGTCAAAATTACAAACAAGAGTACTGAGTATTTCAAATTCAACTCGCCAGCAACATAAACCCAGCCAACTGATTCTGCGACCGCTGATCGGCCATTTCAAACACAAGCAAATGATTGGAAAACTTTACAGGATGGTAAAAAATCTAATGCTAGATTTGAAGGATTCTAGCTTGAAGATCAAAAGATATTCCAACCTCGGCACCAAAGACTATGAGGAGGATTCATTCAAACGAATTTTAACTTCCCCGATATCCAAGTTCATTCTACGGATTGGAAACAATTTACTGATTAACATCGTATTAGAATCTATAGAATTTGTCGACATTGTTATTCACGTGAATGTGCTGCAAGACAACGAGCACAGACAAATCTTAAATGTTGACTTTCAAGATCTGAGTCAACTTGAAAACTGTTTAGAATGGGTTTTGGAGACAAACTCATAAAGCGACTTCACTTGCTTTAGCTTTTTGCAAAGTCTCCTCAAATTCCTTTTGGTCAGTACCTGCTTGCCATCTATATGGGTAGGCTGGATGGTTCTCAGGAACAAAAGTCTGCCCTTCCACACCATAGAAGTTTTCCCTATATGTTCCACCTTCAACGGCATAATTCTTTTGGGCCAATCCCTTTTTCTGTAAGATTGGTATGACTTGATCTACCAAATCATCAAAAGTTTCAGGCCAAACGGCATAACCGAAATTGAATCCGTCAACGTCACTCACCTCAACGAATTCAATAATCTGCTGAGCAACTGTCTCGGGTGAGCCGACGAAAATAGCAGAGCCAGTACCACCAACTGCGCACTTTTCTGATATCGTCTTCTTTGTGAATTTTGTTCCTGGGTTATATTTAGTGATGTTTTCAATAAAAGCTCTCATTCCATTATTCTCGACGTATTTCAGTTCTTGGTCATCATCATATTGGCCTAAATCAATTCCAGTCCAACTACTAACTAAAACCTCACCAGCCCTAGAATCTGCAAAATGCTTGATTTCTTCAAATTTTTCGGCAGCTTCCTCATCAGTACGGGCTGTGATTACAGTAGCAGAAGTTAGAAATTTGACGTCATCGTATCTGTTTCTACCGGCTTTCTCAACTAAATCTCTGAACGATCTAATCTTGGAGCCTAAGTTTTCAGCGCTCAGCCCATTGATATAGACGGCTTCAGCATGCTTGGCTGCAAACCGTTTCCCTTTTTCAGAAGTCCCTGCCTCCACAATTACAGGCAATCGTTGTTTCGAAGGCTCAGAGAGCGATGGCCCTCTGATATTGTAGTACTTGCCTTTGAAATTAATCTCACGAACTCGGTCGCCATCAACGAAAACGTTGTTGATGCGATCTAGAACAACAGCATCATCCCTCCAGCTCGACAACAATAACTCATATACTGCATGCAAATACTCGTCAGTTTTGATGTATCTCTCATCGTGATCAGGTAAAGGCTCTCCATTGAGCAATTGAGCACCCACTGAAGGTAAAAAAGAACTAACGACATTCCACCCAACTCTACCCTCTGTCAAATGATCTAATGTAGCCAACCTGCGCGCCAAATGATATGGATGCTCACTGATAGTGCTAAATGTCACAGCAAACCCAAGACTCTTGGTGACTGCAGCCATTGCAGATATTGCAATTGAAGGATCATTTTTGGGTGACTGAATCCCTGCACGTAGAGGCTCTTTGAAGTTCCCCGGCCCATTGAAAGTATCGAAATACACTAAAGAGTCAGCAATAAAGATGGCATTAATTTTCCCACGCTCGGCCAACTTTGCGAGATGAACCCAGTAATCTAGTGACTTGTAGCTGGGCGATCTATCTCTAGGATTTCGCCATTGCCCTGGATAGTGCAGCCCTGGACTATTGTTCTCGAAAAGGTTGATGATCAGTTTCTTAGATAGCTTCCGCTTCTTGGAATCAGGCATCGCTATATGGAACCATAATCATTTCCATAAAGAAACAGCAAATGCTCAGCTAGTCTTTATAATGATCTGCTCGTACGCTTAACTTGCCTCTTGCAGAGAGCTGCATTACCTCGTCTCTGCCATTTTTCTCTGGCACAGCTGTATCTCAAAACAATGTCTGGAGCTGGAGCCTATAGTGACAAGATGAAGGAATATTGGAGTTCATAGACGCACACAGCGATATGGGAATTGATACGGACATTTCTATCACGGCTTTTGGTATACATCTAGTGTTTTAAAGCCAACAATACTGCAAGAAGCTATATTGTAACTAAGTATTTGGTTCTACCGTATGATCTGATTCATTCTTCTCCGATGAAATACCTCCTTTTTGGCAGTAGATGGCCCTACTTGACGGCTAAATGCATATAAGAAGACTCGTATCGAGCATTGTATCAGCCACTAATCTAATATGAGATATGCTAGGGAAACACAGGCCATCTTAGCAATCAAATAAAATGCACGAAAAGATAGCATAGTCAGAAGCCTGCAGAAAGTCTCGAAATCAAATGACAGAGAGAACACGATACCCCCACGTCTTCATCCTTATGGCACTCGCCTCTTTCACTGCGGAGTATTAATGGATTGTAGAATAGATGCTGGAAAACCGTGTATCTCATATCACCTTTCTACGATTTTTCTGTAATGATTTAATTCATCAACCTAGCTAATATCATAGCCAAGCAGAACGATCTCGAAAGAACTAATTCTATCCGAATTTATAGAGGCCATCAACGAAAGACTCTTAATGCGGGACAGAATGGACACAACAGAATACCTAGTTCATATATTTATTTCAGTCATCAATTCCTTCTGAATTGAAAGCTCCACACGAATGGCTACTAAGTCATACTATATACTTCACAGCTTTATATCTTAATCATCAAAGGATATTCTTACATCATCGAAGCAGCCTGCTCATGCGTGATCCTTGATGAGTGTGCTCAGTATTACCTGTACCAGTACACTATGAATTCGCCAGCATCGGTTGCTAGTTCAGCTGCTCATAGACGAAATGCTTTCTTGACGTGTAAAACTTCCTCTCTGTGGTTTGTACACTCAGTTTGTGTCATTTTCAAGGATTGTCATTGTTCATATATTTAGACTTATACAAACAGATTCAATAGCTGTGTCTCAGATAAACAGAGTACCCACGTCTAGTTCCAGGTTGACTGAGCAGAGTCCTATATTATCGGATTTACAAATCATCATTGTTCAGACACTGTAAATCAGAAATATATACCAGATCTTCAACATTGACTTTGATATCCTAATCACATTTTAACAGCGCGGCTAACAATGACTTTCACCAGATCTACGATATCATTTGCGTTCTTTGGTGCAATCTTTGTCTTGATCGCATTGACTTCGTCAGTCTTCATTGTTCCTCTTTTAGTCCTTTCTTTCATATTCTCAGGGTTTGTTGTTGTCTTTAGCGGCTTGAGCTATGTGAGCTTCAGATTGGCATCTTCCAAGTACAACCACACAGTATTATTTTTGAACAAGTTGCTTAGAAGACTAGCTGACAACATTCCCCCATCTGTTGGGTTAATTGAAGTGCCTCATAAGCGCGACCAATTGTTCAAATTACAGTTTCTTGATGACTTCAAGACTAAAGTCAAAGAGTATCAGGCGACTGTATTCAAGTTTAAGGAGCAAAAAAGCGAAACTGTCAGCGATTCCCATGAGATTGGCCCCAATGCTCCAATAATCTATGACGAAGATGATCAGCTTGCCGAGTTGAGCACAGATGCCATAATTGGGGAAGATATTCATGAGCGGGATCAAAGAGTTTTAGGCGAGCAAAACTCTGACAACACAACCTCAGTTCAGCTGAAACCAGAGATAAGAGATATCTCAGAACTGCAACACGGTGCAGAAAACACCTCAGCTCCTGTTTTAGATGCCCATGCTGCTTAACTATCGAGCCTTGGTATCGAGTTTTGTAACTTTTTAAAACTATATTTTCTCACCATACTTCACTATTTTTTAATGGTGTTTGACTCCTATTATACCACTAATAAGAAGAGACAGAGCGGATCCAATTAATGGCTATTTTTCAATCTGACAGTTTGCACTAATTTTAACACTTTTTATGTCTTCAACCTTTTTTCCTATTCAATGTCTATTGTAAACCCGGAATTTACCTTATTCGTACTAGACGCAACACGTTGATTTCTGCCCCTCGGAAATTACTCTCAAAGAAACCACGTCGAGTTTAAATCAAAGATCGAGGCTAAATGGTATTACAAGGTAGTGTCATACTGGAAATATAGGTGGAGCCGAGACCAGTGAAGATGAGACTATTACTGCCATTTCTCACTGCTTTCATCACAAGCGTGCTTTCTGTTGAAATACTTGAAGGAACAATCAAATATGACTCGGTATCTTCTCCGTTTTCGATAGAGTCACCAGTTGTTGAACCATTCGAGTTCAATGAGCCAGATTCAAGTTTGAGAATCAGCTTCAAGATTAAAGGCCCCCAGATTCCACAGCAATTGTTCGTGAAGATAGTCAATGAAGATGGAGTTGAGGATTCTTTGAAACCAATAGTCAAAACACAGAGTGATCTATTAGCTGCGACTCAAGAAATCACGTATTCAGCTTTACCAAAAATTTTCAAAGCTTCTCGACTATTGAAGTTGAAACTCATAACTGCTTCCCCTGGTGACCAGTCTCCAGTTTTTGCTGAAATTGCCTCAATCAAGAACAGCGATGAATTGATCAGCAAAACAAAATTTGTCAAATCTCCAAGATTTGGTAAATTACCAGAAATTACTCATATTTTCCAGACACCACCAAAAACTGCTAATAGTTTGATTGCAATTGCATTTGCATCTTTCTCAGTTGCCTCATTCTTTGGATTACTTGTCTTGTGGTCTAATTTTGGTTTGGTAAATGTCAAAAATCTGCCTAACTCAGCAACTCCTTATGCCTTCATCTCTACAATAGTTGGTTATGAAATCATTTTTTTCAAGTATTATCTTGGTTCATCAATTTTCCAAACCATCTTTGCAGCTTCCCTCTTATTGGGTCCGGCTCTATGGTTTGGCTCTTCTTCATTAAGATACGTCCGTGCCCTTAGAGAGATGGGGAAACGCTAACTCGTTAAATAAGAGTATGTCGAAAATTTCTACATTCATGCTATTTTATGAAGTTTATTCATTTTGTAATATTGATTAGAATAGGTCACCATCTAGATCTTCTTGCAATGCATTCATTAACTCAGCCTCGTCATCCTGATCTTCCTCTGAATTTGAATTTAAATTTTCAATCTTATTGACACTTGGAGGATATCTCATTGCTTTGACACTGTCGTTATGTAGAGAATTAACAAAGTTGATTCTCTGGTTGAAAAAGTCTTGAGGCTGATTAGTCGAGTAGACATTGGAGAGTTCGTTGGATTCCACATAGCCCAATTCATGGTTGATCGTGGCATCAATAACACCATCTCTTATAGATTTCGAAACGATATATTCAGCCGAAGATTCGTTGTCTAGATGTAATTTTATGCAAATATCTTTCAAAGATATTTTCTTGTAAGATAGTGAGATTATTCTAATACCGGTTTTGATGACATTGGATCTCAATCTTGTGACTAGAGAGTAATTGTCATCTCTGATTAGAGTTTCACGGTTTTTCAACAAGAATTCATTGAAAACTTTCAAATCTCCTAGTTTAACAGCTTTTGCAATCTCTTTATAAGGCTTCAATACTTGCTCAAACCCAGGCTTGAGGAAAAAAGATAATTCTGGGATATCCCCAGTTAGTAATTCGATTAAAACGTTCAATTTGTAAGCTGCTTGCAAAAACCCGATGGCATTTTGTGTTTGAGGAGCTTTTCTGATTGCACTGATAACATATTCGTGCGCAACCGAGTAATTCAATTGAACAGAGTTGATTTTAGCTAGATAAAAATAATATCTTGATTCTATTGAATTTGAAATATTTTTAGGAAACTCAATCTTTTCGACAAAGTTCAAAGCTTGGAAATAATCGTGCGTCAAGATATAGTTTCTCAAAATCAAAGTTATCAAAAGACCTGAAGTTTCGTCATCGTGTTTTATCGTACTCGTTCTCAAAGCCAGTAATAATTCAGATCTGATGGAGGTCAAATCGTTCAGCAACTCTTTAGTTCTAGAAATATAAAACCATATTTTGGAGTTGATCAAATCTAACGAACGTCTATTGAATGATTTCATCAACTTCAGAATGTAATTGGTATTCAGATCGTTCAGCTTCTGCAATTGCTTATTATCCAATAGAAAGAATTGTACTAAAAGGTGGATTGATAGGTTGATTTCTGGAAGGACTTCACCCTCGTTTCTTTCGAATGACAAGGGCTTACTGTCAATGAAATTCAACAAATAGTGGTATTCTTCATCCAAATAAAAGCTGATCAAGTATGACAATATTTCAACATTCAACTGCTTTCTTATCAACACTAATTCTCTTATAGTCTTGAAAATATAACGTTGATCAAAAGTACGGACAGTTTTTGAAACCAATTGGAACGCGCTTTCAATCTTTTCAATAATTGCTTGGTTGAGCGCTTCAGCAGTTGGCTCGCTATCAACCTCCATCTGATCCTGTGTCATTGTTAGACCTCGAATCTAGATCTATCTTGTTTATTTTGCTTCGTGGGTTTGGTGGCAATTTCTTTATTTCGTTGAGAAAACTATTAATTGGTGTTTGGATGTATAATTTTTTGAAAAATACCACCTTGTCGCCCGTAGTTCGAATCCCGGGGATGGGAAAAAAGGGCGTCTGTCGATAGTGGCTTACATATATATATAGATCGAAAGAGATGAAATTCTACTAACAACGTCATAACATAACAAAATATAACAGATCGCTTGATTGAGTATATGAAGATATCAGATGACTGAGAAAATGCTGCAACTTGAAGCTCAGCTTTTTTTGAACTTTCGGAACTGTTGAGAGAACCAGTTGGTGACCACGTCGTCATGGCCAGTGTAGACGATTTCACCATCTTTCAACTCCTGATCATAGGCAACTTCATCGGTCAAGACTGGATCTCTTAGGAAAAGGGAGGAAATAAGTAATAGGGAACAGAAGCATAGAGCAATCAAAGTCTCCAATCTTTGAACATACTTATAAGCTTCGACAAGAGCTTCTCTTTCTGGAGTTCCCCAGGTATAAGATATAATAAAAGAATAAGGAGACTCATATGCTAAGGTGGCTACTTCGACGTTGCCATCCATATTTTTCAAGATCTGTTTGTACAAAGTTTGCGTCCAGACTGCACCCGATACAGCAACACCAACTGCATAACCAACTCTGTATACAGTGTAACACAAAGCGGTGACAGTAGCCATGTTTTCATGAGATGTGACACTTTGAACAGAGACTGTGGTTGGGTATGAGAAACATGTTGTACCAATACCGATGACAATCAAACCACCGATGATACCTGAATGAGATTCTTCACCACCCCTGAAATGGTATAACAATCCGTTACCCAAGAACCACATAGAAGTACCAAATATGATGAAAGGCTTCAGTCTTCTACAATAAGCAACGACTATCGCAAATATCGGAGACCAGACAACACTGACAAATGAACTTAAAGTGGAGATTCTAGTGGCCGATTTCACGGATTCGTTAACTGCAACGATCATGACGGCATATAGATAATCAGAACTCATGTAAAAGATGAAATCTAGCAAGAATGAAATTGCGAGGGCAGCCCATACTCCACGATCTTTTAGTAATTTGAATGGCGCTAGAGGATGTTTTGCGACAAGGGATTCGTAAACAATGAATATTGGAATCAAGACGAAACCAAGAACTAGTGGACCAATGATGTTACCGTGATCCCACTTCGATGAAGTACCACCAGCCAATGTTAATGGGACCAAAATACAACCTAAACAGGCAACGAGTAAAAGGATCCCTGCAACATCGACTCTCCAGAAAATTTCCAACATGAATTTGAAAAAACCTTGCTTTTGATAGAATGTCTGCTCTTGATTTACCAACTTCCACTCTGGAGTTTTTGACGCTTTCCAACGCATATGAATTAAACAGAGCACGAAAGGAATAGCAGACAGTGGGAAGATGAATGCCCACATAGCAATGTCCCACGACCAGTTTTCTTCAGGATTAGCACGGGAAGTAATGTTACCAGAAATCCAGGTGTTGATGATGAATGGTAGAGTTGGAACGAACTGGTAGAATAGTCTCCATCTCAGACTTGAAAAATCGGACATGATCAACAAAACAATCAAAATAACGCCGACATAACCCAGATTGTACAAAACAGCACCACCACAATAACGTTGAACATCATAAGCTTGAGATTGAATGATAGTCCCAACAACGTAAAGAATGATCGAAACAATCAACAGCTCCAAACGGCCAAATATATCACTAAGTCGAGCATATGCAACTTGAGAGGCTGCTGCAACCACAGCATTGATGACATTGACGGTGGAAAGTAAAGAATGTGCAGAGTAAGAATTTGTTGCATAACCAGTGTAAATGTAACGGATATTCGAGTCTAATCCATACCCATATCCAATGATGAGAGCACTGAACAACAAAATAGTAGTATAGTACCAAGTCTTGTATTGGCTGGCCATGATTTCTGATTTTCTGAGCATAATGGATTTCGTAGCCTTATAGTCATCGTGCGTATCGGTTGGGGTAAGAAATTCCTCCTTTGGAGGGTTAAGATCTTGAGACTCCTGATCGACAGAAATCCTATCCTGCTTCGACTGGAGATTCTCTTCTGAGAACTTTGAATACTTTGGAGGAGTTGAATCTTCAGAATCCTGCATCACAGAGATCTCGTCTCGTCTAGAATCCATGTTGTTGAGTCCCCGCAGTATCTTTCTGAAAGTTTTGGTAAGAGCAATGCATATTCCAATTAGGAGTGAGTGAAAATGGTTGATATTTATAAATATACCACTGATGAATTAGATAACTGATTAGTTACTGATTAGTTACTGACATACTATTTAGAACGTTCAGTACTCTTATTCTAAAAAGAAATTAGAGCTAGTTCATGATGCATCGCTATGCATCGAATATGGAATAGTGACAGCCTAAGTCAAGCCAATAACAAAAAAAAGTTTCAAAAACGGCAATAGCAAACCTCAATTCCACTAAACGACTTTTTTTGACCCAGTAATAACCACAGTGACTAGACCTGCCCTTATTGCGCATAGGAGGTAGTGGACTCGTATGCTAACGACATATAGTGTCCCCGCAAAACAGAACATCACAAAAAAGAGATCTTGTCCCTTCTCATCAGAATTCCAGCTAGCGTGCGTAAGTATTATCAATTAACGTTTGAGAACTTTTTACAGTCGAGGTCTGAGAGGGCCCCTGGCCCATTGGGTTTCATACAGCTAAGAAAACACGAAAGCTTTTTCCGAGTTACTCCAAGAGTTTTTTGCTCTTATGCTGCATAATGTCACACATGATCACCCTGCTATCACTCATTCTGGGAACATTTAACTAGGATGGATGGTGAGGCACTGCTCATCCAAGTCAAGATTTACGCCTTGACTTGGCAAGTGCACATGATGCAGGAAATAGGTGTGTTCTGCAGAGATAGATCCGCTTGCTCATCAAATGAACTAGACTCTATCGACTTTCAAGCAGTGACAGACCGTTTACTGGTCCAATTTGACTGCTTCCAAGAGCAGGCTGGGTCGGTGCCTATAAAGTCTTGGAGGTTTTCCAAGTACAAAGCAACATAAGCATCAAATAGACGTTCTCTCGTACAAGTTTTACAAACCTTTACTACTATTTCCAATTAGTAGTTCCTTTCTGTATATGTCATCGACGGTGTATTTTTTCAACTCAAACTCGGCTTGTGCATTAGAGTCTGATTCTGGTATGACACAAAGTTTAGCTTTATAAAACTCTCCAGGCGAGTTTGATGCTTCAGAGGGAGGTAGTTGAGCAAAGAAAAACTTAAAAGGAATTAAGCTTCAGATATGAATACGCTGTGCTGAAAATGTTCGAGACGAACGCATAATACACAATTCGTATACAGTGTATCTCGATTCACATGCACTCCGCACTCCTGATTTCAACCTTATATGCAGTACAGTGGTATACAGGAGGAGAGGATGGAAGCTCAGCTGCCTGCCGTTGCGAAGAAAAAGTTAATAGATTGTCTTACCACAATCAGTGCAGGCAGTGATCAATCAACAATCCTTTATTGTGTGATTGCAGAGAGACCTTTATGAGCGCATGCTCAGTCGTTTTTTTTTTGGAATAAACCTATTAAACTGATCGACGCTCGCAAATCCACTAAAATAAGCCAACCACTATTATAACGCTGGACTCGCAGGCTCTGCAAAAGGATCTACATTTTACATTCTAAAGTTTGTACTTATAACCATTTAAAATATATCAATCGTTTATTTCATTTTTTTGTTCACTCGTGTATCTTTATAATGCATTTTTTCTCTAAAATAATTTGGATGTTTTTTATTTCAAATAAAAACTCCACAATTGGTTGGAATGGTTGAATATAAAAGGTTATTTTACTTTCAAAAGACTTAGTTAGCTTCGGCAGCCAATTTTTCAGCTTTAGCGACAACGTCTTCGATACCACCAACCATGTAGAAAGCATTTTCTGGCAAGTGATCATATTTACCAGCCAAGACATCCTTGAAAGAGGAAATAGTGTCTTTTAATCTAACTAATCTACCTGGGATACCAGTGAAAACTTCAGCAACAGCGAATGGTTGAGACAAGAAACGTTGAATCTTTCTGGCTCTTTCGACAGTCAATTTATCTTGTTCGGACAATTCATCCATACCCAAGATAGCAATGATATCTTGTAAAGATTTGTAGGATTGTAAAGTTTCTTGAACTTGAGTGGCAACATCGTAGTGCTCTTGACCGACAACATCAGCATCCAACAATCTTGATTTGGAATCTAAAGGATCGACAGCTGGGTAGATACCCAATTCAGAAATACCACGAGACAAGACAGTAGTGGCATCCAAATGGGCAAAGGTAGTGGCTGGAGCAGGATCAGTCAAATCATCAGCTGGGACATAGACAGCTTGGACAGAGGTGACAGAACCTTTTCTAGTGGTGGTAATACGTTCTTGCAACAAACCCATATCAGTGGCCAAGGTTGGTTGATAACCGACAGCAGATGGAATACGACCTAACAAAGCAGAGACTTCTGAACCAGCTTGGGTGAATCTGAAAATGTTGTCAATGAAAAGCAAGACATCTTGACCTTCTTCATCTCTGAAGTACTCAGCAATGGTCAAACCGGTTAAAGCAACACGGGCTCTAGCACCTGGTGGTTCGTTCATTTGACCGAAAACTAAACTGACCTTGGATTCACCTTCCAAGTTGATGACACCAGTTTCTTTCATTTCACGGTACAAATCGTTACCTTCTCTGGTTCTCTCACCGACACCGGTGAAGACGGAGAAACCACCATGGGCTTTAGCAATGTTGTTAATCAATTCTTGGATGAAAACGGTCTTACCAACACCGGCACCTCCGAATAAACCAATTTTACCACCTCTAGCATAAGGAGCCAACAAGTCGACAACTTTGATACCAGTTTCCAAAACTTCGGCAGAAGTAGATTGGTCTTTGAATGCTGGAGGGTCAGCATGAATTGGGTTTCTTTGTTTGGTGACGATTGGACCACGTTCGTCAATTGGTTCACCAATAACGTTGATGATACGACCTAGAGTTTCACGACCAACTGGGACAGTGATTGGAGCACCGGTATCAGAAACATCAGTACCACGGACTAAACCTTCAGTACCGTCCATAGCAATGGTTCTAACGGTGTTCTCACCTAAATGTTGAGCAACTTCCAAAACTAAACGACCGTTTGGAGTCTTGATTTCCAAAGCGTTCAAAATAGCTGGCAAGTTACCTTGTTCAAACTGAACATCGACAATAGCACCAATAACAGCTCTATTGATAGTTAGTACCCATCCATACAGGCAGTCCACAGGATTGATCGTCGTCTGTCGTCTTTGTACTGGTGTAGTCCAAGATTTTCTTCGTTCCGAGAATAAACACGGTCGGCACTTCCCTATACCATACCCCCCTGAAAAAAAAAAGGAAAGCTGACCGAGAAAACCAGAGTCCGAGTGTCAATGAACCGTTGATAACAGGTAGAGGAGTGATGGATTCCCGCAATGGGATCCACTAATGTCAAGTACTACTACTTAACAATCTTCACACGAGGTGCAGAGGAAACCCGTCTTTTAAAAAAAAAAAACACCCCCCCCTCCTTCGATTCCATAACAACAGATCAAATTGAACACAACACCAATACTTGAAAACGGCACACAATTCGTCAATTGCTGAGGGAAATCACACTAGTCGATTCAACTCAATTGAATTGTATCGACTGTTGAATCCCTGGAATAATTGCACCAATTGACTTCAATCCTGTTACTAAACGTGAATACATACCTGACTGTACCGACTGAAGGAGCAGCGGTAGCCAAACCTCTGTTAAAGATCAATTGGCGTTTGGCAGCTTGGAAAGCAGCCTTAGAAGTGGCGTTATATAATCTTGGGACGACCATTATTGAAGAATAACTTTAACTTTTACTGTCAAAGTAGAAAGCTATGTCTCTAAAGTAGTAGGTTGAAGGTTGTTAGAAGAAGGTGAAAGTGGAAAAAAAAGGGTTGTGAAAAAAATGTGTTGGACAAACTCAGAAATGAATAAGCGTTCTAATTGGCTGAAGGCGGGATAGGAAGCAGCGGGGAGGGTAAACAGTGTGATTAGGTAATATTTGATTAGGTAATATTTGATTAGGTAAGTATTTTGATTAGGTAAGTATTTTGATTAGGTAATACTACTAGTGAAATCAAAAGAGCAAAAAAATGTTTTTTTTTTTTTTTCATTTTTTTTATTTTTATTTAGGAGACGAACGATTACATAATATTTTTTTTTTTATTTGTTGGTGTTATGATGGTGTTTATCAGTAATAGCCTCTCACAACGAGTATGGTATTATGTATCTATATATTATTACTGCTCAAAACGATGTTGGGAAGTCACTTTTTCCCGAGCCTAGAGGCGACTGCTGCCGCCTCTTGTACTCCACGGATTATACCAGTCTTGACTCCCTTCTCCTCCATTTCAACGAGCCCTGCAATAGTAGTTCCTCCTGGCGTAGTGACCTGGTGCTTCAGCACACTTGGATGTTCTCCAGTCAGCTCGACCATCTTGGCAGTACCTTCTAATACTTTGAGCGCACACTCTTTGCTCTCTTTGAACGGGATTCCTAAACTCAGCCCGCCTTCGATCAACCCTTCGAGCATCAACAGTACGAAAGCAGGGCCTGATCCCACCAACGCAGTTGCAGCATCCATGTTCTTTTCAGGCAACTCCACCACTTTGCCAATTGGTGAAACTAGATCCAAAACCAGCTGTTTCTCGTAGGGTGTAATACTTGAAGAATTCGAAATAACTGCAGTGCCGTATTGAAATTTAGCCGGTGTGTTAGTCATGACTCTGCTCACCTTGCGACTATAGTCGGAGAACTGCTTGATTGTCCAGCCAGCAACCAATGAGATGAGTAGCTTCCCACGAAGAAAGTCTGCATGGGAATCTAGAACTTGCTGCGTTGCATACGGCTTGGTACCAATCACGACGATATCAGCCTCTTTGATGACCGCTTCATGAGTATCGCCATAACTAGTCGCGAACTCAGTTCCGTCAATGCTTTTGTACTGGCTTTGCAGCTTCAAGGCTGATTCTTCACTTTTAACACACGCTACAATCTTCGTAGGTGCTGTCTCAGCTGTAGGGCTCGCAAGATACGCAGAAAGAAGAGCTTCGCCCATGGTCCCACATCCCAGTATTGCTATGCTGTATTTGCTACCATTTTCAATCCCCATTTTTCCTAACTTGATCTCAACTGAAACTAGCTCTGAGCCAACTATTGATCAAGCTCCTCTACGATGAACTCAGTTTTCGCCTCATTTAAGTTCTAGATGAAAAATACGATAGAGAGAGAGAGTGTGTGTGTGTGGACAAACCAATATGTCTTTTCGAGCAAATCACTTGAATCAACCAACAAGCCACTGGCCCAGTGTGAAAAGAGAAAGAATCGTTCATCATGGCTGCAGTCTTCTGTGGTTCACACCCACTAATGTATTGGTATTGCACCTATCTTTTCTCGCTCCCAGCTGGGAACTACTCCTGTGCTGTTTCCCTTTTAGGTAGTCTTAGTATGTGTCCCTGACCATACTCCAATCACACCCTTTAAAAAACGCTCCATACTTCAGTAGTGTGTCACCAAGGGTTCGTCATATGGACATTCCCTAAGCTGTATATATCTTATTGGTTTGATTAGTAGTTCTCTAACCATGACTCCTCTTACAGAGGTTCCAACGTTGTATCCGACAAGAGAACAGTTTGAGGACCCTATTGCATATCTTTCGCAGCCAGAAATCAAAAAGTTGGGTGAGCAGTACGGGATGGTTAAGCTAGTTCCTCCAGATGATTTCAAGCCTCCGCTTTCCATCAACGAATCTACTTTCCGATTCACTCCAAGGATTCAAAAACTAAAAGAACTGAACATCACCAACAGATGCAGATTGTTCTTTTATAAGCAGCTTTATCATTTCAACAGTATGAATAACCTTAGAGTTCCTGAGGAAGCCTTTGAGACGATAGACGGAATTCAAGTGTATTACTACGATTTCTTCATCACATGCGTTAAGCACTACACCACCTCTATTACGGACTCACTCCCTGATATTTCAAGAGATAGGATATCACAAGACTCAACACTTTGGGATACATTGGTCAAAGAATTAAATGCCCCTAAGAGGAGCTTGCAAGCTTTTTACAACAACAGACTGAAGGGCTATTTTGATTTCTTAAGTTCCAAACCACATCTAATAAATGGTTTAGTTGAAGAAAAAACTCCAACTTCGTTGTTAATGGAGGAAACCGATGAGGAACTTGAGGACGATCAGAGCGATAACGATGATAAAGACGAGCAAGATGCGGCCTGTCTGATATGCCAAAAAAATGAAAACCCACGAGACACTTTACTTTGTGACTCTTGCGATAAAGCGTTTCACAAATATTGCCTAAATCCACCTTTGAAACAAATTCCACAAAACAGCTGGTACTGTGATAATTGTATTATCGGTAATGGATATTATGGCTTCAAGGATTCATCGATCACATATACCCTTGACGATTTCAAGATCCTCTGCCAAGAATTTGATAATAATCTCTTCAAAAGTCGTAAGCCTGACGATGTCAATAAACTTGAGAAGATGTTTTGGGAGTTCGTTGACAATACAAATACAAACGATTTGAAAACTAATTATGGCGCTGATATTCATAATAAGGGAAGAGGTCAAGTGTCAGGGTTCCCAACTAGGGAATTTTTACCTAAAAATTTGACGATAGACCGTTCCAAGTACAACGAGTATGCTAAACATCCTATGAATTTGAATAATCTTCCATATGACAAGAACTCGTTGCTGAATTATCTCGATGCTGATATTTCAGGGATGACGATCCCATGGATTTATGTGGGGAGCACGTTCAGCACTTTCTGTTGGCATGTTGAAGATCAGTATACCCTCAGTGCAAACTACCAACACCTAGGATCTACGAAAAAATGGTACTCAATCCCCTCCTCTGGTGCTGTTGCTTTTGAAAGTTACATGAAGTCGTTAGCACCTGATCTATTTGCAAAGCAACCGGATATTTTACATCAGTTGATCACCTTAGTTTCTCCTTTCGAACTTGTTGATCATCATATCAATTGCTACACCGCAAGTCAGCAGCCCGGGGAGTATATCATCACGTATCCAAGATGTTACCATGCTGGGTTCAACTGTGGTTTCAATTTTAACGAGGCTGTGAATTTCACAATGACAGATTGGTTGGATTATGGGATCCTAGCTAACAATAACTACAAAAGAAATGTGGAGAAGGTATCGGTATTTGATATTTGGGAATTAATTATGAACGTTATTAAGGATTTCATAGATAAAACAGAAGACTATGATTTGGTGTTAGTGACGACTTGTCTTGAGAGGTTGAAGTCAAAAGTCACAGATGAGTATGGACTTGTCCATACAGTAATGGACAAGCTTCAAAATAAGCCAACAAAGAAACACCGCTTTAATCCTAACAAATTGAACGAAGAGGAGGACAAGGATGAGGAGCACGAAGGGGTCTTGTGCTCGTGCTGCAAAAGTCATTGTTCATTCGGCTATGTGCTGCATTATCAGAACACAGGATTCGTTGATTATTTGCCAACTCCACAGAGTTCTCCTATGGAAGACAGTAGAAGAGCTAGTAAAAGAATTAAGACACTCAAAGAACGGGAACTGTACAAAACCAGCGTTTTATGCTGCGAAGACTATATAAAACTGGGTGAAGAGAGCGTAAAAGATGAATATTATGTCATCAAAGAGTTGCACAGCATCAAGAAGCTGGTTAGGGTTGCCGATGACAAATTGAACGGAATGAAGTGTGAGCACCAGTAGGCTATTTAATGTATGTTTTGATTGCTGTTGTAGTTTTGATGTAGTCTAGGCAATAATACTTGGTGCTGCTGTATATAAAAAAAACTTAGAGCAGTAAGCACAATATGAATCTTCACCAGTTTTGAAGATCGGGAAATTTGAATAGAATTATTTGTTTGAGACGCGGTCCAAACATTTACTGGATACTAACAAAGACACAATGGCCCTTATACCAATTCTCCACTTAACTGGACTCATAGGATTGATTTTCCAGCTAGTGTACAGTCCCAAGACGCTTTCGCGTTGGCTGTCATCGCATTTGGTGAGTATCATCAGCAATATAAATTCACGTTAGTAGCTAGTGATGACTAACTCATTGATCACCAGAATACAAAAGTGCGTATTGACAACGATAATGCTGGATTGCTGACCGTTATACTGCTGCTGCTAGTGATTTCTGAGTTAGCTCCAGTTTTAACCAATGACCATCGGTATTTTAATTCTTCATCAAAGGTGAAGTTACTGGTGTTTGGTGCCATAGTCGCTGGTGCTTATTCAGGCCAAGTAGCTGTGCTCAAAGGTCCTGTTGTCAAGCTATTATCGATATATGAGAGCGTGTTCAGTTTAGCCATCTGGCTCGGTGTAGGAGTTTAAGAGCAGAGGAAGTGCCTGCGGGCAAGAGAGGAAGAATCGCATAACTAATTATTATCGCAATTGACTGTAGTATTCTACGCTTGAGTTAGTCTCATTTATTTCGTTCACTTCTTTGTACACGACGGCCCCTTCACAGCTGGCAGCACTGCTTTAATTTTTTAGCTCAGGAGCTTTGTATAATTTTTTTTTTTTTGCAGCTGGATCCAGCGCTTTTTGTCTGTCGTTTTATAACTGATCTAGATCACAAAAAAAACCAGCCAGTTTGATATTCTATCTATGCCTATAACGCAACCAAAGATCTAGTCAACGATGCACATATTCACAGCTTCTACATACATCTATGTGCACTGCTGCTTTCTTGCGACGCTGTCCTTCTATTTTTTCAAGGACATTTCTATCGTATCGGAGCAGCCTTTGATTCTTTTGCTAGGTCAAGCATTGCAAGTGGTGAGTAAACCCGCCTATGTTATATCTTTAGCACTCGCAGATGTACTAATTTCTATTTTTCAAGGAACGGGGATTTCTAAATGAGAATGATACCAACATCACGCAGCTTTTCGGCGTGTTACTCGCGATGTTGGCAGGAACAGATCTAGTTCAGTTGATCAGCAAGAACAAATCGTATTTCGAGATGGTTGTACCTACGAGGCTTCTAGTTTTGTTTGTTGCAGGTGCACTCGGATACTTCACCAAGGGAATACTACATAATGATTTAGTTTTGACTTTCATCATGGCTGATATCTGGATTAACTACACATTATACCTAGCGCTAAGAGAAGAATCCAAAAAACATAAAGAAGAAGAGATGAAAAAAATGCGATATGCTAATAACATATAGGCCATTTCACCAACTATAAACATACAGCTACGGCTGAGTCATAGGTGCAACACTCTTTTCAGCCAGCTTTTGTGCAAATTTTTGCTTGTTTGCTTGTAGTACTCCATTTCATCCCAACAGTTTCTATTGAACTCACAACCGTTCATGTTTATCAGGAAATCTCTTGAAGTTTCGTTGTAGAAGAATTCCTCCTGGTATTGAAAGTCCGGACAAGCACCTCTAGGCAAACTGTTTATTGATTTTGTAGGTAAGAACCCTACTCTCGATCGAATCCAAGCGAAGTTATTATAGTAGGATTCTAGTGCATTTTTTTCTCCATTTTTCCACTTTTCCAGGTTTTTCAGGTAAATCACTGGCTCAAACAACGTATCCATCAAAGCTGTTGACCAGGCTGTCTTCTTAATGAAGAATGAGTTCAGATTAAATCCTCCGCAATCCTGTGTCAAGAGCAGGTTCAAAGGTTCCTGATAGTTTACATAGGGGATATCCAATTCTAGATCGCTTGGATTGAAATAGTTCAAATCCCTTTTGATTGTCTCGTTCAAAGTTTTGAAAATTAAATCTTCTAGCTTGACTTCAGGTTCCATAATTAGTGTATATAGATCCAAATACCAAATCCAGTCTCCAGAGTTATATTCCTTGAACACTTCGCCGATGACATCAAACTTCTGCCAGCCTTCTCTGAACTCAGTACTGTACTTTTTAGCTTTTGTCATGTCCTTTATTATCAAGTCGTATCCGTGCTTTCTGGCATAGTACTTTTTATTCAAAATTGACGATCTCTCTATCGACCATTCGTTTGGGCCTTTCCAATTACTTACCCCGCCACCAACGTTGGCCCCTAGCACTATGACTATCTTGTTTTTGTCACCGTTCCAGGTTTCCAATTCATCATGATCGAGCTCGTAATCGTAAATCGACGGATCTTGGTCTTGGTATTTACTTCGTTCGGTGGGTGGCAGCCCGCCTCGGCGG
Source organism: Liangdongia quercuum (assembly GCA_030579675.1). Lineage (NCBI taxonomy): Eukaryota > Fungi > Ascomycota > Saccharomycetes > Phaffomycetales > Wickerhamomycetaceae > Liangdongia > Liangdongia quercuum. Next base: position 23,223 of record JAKTRK010000057.1, on the reverse strand, counting down.
TGATCCTTGTGGAACCCAAGATTTCCTGTGCCTCCTCGAGTAATGCCAAACCCTTTTGAAGTTGGCCCATCGTTCAAGTCATATCTATAGCTTTCATCTTCATCCAGCAAGCATGTCTTCAGCAGATACAAGACCAAGATCACGACCAATCCCGGTATGTACTTGTTGTCTCTGGAATACCGTGATGATGACTCGTATATTCCGGGTTTAGCCATAATCGTGGGATCCCTATAGATGGATATTCAGCCAACGATGCCTATCGAGGGTTCGAGCTTCTAGTTTCAAGTCTACTTGAATCTCAAACTAACACAGGATCATCGAAAAGATTGTGTTACCCGAACTATCAGTGTCTGAGTGTATCAGATGGGGATTGCCCGAACGGTTTGTGTGCACACCAACGTCTGCACAGGTGCTGGTGCGACGGCGCACTGCTTCTTGCCAGCCCGTCTCCCGTCTCCCGTCTCCCATTCCTTGACCGCCTGCTCTCCCCAAACACCACTCCACATTCACAATGACATCCTCCCTTCATAGAACACTTCCCATCAAAAATGCGTCCCTTATCAAAACTTACATGATCCAGCTGCAACATAGTTTATAAAGTGCAAAAAAAATCTGCCGACACTTTGCAAATTGGCAGACCCGTATAAGCAGTGATTAGAAGATATATATATATATATATATACATATATATAGACAGTGTGTGTGTGATGGTGTTGTGTGATGGTGACATGAGAGAAACGTTCCTTAGACATATGTAAGTTGGACGCTATGATGGGAACCATAGTAACAGTTTAGTTTTCAGTTTTCAGTTTTCAGTTTTAGTTTTAGTTTTAGTTTAGTTTAGTGTCCTACAGGTTCACACTGGTTACCTATCTGGAAATTGTAGCCAGTAAATTGGCAGTGTCCGCCTAGCTGCACAACAGGAGCAGATAGCAAGCTACTGCTTACAACCGCACTTTTTTTTTTTCAAGAGATTTCGCCGTGCTGGGATGCTACAGAGCTGTCCATGCCACTTCTGAAAAGTCTCTATTCCAATCTTCTTCTCCCGTGTGTGTGTGTGTGTGTGTGTGTAACCTGGATCCAGACCTGGCGCTAATAGGCTATAGAGAGCACGTTTGACCAATTGGCGTTGGCGTGTCTGTCGAGCGGGTACTCTCGATCCTTTTTTAGTTCTCTATCTATTTGATATCCTACAGACGGACGCTAAAAAGTATAAAGCACAGGACAGTAGTGCAAGTGCAAAGAGCGCAGTAGTGAGTGATCCGAAGTCTATCTAAACTGTTCTCATATGAGGGCATCACATGCGCCAGCAGGCTATTATTATTATTATTATTATTATTCATCACTCGAATGACCTTGAAAAAAAAAATTTTTTTTTTTTTTTTTTTTTTTTTGGGGGGCCTCTTTGCATGCAACAACACGTAGCAACGATATCTACCCTAAGGCTCGAGGTCGAGGTCGAGGTCCATGCCTATTGCCTATTGCCTATTGCCTCTGTCCATGCTCTTCCTTCGTTTACAGAGAAGAGGCGAGAGGGAAAGGCTTGGGGGCAATATATTCGACGAGAGCCCGGAGAAACTATCTGTTTAATTACTGGAAGAAGGAAAGCTAAGCGAGGAGATTAGATGCATTTGCAGTGTTTGCAGCGTTTGCAGCGTTTATCGTGTTGTCTGAGGGGCGAATTGAGCAGTGTTTCAGTGGGCCATTTCCCAAGTCGTTGCTGTCTGGCTAACTGAGCTGCTTGGCTTCTTGCCGGTCACACATACATACATACTTGCATACATACATAAACACCGGCCTATGTAGCTGACGTCAACGTTGACGTAAAACAAGATCCTAGTTCTCCTTGCGCGTCTGGAGTGCGATTGGCTGTTTGCGGGACTGTGGGACTATTAGAGCCCGCGCTGTAGTTGGTAATAATGCCTTTTCATTCGTATATGTGTGTAGTGCTTGTGCTGTTTGCCAGAGAAGCAAGGAAGCGGAAGGGAAAGAGGAGAGAAATGAGAGAGCCCACCCTAGCTCTCCCGGGAGATGCAGTGAGCGAGGTTTGTGGGAACTGGCTACAGACGGATGTCGTGGTGTCAAATTTTGGTCCCTGTTTTATCCTATTGCGGCACGAGCGTGATTGGACGCAAGCTCGATGCGACGGGTTTCCCATAGCTGGGGAAGAAGGGGGTGAATGTCCCCATCCCGCTTCTTTGCTTTACAGCTGTACCGTATATTTCCACCCGGGAAGCTCCAGTGGTTAGAGGACGCTGTTTGCTCCCGTTGACCACTTGACACAATCCGGCACAGAGACCCCATGTGTGCCCCATCAGAGCTGAGCGGGTCCCCCCGCCAAGCACAGTAGTGTTCTCGGGCGTGAGTGCGTACGCACTCACGCCCCGACACGGCCCACCGCGTTGATATGGCGCTTCTCCATATCAAGAACGTTTCTTTCGTACTCGAGAATAAGATAAGAGAGGCACAGGCACAGGGACAGGGACAGGGAAAGCAAAGGCAAAGGCAAAGGCAAAAGACCGAGGAGGGCGAGCAGCATACTGAGGAGGCAGGCAGGTGCGTGGTGGTGACTCTAGGATATATACTTTATAGTGCTGTAGTGTTATGGTGGTGGGACCCACTGCGTACCCCACATATTTCTCCAGCTGTAACGTCGATTCGATGTAAAGTCCCCCGTACACGAGCAGCAGCAGCAACCCACTTTTTCCTTTATCTCTTGTTCCTGTTTCGATAACGCTCGAAAATGCCATTCTCCGGCACCAATTTGCAAGGCGAAGAAGAGACGGGAAAGGGACTCGAGCGTGTTTGAGTTTGTTTTTTTTTTGGGATTTTTGGATTTTTGGGCCCTCTCTGCCTTCTTACCCCAGATTTCCCCCACGCTCACTCGCACACACACACACACAGAGAGATAGGGCTAGTCCCATTTTCGAGCGCTATTGTCTAGTCCCACAGTTCAGACCCGTTTTCTACTGTGCTCAGATTAGTCACTGACTTTTTTTTTTTTTTTTTTTTTTTTTCCTTTCCCCTGCTGTTTTTATAAAAAAGACAACTCTTCCCGCCTCCAGCTTCGCCAGCTGATGTGTTGAAGTTCACTAGCCAGTCAGCGAAGTCTTGTATTGTCCTGTCTTGTGTACAACACACACACACATACACACACACACAACTTCACGCTCAATTCTTTCGACAGTCAGCATAAACATGTCACTGGCCGACAGCTTAGTGCCAGACGCTGGCGACATCAACCGAATCAGACAGGGCTCGGTCCTGCTCGACGACCGCGCTAACAAGATCCTAGTTGCTAATAGAGGTGAGATTCCAATCAGAATTTTCAGAACAGCACATGAGCTCTCTATGCAGACGGTGGCCATCTACTCGCACGAGGACAGACTGTCAATGCACCGACTCAAGGCTGATGAGGCATACCCTATTGGCTACAAAGGACAGTACTCCCCAGTGCAGGCGTACCTTCAAATTGACGAGATCATCAAGATTGCCAAGGAGCACAACGTGAACATGATCCACCCGGGTTACGGGTTCCTCTCAGAGAACTCTGAGTTTGCACGCAAGGTTGCAGAGAGCGGTATCACATGGATCGGTCCTCCTCACCACACGATCGATGCTGTAGGAGACAAGGTTTCTGCTAGAAACTTAGCCGCTGCCGCTGGTGTGCCTGTTGTGCCAGGTACCGACGGGCCTATCGAGTCTGTTGAGGAAGCGCAGGACTTTGTCAACCAGTACGGGTTCCCTGTCATCATCAAAGCTGCATTTGGTGGTGGTGGAAGAGGTATGAGAGTTGTCAGAGAGGGAGACGACATTAGCGATGCCTTCCAAAGAGCGAGATCAGAGGCGCTGACTGCCTTTGGTAATGGAACCTGTTTCATCGAGCGGTTCTTGGACAGACCAAAGCACATTGAGGTGCAATTGCTTGCTGACAACCATGGGAACGTTATCCACCTTTTCGAAAGAGACTGTTCTGTGCAAAGAAGACATCAGAAGGTGGTGGAAGTTGCTCCTGCTAAGAGTCTCCCAAGACACGTCCGCGACGCAATCTTAACAGATGCTGTCAAACTGGCCAAAACAGCAAACTACAGAAACGCTGGTACTGCGGAGTTCTTGGTGGACAACAAAGGCAGACACTACTTTATTGAAATCAACCCAAGAATTCAAGTTGAGCACACGATCACTGAGGAAATCACAGGTGTCGATATCGTTGCCGCCCAAATCCAGGTTGCCGCTGGTGCAACTTTGGAGCAGCTCGGTCTTCTGCAGGATAAGATCACTACTAGGGGATTTGCAATCCAGTGTCGTATCACTACCGAGGACCCTTCGAAAAACTTCCAACCAGACACTGGTAAAATCGAAGTCTACAGATCTGCTGGCGGTAACGGTGTCAGATTGGATGGTGGTAACGGTTTCGCAGGAGCTGTTATCTCGCCTCATTACGACTCCATGTTGGTGAAGTGCTCCTGTTCAGGTTCAACCTACGAAATCGCAAGAAGAAAAATGTTGAGAGCTTTGATCGAATTCAGAATCAGAGGTGTTAAAACTAACATCCCATTCTTGTTAACGTTGTTGACAAACGAAGTTTTCATTTCTGGTGAGTACTGGACCACTTTTATCGATGATACTCCAAAATTGTTTGAAATGGTCTCCTCTCAAAACAGAGCTCAAAAACTATTGGCATATCTAGCAGATTTGGCCGTCAATGGTTCCTCCATCAAGGGCCAAATCGGTTTACCAAAACTGGATAAAGACCCAGATGTTCCTTTAATCCACGACAAGGATGGCCAGGTCATCGATGTCAATACACCACCCCCAAAAGGTTGGAGAGATGTGCTACTGGCTGAAGGCCCTGAGGGATTCGCAAAGAAGGTTCGCGAATTCGATGGAACTCTCATCATGGACACCACTTGGAGAGATGCTCACCAATCTCTTTTGGCAACAAGAATCCGTACGTTTGACCTGTTGGCAATCGCCAAGACTACCGCACATGCTTATGCAGGCGCATTTGCCCTCGAGTGTTGGGGTGGTGCAACATTCGATGTTGCAATGAGATTCTTACACGAAGACCCATGGGTTAGACTGAGAAAAATGAGAAAATTGGTCCCAAATATTCCTTTCCAAATGCTACTAAGAGGTGCCAATGGTCTTGCGTATTCATCATTACCTGATAACGCCATTGACCATTTCGTTAAACAAGCCAAAGAAAATGGAGTTGATATCTTTAGAGTCTTTGACGCTTTGAACGATTTAGAACAGCTGAAAGTTGGTGTTGATGCCGTCAAAAAAGCTGGAGGTGTTGTTGAAGCCACTGTCTGTTACTCTGGTGATATGCTACAACCAGGCAAGAAGTATAACCTGGAGTACTACTTGACTATAGTTGACGAGATTGTCGCTGCTGGTACACACATATTAGGTATCAAAGATATGGCTGGTACGTTGAAACCTAGAGCTGCTACTTTATTGATCGGCAGTATCAGAAAGAGACATCCAACCTTACCGATTCATGTTCATACTCATGATTCTGCGGGAACTGGTGTTGCCTCAATGGCTGCTGCTGCAAAAGCTGGTGCAGATGCCGTTGATGTGGCCACTAACTCCTTATCTGGATTGACTTCACAGCCTTCAATTTCTGCTCTATTGGCCTCCTTGGATGGTGAAATTGAAACCAATATCAACAAAAACCTAGTTAGAGAAATCGATTCGTATTGGGCTGAGATCAGATTGTTGTACTCATGCTTCGAAGCTGACCTGAAAGGACCAGACCCAGAGGTTTACGAACATGAAATTCCTGGTGGCCAATTAACCAATTTATTGTTCCAGGCTCAACAAGTTGGTTTAGGTGAAAAATGGATTGAAACCAAGAAAACTTATAGAGAAGCCAACTATTTATTGGGTGATTTGGTCAAAGTTACTCCAACTTCAAAAGTTGTTGGCGATTTAGCCCAATTTATGGTTTCGAACAAACTGACTTCAGAAGACGTTAAAAGATTGGCAAATTCTTTGGATTTCCCAGATTCTGTGTTGGATTTCTTTGAAGGTTTGATTGGTCAACCTTATGGAGGTTTCCCTGAACCTTTGAGAAGTGACGTCCTGAGGGGTAAGAGAAGAAAGTTGAATGTCAGACCAGGTCTAGAACTGGAACCATTTGATTTCAAAACAATCAGAGAGGATCTATCTTCTAGATTCAACAAAATCACCGAATGCGATGTCGCTTCCTACAACATGTTCCCTAAAGTTTATGAGGATTTCAGAAAGATCCAAGAGAAGTATGGTGACCTATCAGTCTTGCCTACTAGAAATTTCTTAGCCCCTCCAAAAATTGGAGAAGAATTTTCCGTTACCATTGAACAAGGTAAATCTTTGATTATCAAATGTACAGCAGTTGGTAATTTGAATGAAGAGACAGGTAAAAGAGAGGTTTACTTCGAATTGAACGGTGAGCTACGTAAAGTTTCTGTCGATGATAAGAACTCGAAGGTTGAAACTGTCTCAAGACCAAAGGCCGATGCTCATGATCCAAACCAGGTTGGTTCTCCAATGGCCGGTGTGCTAGTGGAGGTCAAAGTGCACAAGGGCTCACAGGTCAAAAAGGGTGAACCATTAGCAGTTCTCAGTGCAATGAAGATGGAAATGGTTATCTCTGCACCTGTTGACGGGTTAGTTGCCGATGTTTTAGCAAAAGAAGGTGATAATGTCGATGCCTCTGATCTATTGGTGAAGATCGAGCCAGAGACTACAGAAACTGAAGAAACAAAAGAGAAATAGAGTACAAGTTTCAGTCATCTGCGTCATGTTATTATTTATTTCTTGTTGAATGCTAAACTTATTTTAATAAACGTTGTAAATTGAAATACAGTAAGAATATAAAGCTTCGTTCATTTCTTTTTACCTACACCTCTACCACTTGTGCTAGTACTATTATTGCCCTTTTTCTGGGTTGCCGGTTTCCGTTTCCCAGCCCCATACACTCTCCTTCTCAGCATATCTTCTCTTTCCCGCTGTTTCTGTTCTAAAGTCACCTTTCTTGCTCGCTGTGCCTCTTTCTCCTGCTCTTTCCTCAACTTCTCGTCCTGATATTTCTTGTTGAGCTCTTCAAATTTTTTCAACTGTTGCTGGTACTCTTCTTCGTTCTCTGCACCTTGCCAATCACCCTCGTTCATAACGTCCTTGACATAGCCGGTCTGTGACAAAATCTTCGTCCATAGATCCAGCAGTGCATTCGTCTGAGCACTCGTATTCAGTATTACTGACAGGTTGTTCGTCGTCGATTCAATCCCTGCGATCACATCGTCAATGTTGGAACTGAACTGTATCAACTGCTCGCACTCTTTTTCTAATGCACTGATCCGCGCTGTCCCAGTTAGACGAGGGAGCTCACGCTGCGACTCTATCGTGGATTTGATCTCTTCAAATGACGGTAGTAGTTTATCTGACATGATGAATAACAACTGTAGCGTTGCAAACTTATTTCAATACTTAACGCTAATTCAATGGCTTATATCGTTTTGGTGTTTACAATCCTCTGTTTGTATCCGAGGGCGTGACGATAATAACAAAACCGAGGGCGGAATTAAAGATTTGATGAACTACAGCTCCTTCCGAAAGTGCAGAATTTATTTTAACCAAAGACTGCAGAGTAAGAAATCTCCGAGGCCATACTCATATAGAAAACGTGATAAGAAGTATATATAGACGGTGCAAGGTGAAATGAAGGACCGCCTTATCCTCAAAAAAAGCATAGTAGTATAGTATATAGAAAAGCACGTTTAAAACCAACACAAAGAATCCAAAATAATAATAATAATAATAATAATAATAATAATAATAATAATCAATAGGCAAAAAAAAAAGGTAATGTGCTTCGATAAAATGCAAAGCAGAGAATGGGGTTATTGGAAAGCATATATGACTGAGGAATTAGTATTACTTCTTCATTTTGTATTCCGTAAACTTGGGACTCATATCTCTGAATTGACAAGTTGAAGTTGTGCGTTGTTTCTGCGGCGTTACATGGTGGCTGAAGTCAATTGTAGCTGCAGAGCCTCTTTTCATCAAGTTTGGCTTGAAAAACATGGCATCAGTGGTCGTAAGGCTTGGAGTGAACTCTTCATATTTGTCAATGTTCGATGGAATTGGAGATTTGAAAGGATGTGAGCTGATGGTTGCTGAAGTCAATGGGCTTTGACCAGACGCATCTGAATTGGTTGGTGATGAATTTGGATTTGTAGGTGAAAACATTGCGAAAGTTGATTTCTCGATTGGCGGAGGTTTAGGGAACTTCGGAAATTTTGCAGAAGTTGGTGTGTTTGATGCTGATGATATTGTAGGTGTCGAAAAGTTTCTTTTAGGCGTCAGCTTTGAGCTTGTCGATCTGTTTTTATCATGACCGGCTTCAATAACGAATTCATAACTCTTGACGAGGTTAACTTTCATTTGAGGTTTTTGGAATTTCGTATGATCTTTGATTAGGCTTGTACTGTTTTTATTCAGCTGTTTAGAAAAATCCAGGGTCGAAAAGCAAGATTCGAGTGGAGATGAATTAGCTGATGTGCTCAAAAAGCTTTGAGATTTCTTCAGCTTGATTGTAGACGAACCGCCATTGGTAAATGCATTGCTCTTTTTCACCTTACTCAGCTTTGTAGTTGAATTTGATTTATTATTGATCAGTTGGTTGAGCTGGCCAGCCTGTGGAGGAGGAGTGGGAGGTAAGTTCCTGTTTTCTTGATTGTTGTTGTTATTAGTTGCTTTATTTTGAATTGGTCTGTACCCATTTTTCACAGTAAAAGAAGGTTTTTTCACCGAGGGAGGTGCTATCCGTTCGGCGATTTTTTTCTCTGATATGTTTGTCGTCGTCTGCTGTTGTGATTGTTGTTGGTAGTACTGAGAGCTGAAATATGTTTGGTTTTGTATTTGTAATTTCAGTCTCTCAGGACCCGTTGATGCAGATTGGCGTCTTTGATTCTTTGTTTTGATAGGTCTGTAAGGACAAGGCTGGTTTTGATGTGATTTGTTGTCGATGGTTGCAGGTACATATTGAACGTTGTTGTGAACAAATTGGGTTTGCATTGAATGCAGAGAAGGAGGTGGTGGTGGAGGAGGAGCGGGCTGGGTAATTTGCGGAGGTGGCTGATGGTATTGGACAGGGGTAGGCAAAGGAGTTATTACAGACTGGGAATGAGCATGCTGCTCCTGCGGCTGATGCTGATATCCTTCTTTTTGCTGCTCTTGCTGAGAAAAGTTTATAAAATTTTGCTCAATTTCAAAACGCTCATAGTCAATATGGTCGTCCTGAGAGCCTTTTATTGGCGATGAACTTTGTAAGATCGTATCGTTCGACTCCTGCCTATCCAGGGTAGTTGTGAACGACAGTAAAGGGTCGTCTTCCAATATGTTCTCAATTGTAATTTCATCTTGGCTCTTGAGTTGGGCAATCTGATGCAGCCCGCGCTGGTCTTGAGAAAGAGGAGAATGGTGGTCGAAATGGAGATTTTCATCGGGGCTAGTGTTTTCAACGACTGGAGTTGAGCTCGGGATGGACGTCAGTAGTTGGTTGAACAAGTCTTCAGCTATTTTGGCATCTCTGTCGATTGAGGCCTCAAAATGCCTGATGCTGGCAGACAGGGCAGTATGCTGATCGCGCTGCGATGGGCCCAGCTGTATTCGCTGGTGCTGTGCTCGCTGGTGCTGCTGGTGCAAGTGTTGTTGGTGCTGCTGAAGTTGCTGATGCTGCTGTGGAGTTATGAGGGAGGTGTGGTTGCCATATGTCTCAGTAGCAGTAGAATCATGAGAATAGTCCATCATTAATGTCTACCAGTCTGTAGCTGTTGTTAAGTACTGGTGTTACGAGATTGAATTGTCTGGTGTGTATGTGACGAGGAAGAAGCCAGCCTGTTGGCAGAGAATGAGTGAGTTGAAGTGAGTGGAGTCAAGTGAGAAAGAGGGTAGCCAGCAAATGATCTTGTAGCGAGCGAATGCGCAGGCAGAGCTCGCGCCGACAAAAAAAATGAGAAAAGGAAAGCGAGCGTGTGGCAATGAGAGGAGGAAAAAAGGGAGAATAAGCTCGAGTTTTATAACAGCCGCTGTGATTATGAGCAGTTGGGATTGCTGATATTTACTCGTTGTAGTTAAGATTGTTGTTAAGATTGTTGTTGTTGTTGTTGTTGTTGTTGTCGCTGGATCCTGGCGGATAAAAAGAGATCAGCGTGCTCTCGAGCTCCTGTACAGCGGGTAAGCGAGCGAGTGATGTGAGAGATGAGAGCAGAGCCTTGGAAAGGATGAGTAGTTCCTCTGGCTCTTAAAAGTGGTGTGGTTGTCTCGAGCGTATGTTTCTTGAAGAGCAGGTAAGTTTTTTGGTTCTTGAATTGCGCTTCCTTTCTTTCTTTCTTTGTGTGGGAATTTTGAAGCAGAAATGCGAAACCCGAAAATTAAGCAGGGGAAAAAAAAAAAAAAAAAAAATGTGCCTGTCTGTGAGGGAAACGTGAAACAATCAGAGGAGACTGAAGATAGAACGAGGTGTACTGATATGAGCAAGGCGGAGGAGGAAAAGTAGAGCGTAGCAAAGTGAGTGTGAAAGAAGTGCCATTCAGTTGAAGAATAGTTTGCTAGAAAAGTGAGAACAAATAAGAAACAAAAGTAAAAAGAGTAGTCTTTCTCGTTTTCTCGGCACGACCTGTTCGGCTTGTCTACTACATATACATGTATAAAGTACCTACTACTACTACTACTACTTACTACTACTACTACTACTTCTCACGAGCTGGCTTTATTCACACTATTCCGGCTGGCTGTTTTGTTGTTTGTTGTGCCTGCGAATTTTCGGTGGGGAATCTCACGGGCCTCGTTGTCTCTCTCTCTCTCTCTCTCTCTCTCTCTGCCTAGCTTTTCTGCCCGTTTTCCTTGCAGCTTCTCGGCAGACAAGGGGCGCGGGAGGCGAGGAAAGCAAGAAAGAGGGGAGGCGGGAGGCAGGAGGCAGGAGGCGGGCAACAAATGGCCATGAAAAACCAAAAAAAAATAAAATAGCCAGCCACGCGTAGAAGGCCGGGTCACAGAGCACTGTGCCGGATTTGCGCTCTTCTTCGCAGAGGGCTTGGTCGGTGGATTAGTAGTGGGCGAGAGAGAGTGATATGGAGAAAGTGTGTGTGCGCGCGTGTGAGTGCGTGTGTGCGTGTGTGTGCGTGTGGGTAAGAGTCTTTCTTATTGAGTTGATTGGGGTTTGATAAGCGAGATAAGAAACAAAAGAGCACACACACAGAGAGACCGGACTTCTGTAAAAATATACCTAATTATGTCTCGGCTGTAGAATTGGTCGTGCATGGAGCATTGGTAGAGAGGTATTAGAAGGCTCGGCTGCTCTACAGAGCGATGCAAGGATTGTTGGTCGCATACCTTACCTACGTGTGCAATTGTAGCCTAAAACCGTTTGCCCTATGCAGCATGAGCAACAGGTTGGTACTGTTCGCTCATACCTGAGCTCATATAATTGCACGCGTCTAAATAAATACATATCACACATATGTATACAATGACAGTAATAATAATAATAATAATAATAATAATAATAATAATGATGATGATACCCATATTCCACAAACATGATAATAAAAAAAAACAAAATTGAAATAAAATAAAACAACAGCAACAAAAACATAAAAACAAAATTTATCTTGTCTTGTCTTTGTAAAACCCTTACCTGTCCTTTAATGATGACTTCCCTTGTTCAATCATGAGAATTATTCCATGGTGGCGATGATCAGGATGACGATGATGACGATGATGACGATCCGAGCTTTGCAAGCACTGGCGCATCAATATCATTATTATTATATTGCTTATCGCCGCCTGATAATCGCCGCCTTCCGACTTTTACCCATCTTTCCTTACTCTTGTACCCTTCTTCCCCTTAATTATGTAAACACAAACTATCAAATGCGCCTTTTTTTATTCACCAAATGTTGTTCAGTTGTCAGTTATAGAAACTTTGCAAAATTATCATCTTTCAACCACCCGATTTTCTCGAAAGCAGCAAACAATCTGCTAGCCTTGTTAACGTCGATTCTGCAGGACTTTTGAGCATCGGTCCTTCTGAATGGCAAGCCCTTACGAAGTCTGGCAACTTTTTCCGCAAACAGTCTTCGCTTTGAATCCAGGTATAAGTTGCATGGCAATCTTAAGATGGAGGCGAGAGTGACTTCAGCTGGATGTAGTTTGTCCAACAACGGATCGTTTGCTAAACTCATAGGCTGGCCCTTCCATTCAACTTTCAAGCATCTCGAGTTATTGGGCAACGTTGAAGCGTCTGGGCAGTAATCTGGAACCGACTCCCAGTCAACCGAGACATGCTGAGCACTTGGTGCAGATGTTGGAGCTTTTCTTTTCTTAGCAGGGGTAGGTAATGCAGGCAACGAGATGATTTTAGAACCCGAGTCCGATTCTGGTGCATGAGTTGACTCTCTTACTAAACGACGTGTTCTTATTTTCTCAATTGAACTTGACGGATAATCTGATTCACTGTTGTAATTTGCTGATTCGGCATTGATTCTGCTGCTGACTCTTCTTGGGGCGTATCTTCTAGTTGGCAATTTTGACACATTTCCAGCAGTTTTCGACTTTGCGTGACCGTTCAAGTAATGCTTGAGGAAACACAGTTGCTGTCTTTTGTAACTCTTAGAATTGACGTTGCTCCAGGCGTTAAGGCTCATGCTCACGTTCTCAAAGTTACTGCTTGGAAATTCCTTGCTATTGCTGTCAGAGGCAAACGACGATCTTAGCACGACAATCGTTTCAATAGGGTCTCCAGACTTGGAGCACTCGAAATCTGATGGGTTTGCGCTCGTGGTGGTGGATAGCGTTTCTGCAGTGTGATAAGGCGATAGAGGAGGTGATGGGATTGATTGGTCATCAGATCTTGTGATCGACGCTTTTGAAGACTTTCTTTGAATCTTAGGAGACGGTTCAACAACTTGGTTCAACGCATTTGGAGTCATTGCGCCTATAGAGTATTCATTGAATGAAGATAGCATTGTAGAGTTGCGAAATTCGCTAATTGACACAATTATTAAGCTTAATCAAAAAGGACTTTTTTTTTTCTCTTGTCTATTTCCAATAATGCTGATGGCTGTACTGCTCGGGAACTGACTCGTTTATAGCTGTATAGAGACTAATGGACTATGATTTTTCTTCTTCAAAAGTTCTTACAACGGGTTGTCTGAAAGGACTTGGAAGAAGTTTAGTTTAAGGAAACAAATTTTTTCTTTATAAACATTCTGATGAGTATTAATTGAAACGCCTAAAAAAGTTTATTTCTTTTTTATTTCGGCAAAAGAAAAGTTCAAAAATATGCAGACATTTCTGCATCTTTCTTAGAATTCCGTGGAAACGACCCATCGCTCAGACAACTAAATCTCTGCGAAAAAAAAAAAAATTCTACAGGCGCCCTCTTTATGATAATGGTTGCTATAGAGCGGTATCTGAGAGAGGCTCAATTGAACTCAATTCCCCTTCAGCTAGCTCACTGTCGGCTCACGAGTGTTCTACTCCTTCCCTCTCCCCTCAGAGCGTTCTAGCCTACCCTCTACAAAATAAAAGCTCCGGGTACCAGAATCAGTTTTTGCCAGTCTTTATCATTCCGCATATACATCTCGGGACAAATGGTCTGTCCCACTTGTCCCAACATATTTAGTTGTCGACCGATGAGATAAGATGTCACATTTCCATATCGGAACGAATGTTGCGAAAATATTCACTGGCTTTTTTCGACCCAGGAGGGGCGCCGCACGACACTCCACTACAGTTTGAACCTTGCAAACACGTCTCACTCTTTGACTCTGCTCCACATCCTCACGACTTTCACCACTCTGGAGCCTGATCTATCTGTTCGAGTGGGCTAACGAGCCCACAGATTGGCCGGCCAATGCTGCCCCTGTTCCTTCCACCGTCTAGATACAGAGACGTAGAGACATGCTGCGTTTGTTCGAGCAATGCTCACAGATAAAAATGACCTCAGGTCATTCGAAAAAGTACAGCCTGATGATCCATTAGCAAAGCGTGCTCTCATAAAATGCTGCTGACGCATTGAACATTACGTCTAGAAATACTATATACCCCACCAACTCTACCCCGATACCGAAAGAGCTGTCTAGACCAACCTTCCGCTACAGTAAACACGGGAATAGCACACATATTTTATTTTTTTTTTGCAGCCCGACCGAGAGGTGCTACTGTACAGCCCTCCCTCCAATCCCTCTCTGCCCACCGGCCTTGACGAGGGCAGAGGGAAGGCTCTGGTAAAAAATAAAAAAGTCTCCCCGTGACTAGTGTTCTCTGATGTAGCTTTTCCCCGTCTACAATTGCACTGATTTGTAAACTCCGGCCTAGATCAGGAGCAGCAGAGCAGGCATTACAAGTTTCAGCAACGAAGATCGAGTAGATGACCGGCGCGCTGTGACACCAGATCGTTTGTAAGAGGACAATGAATAGAGAGAGAGAGAGAGAGAGATTTGGCCGGTTCTTCTCTCGGTTGCGCCATGGATTTAATCCCAAAAATACATAGCTGCATAATCTGGAGCTTGGAGTAGTGCGATAGCAAGTTTCATAACCAAATTGGTGTCACATTGGCTGACCATAGAGAAGCACCTCCAATTGACACTAAAACTCTAGAACAAACATTATGTGGTTTCCCTATAGTTACGTATACTTTTTTTGCATCATGCAACTGGTCAGCGCTCTGGCAAACCAAAAAACACAGAATTCTTCAGTCCATAATTCATTATTGCAACTGCGTAGAAAGAGTTCTTCAATGTTCTGTGTGAAAATAGGTGTCTCCCATGATCTTGTTGTTTTCAGTCGCTATAAATTCCAAAACGAAAACTTTTGCACAAAATATGTACTAAAACGGAAACTGCGATGAGTACGAAAACGAAAAATAAAAACAAAAAATAAAAAATAAAAAAAAAAAGGTTTTTGTGTCTGAGAAGACACAAAAACATAAAGGAAAAAAAATTTTTTCCCACATTCACACCTCTGAACTGGAGAAACGGTTGATGAGCAGTCACAAGTATGGAAGAATGTGATGCACGTGTCGTGTGTGTGACGGCGCCAGTTGTGTGTTGATCAGTCGATGTACACACAGACGTTCTCTTCCATGATCGCAGTTATTGTGTCAATTGTCACGCCTCAGACAATAAGAATACAAAACGTATATATAGATTGTAGCTAAAAAGAGGCATTTCAGAACTGCAGCTGCTGCTGCTGCTGCTGCTGCTGCTAGCACAAAATACGTAGCCGGTAGGTAGATTGTAAATGTCCCATGCATCTTTTACATCGCTTCTCCATTCTGAAACTCGAGCTCCGTCTTGTCATTTCCAGCACTTGTGACTGGTTTTCTTCCTGCTGTAATGCTGATTTCCTGCGCTGTGATTGGCTACTATCGATACTTAAGCTCAAAAAAAAAAAAAAAAAAAAAAAGATTAAGAAGCTTAATACTGTTTGAGTGGCTACGCTCCTCTCATCGAGAAACGAATTGCATAGAGAGAGAGACATCATCGTCTGTATAGCAATTTTCCCACGCCTCCGTGCCTCCACTCTCTGCTCACAAGGTACTGTCTGGTCCGATGTACGAATGCGCATTCTTCAGCATTGTAGGCACTCTCTTTTTCTCAATTGTACTTTTTCTGGCAAAAATTGGCTCGATTATCGATAAAGGATTTTAAAAAAGGCTCAATTGTAAGATTAGACTCGGAACGAATTTCCCCAGATTATTTATGTATAGTTTAACCCCAGTTTCGAACAAGTGCAGGTTTAAGTGGTCCGATAAAACTAGTTTGGACTCAACAGCATGAGTGATCCTCTACAAGAACGCAGAGTTATAATCATTCAAAGGACGTAGTGTAACTTATGCAGTGTCCTAATTCCGCCCGCCAACTAGCTGTACACACTGGACGAAGGCAAGTTTATGAGTCGAGATCCTCGTCATCATCAGTATGTTCTTCTTTCGGCCCCCACACTTGAATTTTACCATTGACAGTTCCTGAGTAGTACGTAGCGCTATTGTTACCTGAATAGCATAACGAGCAGTGCCTACTTGCTTCTCTCAGATTTCTTCTCAATCGCGCGATCAACTTCCCGTCAATTAGCCTCATAATCAGGATCTCCCCGTTGTCTGAAGGGTACCATAGGTACTGAATCTCAGTCTCATGGAACGGACTCAAGACCATGTCTTTCTTGTTCGTGAACTTATTTCGAATGAATGGGCCAAAGTTCAGCATCGAGTTGATCCCGCCGTCGACAGTCATATCCCAAACTCGGATTTTTTCATCGTTAGAGGTTGAGATTAACGATGATCCGTCGCTTGTCCAGCACAGTCCGTTCACAGCTCTAGCATGCGCCTTAACATCTGTTTTCAAAACGCCGCCTTTCTTACTGAGGTTCTTCGGCTTGGCTTGATTGATATCCGTTCTGTAAAGATCCAGCTGTGCAATGCAGGAGCGCGTTCGCCTTATGTCCCACACAAGAACCTCGCCATCTGAAGAACCAGTGGCAAGGATATTTCCATCACCTGGAGACCACTTCGTACTCAGGATCGAACCGTTATGTCCCACCAACGTATGCGTTGATGAAGTTGTTCTTAAATCCAGAATTCGTACATGGGAGCTATCAGTTCCAGTCGCCACGAGAGAAACTTCTTTGAAGGGAGAAATATCGAAACAGTTGACTTTGGAGTCTAAACTAAAACAGTATGCCTCTTCTAAAGAGTTCGTATCCCATAGTCTCAGAGTACTGTCGTATGAACTCGAAAGGAACATCCCTGAATCGAAAGGCCACCATTGTAAACACGTAACACCAAATTCATGTGCTCCACTGGATTTGTTCAGTTCTGCTAAGCAAGGAACCTTAGAGGATAGAGAGTTAGTGTCCCATAGTTTTATGGAACTGTCAGCACCTCCCGAAAGTAAAAACCTGTATTGTTCTTTGTCAAAGTCTAGCGCATTGATAGACGACCTACTCCTCTGCTGTGAAAACCTCGGGGAATCTAATGCATCCAAATTGTAATAAAGCGATTCCGTTATTATTTGCTCGAACTCTACAGGAGATATCTTCCCGATTTTTCGCTGTAAAAGCAGTGATTCCATCACTCGTGTGAATGACTTCCACAATTTTGTACCAAGTCCACTCTTCAATAGATTCTTGAAAAGTTCGCGAGAAGTTCAATCAGGCCAAAAACTACATGTAACTACAATTAAAATGATTGCAACTACCTCATATAGATATCCATTGAGTGAATACCATGCCACATAATCGATGTCTATCTATGGGTCTTGAGTCCCATAGCTATATAAAACGGACAAATCTGACTACACCAGCTGACAGAAAGTTCAAAATTTCATATATAATATAACCAATAACCCATTCATGGATCATACTGATCGGTACTTTCGTCTGAAGAATATCCATCAGCCATTTCGTCTTCGGTATCGTAGTACTGTAGAAGCTGTCTCTCTCTGATTCTGTTCAAAATAGGCTCGGTTTCAATTCTTTGACGTTCATAATTCTCAAAGAATACCATGAATTCTCCAACTTCGATATCATCGCAGTATCTGGCTCTTATCGATTCAGTTTCAGCATTTCTGTTGTGCTTAGACTTCAAAATGGACCTGATGGATTCGTTCTCGGATGCCTCACATGCGTTTTCTACTGATTCTTTATCAATTGGGCTAGTTACAAATTTGGAAAATTGTGCAAGCTGTAGATTTCTTAATCTTTTGGATTTCCCAAATGCAGCAGACCCAAGAGCTAATGTCCCATTGTTCTTCATCACATGATGTTTCTTGACACTGAATGCCTTTGATATCGATCCTGCTCTTATAATATCCGTGATATGGTTTTGAGAATTATACTGCCTCTTTTGATGTTGGTCAAGGTCTAAAGTAGAGTTTTCCTGATATTTGGATCTTCTAGAGCCATCATATACTAATAACTGTGCAAATTCATTAAATTTGATGGTGGAATTAACGGTTAAATCATCAGATCCATGGGTTTCACATGATGTGGTTTTTCCTATAGCGAGACTTGTTTGTGCTGTTGAATGGGATTCATAGGAGCTTGCATTTCTGATATCCATTAGTGTATTTTCATCATCTGCAGAGTCATTACCTAGGTCTTCTGCATGATAAACAGGCTCAATTTTATAGCCTTCTGAGACATTCTGTGCAAGACCAGCAATCAATGTGTGGTTTGGTTTCAAAGCCGGTACTATGACAGTAACAGGTGAGTATGTTGAGCCGCTACTATTCGAGCTCATATCTAAGCAGAAATTTCCAGTCAGAATCATGTATATGCTGTGTGTTAAAAATCACAGGTGGGTTAACTTACCATCTCCGTGGTTCTCATTTTTGAAAGCCTGTTTCACTGTTTGGAAAAGAGATTTCGGGTCTTCTGAGATAGCTTGATCTTCTGCTAGAATAAGAGTCAGTATACTAGAAAATAATAACTTTGCAAATTCAATGGTAATGATTACCCTCGATAGGTGTTAACTCTGAGCTGTAATTTTCCACAACAATATCATCAAGTTTATTGATCATTGTATCAAGTTGAGAAGATTCGATTTCGAAAGTGTCTTTCATTCGAACTGTTGTATCAACAAACAACTGCTTGATTATTTCGGGCGTAGGTAAATTATAAACTTGAGACTCTGAGAAATCAGTAGACCTTTTTGTTTGTTGAGTTTGATCGGAGTGGTCTTCTATATCTGCTGTTGCTGGGAGCTCGACTGTACCTCCTTTATCATAACCATCTGAGCTATCAACTTCAATAATGGAGGGCATTCTGCTCAATTCCTCCACATTGATCTCCGAATCTGCAGAAAATGGTGGTAGCCCGAATATCTGCTCTCTTAATATTTGAAGGTTTTCATAAGTAAGCTCATTAATTGGAGAAAACAGTGGAATATCAACCTCATTTGCAGCTTCACTAACGCCAGTATGATGATTAGTGTTATAACTATTGATTTCAAGGTTGTTGTTGTTGTTGTTGTTGTTGTTGTCAGATGAGCATTTATCGAAAAAGCTGCCATTGAAAATGTCTGAAAAATCTGTGGTCTTGAACTGATTATAACAACTGAAAGCTTCGTTTGGGAAGTTTTTGACGTAAACATCATTTTCAAACTCCTTGTTTTCATCATCGTTGAAATTATAGTTCATTTTCTTATGGGGTTCACAGTCATCATTGCAAGCTGTCCCATTTGTCTTTCTCAGTTTGTTAAAAGCTCTTCTCCTTTTATGGACCTGTATTTTGCTTATCCAGCAATGAAACTTATGACGTTCAGGCCTTTTGGTTTTCGATATTGGAGTTCCCTCTTGGAAGCTGCTGTTACCATAACTGATGTTAGACGTAAGTGGCGAGATACGGATCAATGAATCAACAACAGTAGAGCTGTTCTCTCCTCTGAGCGTTCTCATGGCATTTTCCACTTCTCGTATGGACGCTGTATTAGAGTCGTTTGTTCTAGCATCTGGTTTAATCGAGAAATGATTGAAAAGTCTTGACGCATTACGATTTCTGGCTTGATAGTTGTCTATTCGTTTGCATGATCTCGCAGTTCTCTTCATTAGCAACCTGTGAAGTGTTGAGCTATTCTCATTGCCTTGGATAGTATTCACCTCAACCTCAACCATCTTCTATTCGAAGTGTTCCAATAAAAAGAGATATTCCTTTAATATTCTATTATCCAATACTTCAATATTTGAACTAGCCAAAGTAGTAGCCTTTTAAACAGCAAATTCTATCTAACACCTTAAGCTCAGGTAGCATTTCGTACAGTTACTAAGAGCTTGATTTGAAAACTCTTTTAAGGATATTATTACCCAAGCACAATAATGCCACAAAAACGGTTTTTTCCACAAAAGTATAAGCTTAAGTCCTTGTCACTACAATGAAAAAAAAAAAAAAAAAATACACAAGAAAAGTTAGAATGTAATTAATGGAGAGAAGAGGGGAGTAAGGAAGATATTCTGTTATTCTGGAATCTTCAAAAGCAGCTTACCGGTAGTCTTTCTGCCCTCCAGATCTTTGGCAGCTTGTGGGTAATCTTCAAGATCGTAAATCTTAGTGATATCAACAAGCAAATCTCCCGACTCGATCAAGTTGCTCAACTTGGTGGAGTAGAGATCCCATTCTTCAGGAGTAGCAATGTAGTTAAACACTGTTGGCCTCAAAACTTTCAAGTTTTTAGCACTAAGGATTCCGATACTGAAAGGAGGAACAGCTCCAGAGGCATTACCGTAAGAGACAAGAGTCCCCTTTCTTGCCAAGGAATCTAAAGATATTTGGAAGGTGTCTTTACCAACACTATCATAACTCACTTGGACACCTTGGTTGTTGGTGATTTGCAAAACTTTCTTTACGATATCATCGGTTTTAGAGTTGATCAAGAACTCTGCGCCGTTTTTCTTCGCCAACTCGAGCTTTGCCTCCGTAGAGGCGATTGCAATTACATGAGCACCGCGTTTGCTAACGAGCTGAGTCAACAGAGAGCCAACACCACCTGCTGCTGCATGGACTAGGACGTAATCACCCTTTTCAACTTTATAAGCCTCATCAATGAATGTCAGGGCGGTTGCTCCTTGCACAATGGAAGCAGCATACAATTGTAATTTCTCATCGGTGGTGTTCTTCGGTAGCTTGAAGATCTTTATTCCCGGTGTGAATTTGGTGTATTGAGCGAACGTTGAACCTGAGGCGTAGGCGACATGGTCGCCAACTTCAAAGTCTTTAACATCAGAGCCTTTCGAGACAATGACGCCGCTTGCCTCTCTTCCCAAGATGTAAGGTTTCTGTGAAGGATAGAGGCCTAATCTGAAATACGCCTCGATGAAATTTACTCCTGCGTATTTGTTCTTAATCAGGACCTCGTTGCTGCTGATCTCAGGAACTGGTATATCTTCATATTTCAAAAGGTTGTAACTCTCACCATTTTCATGGATTCTGATGGCTTTTTGGGTTTTTGGAATCGCTGATGACATTCTTCTTCTTCTTCCTTGCAGAGATAGAAACCTTTTCAGCATAAGAATCAAGGCAATGTTCTCACCACTGACCTTGGTATATATATATAGTTGATATAGTATATAAACGCTTTGAATTTTTGTAATAAGGCTGCCAATGGTCAATTTGGAGATTTCTTAGGTGGCGGTCGGACGTTTTACCAATTCGGGAAAACTTGACAATCGATTCAAAACACATATGAGTTGTGAGATGGAGAAATGACATCAAAACTGTGTGTATTTTAGGAATTTCGTCAGGTAAATTACAAATAAAACTCCAAAAAGAGAGGCTCGATCTATTATTATTATTTACTGTTTAGAGTCGTTCTTTCTTTGCTTTTGACTCATTTCTTTTTCTGAGAGGTTGAGTTCTTTGGGAGTTCCTTGACGAATGGAATGAACTCAGGTTCTCCAGGGATGTATCTTCTTAAGACTTCAGGGATTACCAATCCGTCCTCAGTTTGGTAGTTTTCAAGAACGCAACATAGGGCACGTTCTGTTGCACACAAAGTCGAGTTCAAACAGTGGACGTACTTCTTTTCACGCTCGTTCAGCTTCTTTATACCGCATCTGATCTCCAAGTTTCTTGATTGGTAATCCGTACAGTTTGAACAGGAGACCAATTCTTTGTACTCCTGTTGGAATGGGAACCAAGCTTCCAGATCGTACTTCTTAGCGGCAGCATTGTTCAACTCTCCCGAGACAATGCCGACAACCCTGTAAGGAAGACCTAGAGATTGGTAAAACTCTTCAGAGGCACCAATCATACGGTCAAACTCGGTCCAGGATTTATCAGGCTCAGTCAAGACGAACTGTTCAATTTTTTCGAATGCATGGACACGGAAGATACCCCAGGCATCCTTACCATGCGAGCCGGCTTCTCTTCTGAAACAAGAAGAGTATCCAGCATAACGGACTGGCAACTGCTCTGCAGGGCTTTCAAACCACTCGCCAGCATGATATGCAGAGATCGGTTGCTCTGAGGTTGCAATCAGGTACTTTTCATCCTCACCATCAATCACCTTGTACAGTTCTTCGTCGAATTGCGATAACTGCGCTGTTTTAGCCATAACGTCCTTGTTCATCATAACTGGAGCTTGTAAAGGCGTGTAGCCCTTTTTGGATAAAAAGTTCAGCCCGTAGTTGATCAAGGCCTGGTTCAAAAAGACACCGTAGTTTCTCAGGAAATAGCCACGATGGCCCACAATTCTGACACCACGTTCAGGATCGTACCCGTCTAAGCGCAATAGGATCTCGTGGTGTGATAAGCTAGCAGCTTTCCCAGTAGCAGAGGCTACTTTACCAACCTCCTTCACGCCTTCCGGCAGCCAAGTCTTCACCAACTCGTTGTTTTCCTCGTCGTTGGAAACAACAACAGATTCATGGACAATATTACCAACCTGGTTCACTTTCCAGCGCAGGTTCTTGTCTGCCTCTTGCTCCTTCAGCGTCCACGCTTTTTTGTCCTCAACTATCTGATCCTTCTCTTTGATCAATTCAGAAGCGTCTTCTTTGTTCTTGTACTTCAGCCCAATATCCTTCTGCACTTTGTTCTGTTTCTTGTTTAAAGAGTCGAGCTCAAATCTGATCTTCGTCCACTCCCTGTAATCAGCAATGATCTCGTCAACCAGTTCGACAGAGTCTCCACGCGCCTTCTGGGATTTACGAATGGCCTCAGGGTCTCCACCCTTGTCTTCAATAAACTGCGTGATATCCAACATCCTTCAGCTTCTTCAATTCCTTATGCAATTATCTACTTTCTAGTAAAAAAGTTCACAAGTCAAGTCTAGTCGTGATGCTGTGTACAACAAGTCTTTCTTTCCGGCTTCTTCTTCGTCGTCGTCGTCTTCTTCTTCTTCTTATTCCTGACACGAGTAAAGAACGTAAAAAAAAAAAATTCAGCTCAAAAGAGTCTTCTCCAGCACAAGCGTCAAAACGCTCAAACCTCTTTTCGCACTGCTTGGCGAGCCTGTTATGCTGCGGAGCGGGGATCCTAGTATAAGTAGTTATCTAAAACTACAATCGGGAAATAACGGACTGATGGTCCAGAGGTTAGGACGTCGCCTTTACACGGCGAAGGTCCCGGGTTCAATCCCCGGTCGGTTCATTTTTTTTTTCACTTTTTGTTTTTTCTTTTTTTTTTTTTTTTTTTTTTTTTTTTTTTTCTTTTTTTTTTTTTTTTTTTTTT
>JAKTRK010000056.1:0-64003 GCA_030579675.1 Liangdongia quercuum | reverse complement strand
ACCAAATAACTCTCAGAAAACACCGAACAAAGACAATGGCTACTTTGATTCCAAGTACTAAAACTTGAAGCAAGATCCAGTAACCTGAGAAATTGGCCATGTTACCGCAGGGCAAGGGTTCTATACTCGCATGCATCCATACAACTATACATGCATCACATCGCATATACGCAAGTTGTGCTTGCCGATTGCCACACGCTACTTTGCGAGAGTGCACACACACGCCATCCAGTATTAGTGGGTGAGCTGAAGGGGGGGTTTACTTGGGGGGACATAAGCGAGCGCAAAGGATGAGTGAAGGAGAAGTAAGAAGGGAGGGAGCTGTTAAGGTTTGCACAGGCCCGCAAGAGACAACATACCAGACAAGCAGAGTTTGGTAAGACACTTTATCTGCGACACCAGCGTGCGCTGTGCTGTGCTGGCTCAGGTTCCTTATTGCCGATCCGAAAAGATGCTTGCTGATCAACTTTAGATCGTGTCCACTAAATGACCCATTCCAAATCAGCAGACAAGATGATGGATGGCTCTGTTTCTCCCAATTGATTTGAACACAACAATACATTGAGCCACCTCTTGAGACCTTGGGAGGCCTCGTGGAGGAAGCAGCAGGCGGCAACCTACATCGGGGTATAGCTAATGTAAGCCTGTAGCTTGAGCTAGGCACCAGGGCACCAGGACACCAGGGCACCACATCACGCACATACATACAGCCTGATGGCTGTCGTCTCTCTTTTGGCGGGCGGGGAGGGCATTCATTTTCGTTCGATAGGCGGAGCCTGAATCATGGTTCGGCCTTCTACGAGACTTCTATAGCCTTCTCGCCCACTGATAATTGCACCAATCACTAGTGGCGATCATGCACCCAGCAGGAAAAACAATACAACTCTTTCTTAAGAGACTCATAAGTAAGGAGTGCGCTGTATAGCCAATGGTGACAACGGAAACGCTTGCTACGAAATTTCTCTAGCCTCGATAGCGAACTGCGAGGTGTGTGCCTGAATGCTGTTCGCAGTTCGCAGCGCACGGTGGGATGTAGAGTAGTGTAGGATGACGAGGTTCCATGCTACTAGCGTCTAGTTAGCACAGTTTCAAGTTGCGAGTTTCAACTCAGCATTCACCTTCTCCATGTAGTAAGCTGTGCTGTAGAGCAAGAAGCACCAGGCGGAAACGAAAGGGAGTAAAGGCAAGGAAGCCCAGAAATAGAAAAATAGAAATCAATAAAAAAAAAAAAAAAAATGAAAGACATAAAGAAAGAAAGAACAGTGTGATGAAATAAGTGTATATACACTGCTATTAAACAAACTGTCTTAATAGCTCAAGTCACAGTAGAAAACAACAAGTCACAACAACAGCTTTCCAAATAGCGTGCATTGCGTAAAAGACAGAAAAAACAAACAAAAAAAAAAAAAAAAAAAACAATAATAGACTTATCTAGCCTCTCTAGACCAGATAGATAGTCCTTGGTTCTTCAGGCTTACTGTAGAGTGGCAGCTCGGTGGCCACACCTAGCCAGTAAGTGGCCCCGTACATAAGTTTTTATTTTCCAGTTCGTGCATCACATACCTCTCACAAATCTAGACGTGCACACTTGTTATGGTATGGGCATACGGTGCACCCCATCCCACATCTACGGCTATCCCACTACACTTTCGTTCCAGTATCAAGTCCCAGGTGTGAATTTGAGATGCAAGCTACGGATAAACTATGCTTTGAATTCCGTCGATCGCTCATTATGACTTCACCTTACCTTATTCTCCGGGCCCAGAGTCGAATGTACCTTCCATTCGGTAACACACACGCATTTGTTGTGAGACAGGGGCGAGGGCGGGTTGAGGACTTGGAAGAGGCGTCTTTCGCTCTCTATGTATTATTATTGTACGAGATTGGAAATCACTGTGCTCATTTGAGGTTACACAAAACACTGACGAGTTTCGTATTATAAGAGGAGCTGCAGACATGCTGGAGCATTGGCCTTCTAAGTTCCCGGAAGGTGCCTCGAGTACTTGTCATGCCCCATCGTTCACATCCCGACGAGGAGGTAACATGTAGTTGATGTATCGGCTTTGAAATCGCGCTCTAGCGCCTCTCAGCTTGCAACGCTAGGTACTCGAATCTTAGAATCGTCTCAGCTATTAGATGAGAGCAGTATTGTCTTCCAATTACCAAGTCGCCCACCTACTCTGAATCGCTATTTTGTGAGAATCACCGTTGCATCTTCATGTAACAACCCAATGGTAGATCCTGGAACATTCAAGCGAAAAGGATAATGACTAGGTCTGACTACTTTTTTTTGCCAGAGATTTGTGAAGATGTAGCAGAGAGCTGTTGATGTTATTGCATAGTGACACCAATGCTTGCAGCGTCGAGCCTCATTTTTTTTTTTTTTTAAGTGATAGAGAGCTGGCGAAGCCGCAAACATATTCTGCGATATGGCATATATATAGCTCATGCAAATCGCGTCTTGGCTTGAAACGGCGCCTATCAATTCACTGTTCGACCAGAACGGTATTATCAGCGAATATAGCACTAGCTTACAAACGTTTGCAACTTTGTACATTCCTAGACTGACCATTGTAAAGCTTCGTGAAGCACAGGGAGAACTGTACATCCAAAATCATGTATAGCATATGTAGACCACCACCACCCCCGGCATTCGGCATCCAACTGTCGCTCAGCTGTACGCTGTGACTGATCGATAGTCATGGGCTGGGTCAATTGCGCGCAGTGTAGGATAGCGACACATCCGTCCGATCACCACTGCCTGAACCAAATGTAAAACAGAGCCTCTCGACTCGTGCACTCCCACACTCAAGCCATATAAGGACTCACTTCCAATAGAAGCTCAACAGTAGTTCCCAGATGGAGGCTCTCTATAGACCTTCTGCCCCAGCTGCTTAATACCGATTACATAAGATAGTATAATCGTGGGTTTACCGATTTTTTATTAAAAAGACACCGGGTAATCTCATCGCAGGAAAAAATTTTTTTTTTAATCTCATACAAAAAAAAAAAAGGCTAAGAGGGATCAATTTACCTCTATACCCAAAGACTTTATCTATCTGTATTGATAATGCAATTGACTTGGAAGGATATTCCTACGGTGCCACCGGCAAATGATTTGCTGGACATTGTTCTTAACAGAACGCAGCGTAAAACACCAACGGTGATCAGACCTGGGTTCAAGATTTCACGTATCAGAGCGTTCTACATGAGAAAGGTTAAATTCACATCTGAAGGATTTGAGGAAAAGTTTGATGATATACTGAGTGGATTTCCAAAGATTGACGATGTCCATCCGTTCCACAGAGATCTTATGGATACTCTGTACGAGAAAAATCATTATAAGGTGTCGCTTGCTGCTGTATCAAGAGCTAAATCTTTAATCGAACAGGTTTCCAGAGATTATGTTAGATTGTTGAAGTTTGGTCAATCATTGTTCCAATGTAAACAGTTAAAGAAAGCCGCATTAGGTAGAATGGCCACTATTGTTAAAAAACTGAAAGATCCGTTGGTTTATTTAGAACAAGTTCGTCAACATCTTGGCCGTTTGCCGTCGATTGACCCAAATACCAGAACTTTGTTGATCTGTGGGTACCCAAATGTCGGAAAATCATCCTTTTTGCGTTGCATTACCAAAGCTGATGTTGAGGTCCAACCTTATGCATTCACCACAAAATCGCTCTATGTTGGGCATTTTGACTACAAATATTTGAGATTCCAAGCAATAGATACTCCAGGTATACTAGATAGACCAACAGAGGAGATGAACAATATTGAAATGCAGTCCATTTATGCGATTGCTCATCTACGTTCCACAGTTTTATATTTCATGGATATTTCTGAGCAGTGTGGATTTTCAATCGAAGACCAGGTTAAACTTTTCCATTCTATCAAACCTTTATTCGCTAACAAATCCGTGTTGGTTGTCATAAATAAGATTGATATTATCAAGCCAGAAGATCTGGACCCTGAACGTCAAGAACTCTTGAAAAGTTTAACTCAAGTTGAGAATGTTGAAATCATGACCACTTCATGCCAGGAAGAAGACAACGTCATGAACGTTCGTAACAAAGCATGCGAAAAATTGCTAGCTTCAAGAATTGAACAAAAGATGAAGGGAACTGCACGTATCAACAACGTGCTGAACAAAATCCATGTTTCTAAACCAAATTCTAGAGATGATATCAAACGAGAAGCGTTTATTCCAGATGCAGTTAAAGCACTAAAGAAATTCGACATTGACGATCCAAATAGACGCAAATTAGCTCGTGATATAGAAGCAGAGAATGGTGGAGCGGGTGTTTTCAACATCAACTTGAAAGAGTCGTATCTATTGGAGGAAGAGGAATGGAAAAACGATACTATGCCAGAAATTTTAGATGGTAAGAACGTTTATGATTTCTTAGATCCCGATATTGCTGCCAAGCTTCAGGCGCTAGAAGAAGAGGAAGAAAGATTAGAAGCTGAAGGATTTTATGAATCAGATTCGGAAATTGAAGATGACGAGGTTGAGGATATCAGAGAAAAAGCTCAATGGATAAGAAATAAACAACAAAAGATGATCAATGCTGCAAGAAACAGAAAAGCTCTTAAAAATGGAGGCACGATGCCTCGTTCTAAGCTCACCAAGAGCTATTCCGAAATGGAATCACATCTATCTTCTTTAGGCCATGACGTTTCAGCTTTGAACAAGCGTAAGGCAGACAAGCTCGGAAGACAAAAATACAGCAAATCAGGAGCAGATATAATGCAAGAAGAGTTAAGTTCTTCCTCCTCTTCCAAACAGCCAGCATATAAGTCGGATCGTTTGACAGACGGTGTTTCCGATGGAGCATTGAGATCTAAAGCTGAGAGAATGGCTAAATTGCAAAGACGTGAGCGTAATAGACAAGCTAGACAAGGTGAAGGTGATCGTCATGCTACTGCATCATTACCAAAGCATCTGTTCTCTGGTAAGCGTGGTGTTGGTAAGACTGATCGTCGTTGAGATGGGATTAATTTTCGGTTTTGTGCATTATATATATATATATATATACTTTATATTATTGCTTATTGGGGGTTATATTAGTTTTGCACTTGACGTAGAATCACGACATTGCTTAACCTCTGCATAGAGAATTGGACCAAGATACAGGTACTTCACCTGGATGCGTTCCAAGGAGACTACATGTGCAACTGTATACAGCATGCTTCGCATCTGGAGAGCACGCACCACCAAAACCATGTTAGGCATGACAACGATTTATAGTCAGCGTTTATATCAAAATGTTACACCAATTCCTAACTATATTATAAAAAAAAACCCTTTAAAGTCAAAAAAACCCGTTCTACTCCTTCCTTCTTTTCAGTTCCATACTTTTTTGTATACATTTATAGTGTTTTTACTGCCCTCCCAATAATTATTTTTGACCTCTATCAAAATCATATAGTCAACCCATTCAACACACCATCCAGTTCCTCACCTGTACTTCCCTTATTTTTCAAAAACTCATGCTCGTCATCCATTTTAAAAGGAGTGTCATCAAAATCTACAAACATGTCACTCCGAGACCTTTTTGAAACCACAGGCTTTACTGATGTCGGCTTGGAGCCTCTTCTCTTCAGCTCTTGAGGAGTCAGCAGATCGGATAAACTCGAAGGCACTAAATCTTCTTCGTAGGCCAACTCCTCTTCATATCGCCGAGTATCTTCATCTTCATCATCCAGTATTGCTGATTCGTTTATCGTCTCTCCAACAAACGTTGGCTTCAAATTGGTCGAGTGCGACAGACTTCTGTAGTACGAATTTTTAGCAGAGTTCGAATTCAGTATTTGAGACGAGACACCGAATTGTTGGTCAGAGGACGTTGTTGGTAATGAAGAATGCTGGACGCCGTTGTTTATTGTGCTCCATATCGATTGCGAGCCGAAAGGTGATGAGGCAATGTTGTTGACAGGAGAAGAGCCGTTAAATAGTGCTCTGGAATACGAAGAGCCTCTTGTGCTATTCATGTCACTTGAGAATGCTGTTCCTGATGATCCATTAGTTGGTGTCGTTGGTGTTGGTATGGCATGCTTCACCGACGAAGTGTGGAAATTTGGAGACACTAGTGAATTGGCGGCGGCTGCATTTGTGAAATATCCATTGCCCGATGAGTTCTTACGAGAGAAGGAATAATTCGATGGCGAGATTGCAGAGGGCGAGATACCGCCGTTGTTATAGCCGTTCACTGGAGCTGTATCACTCTTGATGCTTGTGCTATTTGGGTCCATACTTATCGGTGCAGTTGTAGGCACGCCGTTCAAGCTGGTTGTATAGTATCCATTCGATGAAGCGCTATGGTTATTCTGATTGTGATTGTGATTGTTGTTGCTGCTGTTGTTGTTGTTGTTGTTGTTGTTACCATTACTGATCAAACTGCTGTGGTTCTGATACACCTGTGCAAGAGTCTTTGGATTCACTCGTCTGCCGTCAGGGAGAATATGTGCCAATGCACACTTCACGCCGAACTTGCAGTTCCCCTTCTGGAAGTACTTGCAAGGAGCAGTGTCACTCGCAGGGTCTAGGGTATGGCTGAAAGGGCAAGAATTACCAGCTTGACAGGCGCCTTGTCTGTAAAACTTACATGGTACATGTGATAGATCTAAATCGCAATGTTAGTAAAGACTTTTAAAATGGCTAGCGGTAACACCCAACCCAGGCGGGAGGGAACAAGTATAGGAAAAGTGGGCCGTGGAGTTGTGAAACATACTTTTTGAAGGGGAATCTTTCGCCGAATCACTGTTGTTATTGTTGTTGTTAATGTTGTTGTTGTTGTTGTTGTTGTTGTTGTTGTTGTTGTTGTTGTTGTTACCGGCACTGTTGTTGTGATTGATATTGGCGTTTGGCGGTTTAATTGAAGTGGAGTCAAAAGAGCTTCTATGTCCATTCTGGGAGCGCCCCATATTGCTGGTGTTTTGAGGAGCTCGATAAGTGATGGGGGATAGCTGGACACTTTGAGACATTCAGCTTCCTAGTTAGTTTATAGATGGATTCGATTGAGTTGAAGATACTGTTTGTTTGTTTTTTTTTTTGTTAACCTTGCTTGTGTGCCACTGTTTGTTTCTAATTCAGGGGATTTTGACTCAAGGTGGGATATTATAGATGATTGCACACTAAGCTAGATAGATAAAAAAAAAAAAAAAAAAAAAAAAAAATAAGCTTAGAATCACAAATATTGTGCTAGACGCAAGTGTTGTGTTGGTGTTTCAGAGGGCTGATTGGCATAGAAATTTCAAAATCTCGTACCAAGATCCCCAGCTTGGTTGAGTTTCCGTTCACACTTGGATATTTTTGATAATGTACCTAAGTATTCCAAGTGGCCGATCGATCTGAGCCAGGTAAGGTAGGTAATTAAGGTATAAAAAAAACAAAAAGAAAAAAAAATTGAAACGGAATCAAAATATGGGACACCCAAACTGGCCAATAGATACTACTGTTATTCCTATTATTCCTATTATTATTATTATTATTATTAGTTAGACTGATTTTTTGCCTAGAAAGAAAAAGTCCCTTGTAGATTAACCATTGTCGTTAAGACCTGCGAAATATATATATATATATATATATAACGATAACAATCAGCTTCAGGAAATTAAAACGTGTATTTTTTTATAGAGTCCCATGTAACTTAAAAAAGAGAGAAAAAAAAAAATTAGCTCTAGGGCAGCACTTATCGCACTTGCTAAACCGATAGCAAAGTGGGCTGCTTCTCCTACTGGAAATCTTATTTCTTATTTTCGTTTACTGTTTTTTTTTTTTTTATTTTTTTTTTGCTCTATCTGATATCAATCAGAAAGTGTCATAATTCTTTATCAGAACCGTGCACAGAAGCACGATAGCAAATAAATAAATAAAAAGGGAAACAAAACTAAAAACCAAGGTTACCCGCTTAGTAGATTCAGAGCTAGACTTAGATAATACATTACATAATACTATATTACATAATACTACTTTTTTCCCAGTCTTTTCTTTTGCTTCAGAAGAGATACACATCCAGACATCATTTTGTACTTTTTTTTTTTTTTTTTTTTTTTTTTTTTTTTTTTTTTTTTTTTTCACAATTTTTTTTTTTTTCATTAAAGATTTACTTCCTTACTTTTTTTTTTTTTTTTTTTTTTTTTTTTTTTTTTTTTTTTTTTTTTGTTACTTACTTCGACAATTTCGATTTTCCAGTGTTCGTAACTTGGAAAAATAGAATCAAGTTTTTATATTATTATAACGTATCAGTCAATCATTTTTTTTTCAGCAAGGTGCCAGAAGAAAAGCAGACATTGCAATAGCATCATAAGAAGCAGCTGATTGTAACGTATTTCCTCCTTAATAAAGGCAGGGAACAAGAAACTTTGAAAGTTACTAGTCCAGGTGGGGGGTATCTCGGTTAAAGACTAGTCTCTCCAGTTCGACACGGTGTGTATGGGCTGCGTTGGTTTTGATACAGACGGGTTTATTGATTGATTGATTGATTGATTGACATTAGCATTGGTATTGATATTGACATTGATCGATTGATTGATAACGATAATAATAATAATAACAATAATAACAATAATAATAACAATAATAATAATACGAACAATATAGTCTGGCACTGTTGGATTTTTGTGTTGAAATTAGCTGCAACTGTCAAAGAAAGCTGTTAGTATTAGGATAGTGGTTTGTGTCTCTCTGTCTCCTTTTGTTTTTGTTTTTTTTTTTTGGTTCCGATATTTCTGAGAAATGTCTACGGACAAGAGAGAATTTGAAGAGAATGACAGCAGCACAGGTGCACTCAAGAAACGGAAAGTTCTAGATGAGCTCTCTGAAGAAGGTCCATTGACTCAAGAGGATGTTGTTTATTTCCAAAAGGAGGCGATTTTCCGCCAGATGCAGAAGTACAAAAGCCAGGTTGCACTGCTGAACAGGAAATATAACAATTTGAACGAAGAGTTCAGTGCTAACGCTTCGAAACTGGTTCTGCTGAAGAGCTGGATCGAAGAATTTATTCAGTACATCACAACGATTTCCTTAGCGAATACAGATGGTGGCGATATTTTGGAATTTGCAGATTTTTTTGCGGAGACACCTTCAGACATCAAAGATGAAGAATTCGTGAAATTCTCAGAGGAACAGAGACAAAGACTATCCGGTTTGATAGCTAGAATAACACCGGATTCAGTTAGCACGGCGGATATTAAGGATAAACTCTCTGCAGTTGAAAAGAAGTATCACGCAGCTCTAAGGAAGAATGAAGATCTGACGAGCAAGTTGAGTCAACTGTCAAAGAATTACGAGGATTTGAAAATGTCGTATACTGAACTGCTAAATCAGACCGAACGTTTGCAAAGTAAAACCATCAAACGAGTGAACCAAGTGAAAAAGGAAGAAGGGGAAGGGGAAAAGAAGGAAGAGAGGGAAGAGAAGGAGGAGGAGAAGAAGAAGAAGAAGAAAGAGGCAAAATGTAGCAGCAATCAGCAGGCCAATGGTGGAGCCAACAAGACAACAAAAGAGGAAACAGCTAACGGGAATGGGAATACGGGTTTTGACGGTGAAGAGTATTTGAACTTACAAAACCGAGTCGAAGAGTTGAACACAACAGTTGAAGCTCAAAAAAAAGAGATTGACGAGGTGTTAGAGCTAAACAAAAGGCTCAGTAGCCAGCTTATCGAGACAGCACAGAAAGGCCTGGGAGCTGAGAATCCAGATAGCAAGAGTCCAAACCCGACACATGAGACTGACGAACTGCATATAAAATACAAGGAAAGTTTAACCAAATACGATGCCTTGTTCGAACGTTTCAATAGCTTAGAATCGGAATCAAGCTCGTTCAGCGACTTGTTCAATAAGAATTTCGAGGAGGACAAGGCCAAGATTGCGTCAACTTTTGAAAGACTGGAATCAGATTTGGTGCGCATAAGGACGAACAGAGACGAGTTGTTGTCCAAGATTAGCATTCTAGAATCTGAAAAGACTAGTTTGGAAGTCACTGAAGAGTTGAGAAAATTAGTCGAAGTGCAAAGACAACAGATCGACAACATGAATTTTGATAAGAAGTTGAATGAGATTTCGGAGTTCACTTTAGACGTTGCGGATTTGGAAACTTTGAAAAAGCACAATGTGGTTCTAACTAACGAACTCAAGGAACTGGAGAAGGCATTCAAGCACGTTCAAAATGTTTCTATCAAGAAACTAGAATCCGTGTCGGAATCACAGTCTATTATCCACAAGTTGAAGGTTGAAAAAACCAAAGCTGATCAGAAATATTTTGCAGCCATGAGGTCTCAAGACTCCATTATCCAAGAGAATAAAACGCTCAAAGTGCAGGTTGCTAAGTTGACGGAGATGATTTCAAGTTTAAAAGAAACTGAGACTCTGATGAACACCAAAGTTGAGAACTTGACTAATCAAAT
Source organism: Liangdongia quercuum (assembly GCA_030579675.1). Taxonomy (NCBI): domain Eukaryota; kingdom Fungi; phylum Ascomycota; class Saccharomycetes; order Phaffomycetales; family Wickerhamomycetaceae; genus Liangdongia; species Liangdongia quercuum. Next base: position 53,596 of record JAKTRK010000056.1, on the reverse strand, counting down.
CAAGAATTTCAAGAAGATTGAGTTCTTCAAGAGAAACGAGATTGACCAGTACATGATCAAGATCAACGAGATTGAACATACTAGTAAAAATCAATCAGCAAAACTTGAAGAGTACAAACAACTCGTTGAATCCTTCCATACAAGCAACGAAGATTTACTGAAATTGAAGACCGAGCAATCGGTCAAAATTAGCAAGTTAGAATTCAGTCTCAAGTCTAAAGACAAACTGATCAACAGGTTCAAATCCTCTGGGTTGCACTCCGATTTAACTGATTCAAGCGAGCTGGAAAGTTTCAGATCCTTGGTGTACTGCTCTCTGTGTTCCAAGAACTGGAAGAACACGGCATTGAAAGTTTGCGGCCATGTGTTTTGCGAAGAGTGTGCTAAAGAGAGACTTGCAGCAAGAATGCGGAAATGCCCAACTTGCAATAAGCAGTTTAGTTCGAATGATTTGTTGACAATCCATTTATAGTATAGAGTTATAGTTAATGATTACGGTTGTATTATTATTATCATTATTATTACTATCCACAATCATTATCGTTATATAATAATCCGGCAGAAGTAGCAAACAAGAAAGCAAGCAAGCAAAGGTCTTGGAGGAGCTCTTTCATCAATTGATAATCGATAATTATTGATCAATTGATCACTTTATTTTTAATCATGCTCGGAACAGTATACTAACTGTTCTTTTTCTGTTACTATTTTGTTCTTATGTATACATACATATATATATATGCATATATATATATGCAGAGCGAAAGAGAAAGAGAAAGAGACAGAGAGAGAGAGAGAGAGAGAGAGAACGCGCGCGCGCGAACGCGAAAACGAGCGACTTTTCGTTTTTGCCACCTTGGCGTGTAATCTCCAGCACGGACGTTTGGTGTCTTTTGGGGGGGTTTCAGGGTAAATTTCATCACGAAGGTCGACCTCCTTTTCAGATTTCAAAAAAATTCTGCAGAAAATATTTAAGAATGCGAAAATCCGGTTTTTCGAAATTGATGGGAGGGTCTGAAATTGGCAAGAAAAGCAGAGCAAGAAGAAGCAGTTTCCTTATTAGGAATATTACTGCTTTTGGGGGTTAAGCAACCAAAGATGTCGGAAGTGAATGATAGCGTGTCGACTCCCATCCAGACGCCTACGCACGTCAAGAGCGAAAGCGAGAGATTGCTGGAGAGCAGCCAAACAGGCGATGGTGTAGATGAGGGTGGGCCACGAGACGCGCCGCAGTACCAGGACAACAAGCCTATATCGCCTCCGATTCCATCACCTCAGATCAATGCTAGTGAGCCTGACGACCCAAGCACGCTAGCCGCCGGGGTTGCCACCAACAAACGCGAGCTTGACGAGAAACTGGATGAGGGGAGCTCGCCAAAGAAGCTCAAGGCGGAGGACAGCACGGCAGACCCAGATACAACACAGACACAACAACGACAAGAAGGAGAAGGAGAAGGAGCAGAAGAAGAAAAAAAAGCAGGGTTGCAAGATGGCTCTTCTTCTAAAGGCGACGAACAGGTGCAGAGCGAGGAGAATGAACAGCAACAGCAGCAGGATCAGCAGCAACAGCCGCTAAGCCAGATGGAACCGGCCCCTAAACCACCAACAGAACCTGATATGGACAATTTGCCGGAGGTTCCTATGCCTAAGCATCAGACGCAGTATGCGCTGCGTGTGCTGAAGATCATCAAGAGAATGAAGGACGCTGTACCTTTTCTACAGCCTGTGGATACGATAAAACTAAAAATCCCACTGTACTATAATTTCATCAAAAGGCCTATGGATTTGTCCACAATGGAGAGAAAGTTGAATGCAAACGCGTATGCTGAGATCCAAGAATATGTAGACGATTTCAACTTGATGGTTGAGAACTGTGCCCGCTTCAACGGCGCAGAGTCAGCCATTGCTAAGATGGGCAGAAACATCCAAGCTAGTTTCGAAAAGCATATGCTGAATTTACCTCCAAAGGAGCTACCTTCAAGCGTCCCTAAAACAACTTCTGGGAGACGCAAAACCAGCTCAACTCCAGCCGAACTGAATGCCTCCGGAGTCCCAACAATAAGAAGAGACTCAACGGCCAATGGCCGCCCAAAAAGAGAGATTCATCCTCCTAAACCAAAAGATATGCCTTATGACACAAGACCAAGGAAGAAGAAGTACGTTCCGGAACTAAGGTTTTGTCAACAGGTACTGAAAGAACTATTATCCAAGAAATTTGAGTCTTTCAACTACCCGTTCTTAGAACCCGTTGATCCTGTTGCTCTAAACTGTCCAACCTATTTCGATTACGTTAAGGAGCCCATGGATTTATCCACAGTTCAGAATAAGTTGAACAACAACCAGTATGAGAATGCAGATGAATTCGAACACGATATCCGTTTGATTTTCCACGATTGCTATATTTTCAATCCTGAAGGCACAGCTGTCAACATGATGGGCCATAGGCTCGAAGCTATTTTTGAGAAGAAGTGGGTCGATAGACCAGTAACTCCAGCTACACCTCAACACAACTCTGAGGATGAGTTTGTATCTTCAGATGAATCGGAGGAAGAAATTGATGAATCACAGGTGACGAATCCAGAGATCAAATTCTTGGAGGTTCAGCTTGAAGCCATGAAACAGCAATTAGCGAAAGTCAAAAGAGAAGAAGTGGACAGATTGAGAAAAGAGAAAGGGCTCAAAAAGAAAAAGAAGGTTAAAAGAAGAAGAAGACGTTCTGACGACTCTTCAATCGTTGTAACCTATGATATGAAGAAGGAGTTGAGTGAAAAAATCAACGAACTACCTGAAAAAAAATTGAACCAGGTATTGACCATAATAAGCGAAAGTTTGAACCTTAATAATCAGAATGGTGACGAAATTGAACTAGACATGGACCAATTAGACAACTCAACGCTCTTGAAGCTTTACAATTTTGTCGTGAAGAAGAGAAGCTCAAACGGTTCTTCAAACCGTCGCTCTTCAAACAAAAAGGCAAAGAAAAATAGGAATTTGTCTGAAGCTGAGCAATCAAAGCAGATTGAAACAATTAAGAAGAAACTTGAATTATTGGATCAAGGTAACAACAATACCAACACTAGCTATTCAAGAGACTCAGATGATGATTCAGACGACGATTTGAGCTCTGAAAGCTCCGAAGAAGAATAACCAATATATTTAAATTAACGGTTTATTTTTTTTCTCCCCATTACATTATTTTTTTTTTTGAAATTTGTTACTGTTTTGCCTCTGTTTTTCCATGTTTGGCTTCATTGTGCTTTGGATTTTTAGTTCGTTATGTTGTATGTATAAAAGATTTGCATTTTCCTCGTTTGTTTCTACATTCGTTGTTGCTGTATAGAGGTGTATTGGGGTTCAGTTATTCTGTATATTAATCAAGGACTTGAAATGACAGATCGAGTTAAAATACCTATAATCAAGTAGTTTTCAACTAGTAGGGAATCGAATACAGAGTTGCACTCTACAACTACTATTGTAGTTGCCCTTAACGCATAGGCTTTCGATCAAGGAAAAAAAAAAGTGAATATGAAAAGTACGCACTCTTGATACGATGAGCCTCAACTCTTGATTGCACTACACTCCCAAAATGGCTAGTGGTTTGGTTCAAAGCCCATCGGACGAAATATCGACACTGTTATTAGGATTGCAGCTGGACGATGCTACAAACAACCCAATTGATCCCAACACTCATACTAATTATCAGCTCAAGAAACCAAGCGTCACGCAAGAGCTTAGGTCTTCGTTCTTAAACCCATCGAGAGTGTTGCCATGGGATTTACTTGACCTTATCCAGGAGGTACCTGACAAGAACCAGGACGATTTGTACGACTCTTTGCTCGCTGTGCCAGAGACCATATCGAGAACGACATTCAGACTCAAAAGAAGAGGAATCGAGTGTAAAGTCTATAATTACGAAGAGGAAGTTGTCAATGACGAGCTTAAACAGTCGAATGCCTCTACATCCCTTTCCTTATCTAGGAAGTTTACCTCCAAGAACTCAGCATTGGAAGGCTCGACTAGTTTCCTACCATTCAGACCTGGTGGGATTCAAGTGAAAGCAGACGCTATTAAAGACGAAAGCAAGCTGCTTCATAGAGACAGTGATGGGCTTCTCGATGTTGCACAAGGGCTATCAAGAGGACTCAAACTGAACAATGGAAACATGAGCTCTGACGCTGAGGATCTGAAAAGCATTGAAAATGAACAAGATGGAAAAACTGATACTCTTCCAGTTGATGAGCCCACCAGTATTGACTTGGAAGATCTCCAGACACAAAGAACTAGCGTCAATGAATCCAAGAATGTGTTTGAGAAGGAAATCGATGAACTATTACCCGTTGATATTAACTTTGGACGAGCCTTAGCCTCCAAAGAACTCGAAATTCAAAAGCGTAAAGACTGGGCCCATGTGGTTGATTTGGACCATACTATTGAGAATTTTGAAGAACTTATACCAAATATGGCAAGAACTTGGCCATTCAAGCTGGATACTTTCCAACAAGAAGCAGTTTATCATTTAGAACACGGCGATTCCGTTTTTGTTGCTGCTCATACGTCTGCAGGAAAGACCGTTGTTGCAGAGTACGCTATTGCTATGGCTGCCAGAAACATGACAAAGGCTATTTATACTTCCCCAATCAAGGCATTATCCAATCAGAAATTCAGAGATTTTAAGCAAGATTTCACAGACGTTGATGTTGGCTTAATCACCGGAGATGTTCAGATCAACCCAGAAGCAAATTGCTTGATCATGACCACGGAGATTCTTAGATCAATGTTGTATCGTGGCGCTGATGTCATACGAGATGTTGAGTTTGTTATTTTCGATGAGGTTCATTATGTTAACGATATTGATAGAGGAGTTGTTTGGGAAGAGGTGATCATTATGCTTCCGGACCATATAAAGTTCATCCTTTTGTCAGCAACAGTTCCCAATACTTTTGAGTTCGCTAATTGGGTAGGAAGAACAAAGAAGAAAGATATCTATGTCATTTCCACACCAAAGAGACCTGTTCCTCTAGAGATTTCAATATGGGCTAAGAAGCAACTATTTAAAGTTGTTGATGCTAATCGAAAATTTTCAGAGGCTAATTTCACGAAACATAAAGAAATATTAGGAGGGTCTAATAGACCCATTGCTGCTAATGCACACAACCAGGGAGATCGTGGAGGAGCCCGTGGAGGAGCCCGTGGAGGAGCCCGTGGAGGAGCCCGTGGAGGAGACAAGCGAGGTAACAGAGGAGGAGCTCGTGGAGGAGCTCGCGGAGGAGCCTCACAGAGGGATGGACGTGGTGGTAATCGTGGCGGATTCAATGCTTCAGGAAGTAGATTCCAGGTTGACAGACCTAATAAAAATACCTGGATAGAGCTCGTTCAATATCTGAACAGTAACAGCTTGTTTCCTGTCGTGGTATTTGTATTTTCTAAAAAAAGATGTGAAGAATATGCAAATACTTTAAGCGGCATTGATTTTTGTAATGCTAAGGAGAAATCACAAATTCATATGTTTATTGATCATGCCATTGCTAGACTGAAAAAGGAAGATCGCGACTTGCCACAAATCCTGGCAATCAAAGACATGCTGAGTAGAGGAATTGCTGTGCATCATGGTGGCCTACTTCCTATTGTAAAAGAAGTTATCGAAATTCTATTTTCAAAGACGCTTATCAAGGTGTTGTATGCTACAGAGACTTTCGCTATGGGACTTAATTTACCAACGAGAACTGTTGTCTTCAGTGAATTGAGAAAGCATGATGGTACAAGCTTCAGAAATTTACTTCCTGGTGAGTTCACCCAAATGTCTGGTAGAGCTGGACGTAGAGGATTGGACAAAATCGGTACTGTCATTGTTATGTCGTATAAAGAACCACTAAGTCAACTAAACTTCAAAGATGTCGTTTTGGGGACGCCAACAAAATTGGTTTCACAGTTTCGATTGACATATAGTATGATCTTAAACCTTTTGAGAATTGAAGCGTTGAGAGTCGAAGAAATGATAAAGCATTCTTTTGGGGAAAATACTTCACAAACATTATTACCTGAGCATCAAAACGAAGTTAAAAAACTGGAGTCTCAATTGGCGAACTTGCCAGAGTTAGCTTTTGATGAAAGTACAATCGACATTGAAGAAGCACATGAGAAGTTAATGAAGTACAAAACACTGACTAAAGCTATCATGAATGAAAGCGTGACACACCCAGTTATTTCGAAAAAATTTCGAACCGGTAGACTTATAATTTTCGTTGACCCAAAAGGATTGAGAAGACCTGGATTCATTATAAGAGCTGATAACACCACAGTGCCTCCTTGTTTTGCTGTTTTAACCTTTAATCTTGGTCCTGCTGCAGAAACGCAAGCTTCTACTGGTATTCCATATTTGACAACAATACCCGGGTTTATTGGGGCTCACTTTGACAGGATGGAATATCATGGTGGACTCAAAGTTTTGATGGTTTCGACTAATGACATTGAGCTGTTAACTAGGCTAAGCATCCGTGCCAACATAAATGCTATGCTGAAAGGTGATGGAGATGAGATAATCAAGTTCATAGATCAAGTTAAGCTCATGCTGAAATATCAGCGTAAACTAAATGAAATTGATTGGGAATTCTCAAGTTTAAAGCTACATGAATTGATTCAAGAACGAACAAAACTGATTGGAGAGCTCAGCCAATTGAAATCAATAAATTCTCGTGAATTCAACCAGCTTTTCAAAAACATCCATGAGCGGTACTTGATTCGACAAAATATTAGTACCATTGAGTCTCTTATATCAGATGAGAATATGGAGTTGCTGCCAGATTATGAACAACGACTTAAAGTTTTGAAAGAGCTTGAGTTTGTTGATCAAAACCTAAACGTCGTTTTGAAAGGAAGAGTTGCATGTGAAATCAACTCTGGCTGGGAACTAGTCATAACGGAATTAATTCTTGACAATTTTTTGGGTGACTTTGAGGCTGAGGAAATAGTTGCTCTGCTGTCTGCATTCGTTTATGAAGGAAACTCTGCATCGAGTGAAGAAAGTCCTATAATCACACCAAGACTTGAAAGGGGGAAGGAAAAAATTCGTGAGCTGTTCTCAGGAGTGTTGGTTGTTTGCAATAAACATCAGCTTGCATTGACAAAAGAAGAGCAGGAATTTTTGGAAAGAGAGAGATTTGCCTTAGTTAATGTGGTGTATGAGTGGGCTAGAGGTATGTCGTTCAAAGAGATTATGGAGTTGAGTCTTGAAGCTGAAGGAACGATTGTCAGAGTAATCACAAGATTGGATGAAGTTTGTAGAGAAGTCAAATCGGCTGCTTTGATTATCGGCGATTCTACTTTACATTCCAAAATGTCTGATGCGCAGGAAAAAATCAAGAGGGATATTGTTTTCTGTGCAAGTTTATACCTTTAGATACTTCACATAGTCGCACTACGATGAACATGAAACACCGTCCATTAAACCACTATTATATAATGCCGCCCCTCGACATGAATGCTTTAATCGTAATATAGACATATAAATAAAGTTCCCCCAATGTATATGATGCGCTATTTTTTAAAAACCAGTTCAACCAAACCATCTGATCCATTTAATATCGACTCGCTGATGAATTTGGACGTACTCTTCTTCCCAAAGCTGAGGGACAGGAGACCTATTGTTCTAAAGAAGGAACTTTCCGAAGCAGCTAGTCGTCCATTTTTCGATTTATCTTGCGATAAGATTATGTGTTCCTTGAAGTTTTTCGCAGCTATGTACTTTCCAAGTACACGTCTTGACAAAAAGTGGCGTCCTATATCCCGCTCAAAGATTTCTGGGTTGAACCCTTTATCGGTATTTGAGGCACTCATCGATAATTTTGCGAGACAAAGCGAGATTTCTAGCTTCATCAGAGACCTTCCAAGCACCTCAACATTTTTCAGAGACGTCTGAATAACTTTACCTTCAACTCTATGTTCTAAATGTAGATTGCTATTAGGATACACACACAACAGTGCAATTTCATCCTTCAGCTTGAAGTGACTGGATACGTAGCTCTTGAAAAACTGTAAATTCTTGCTGATCTTCCAAGCATAGTTCTTATCGAGAAGACTTGAAATCAAGTACTTCCGTAGATTCTCATCCACTTCGAGTATTGTAGGATCTACTCGTTCTTTTATGAGCGAGTATTCAAATGGTCTATCAAAGAGTCTGCTTCTTGGCGATAGTGCTGATAGGGCGTTCATGCAGCGGTAAGTCCTTCTGAAAGTTTTGAAAATCCTGGGCACATTCTGAGTCTTCAACAGCCTCTGTAATGACAACATTAGTACCTCTCAGTTCTATCTCTGGCGTCGTTTTTGCTTCGATAGACATTGATTACTTTCCTGTCTTTTTATTGGGCTCGAATCTTTTTCACGAAAGATGTGGCACTTAACAAACAAATAAATACAAATATTTTCTAATGAAGTCTGAATAGGAAGGTGCGATGAGACAAGAAAGAAAGACTATAAGAGAGAAGAACTAAAGAAGAGCTTCCCAAAACGGAGATGGCGGAGAGTAGCCCCTCAAAAAAGATGACAAAAAAGAAAAGCGACCAGGATACCAGTGCTTTGGGTCCGAAGAAGAGCTCTAAATCGAAGATTCCACGAAGCTTTATTGCAAGGCCATCACCAAACTATAGTAACAAATCTCTTGCACGAGTTTATCTGAACGCCTCCACTCTCAAAGCCATTGAGATTGAAAGCGGGTCCTTTGTTTATCTAGTGAAGGAGAGTGAGGCGACTGGAGTCCTAGCTACTGTTGCAGCTGGCGATGAAGGATGTGCTAGCAATGTGATACAATTATCCCATTCTTTGAGATCTATATCCGGGATTGTGCTAGGGGACAGAATGGAGGTATCTAAGGCAATAATACAGCCTAGCTATGGCTTGAATGTTTTAATTGGTACGGAAGATGGGAAACAGCTCTCGAAAAGAGCTATCAAATCCGTGGAGAAACTACTAGATGAGGTTGGTATTATAATGCCAGGAATGAAGTTTCCCAAATTTCGGGCTCCAGGGGAAAACGAAGGAGAGGAAAAAACCACAGAGACACTCATAGTTGTGTCTGTTGAGGAGGTGCCAGATTTATCGAACTTGAGTCTTGAGACGGGCGATAGCTCAAGCCAAAGATTTGTGTCACCACCAATCCTGTTCAAAAGAGGTGAGACAGAAGTACGTTTCACGAACGAAAAAACAGCTGACAGGAAATATGCATTGCCTGTACCAACGACGTATTCTTCCGTTGGTGGATTATCAAGTCAGATTGAGCTGCTAAAGAGCACAATAGAGCTACCTCTGCATCAGCCAACTTTATTTTCTGATTTTGGTATAACTCCACCGCGAGGGATACTTTTGCATGGACCACCTGGTACCGGGAAGACAATGCTTCTTAGGGCTGTAGCATCAGAGACGAATGCGCATGTGCTAACCATCAATGGTCCTTCTATCGTATCAAAATACGTAGGGGAGACGGAGTCAGCATTGAGAGATATTTTCATCGAAGCTAGAAAGTACGAGCCAGCCATCATCTTTATGGACGAGGTTGATTCTTTGGCCCCTAGTAGGGAGAGTGACGAGTCAGGCAGAAGTGACAACAGAGTGGTTGCAACCCTGTTGACCTTGATGGATGGTGTTGGAGACTCTGGAAGGCTTGTTGTTGTCGGTGCTACCAACAGACCCAACGCCATAGACCCTGCGCTGCGAAGACCGGGAAGGTTTGATCAAGAGGTGGAAATTGGAATACCGGATCTTGAAGCAAGGCATGAGATATTGAAGCTACAGTTTGAAAAGATGAAGCGTCATGTACTCGCAGAAAAAGATGTGCTACAAGTAGCTTCGAAGACTCATGGTTATGTAGGGGCTGATTTGGTAGCATTGTGCCGCGAATCTGCAATGAAAGCTATCCAAAATGGGTTAAAGAGAGGAATTCCACGCAGTGATATGAGAGTTACAATTGAAGACGTTGAATCTGCTCAATTGGAAGTACGGCCAAGCGCAATGAGAGAGATTTTTCTAGAGACTCCGCAAGTTCATTGGGATGACATTGGAGGACAGGAACAACTAAAGTGCCAATTGAAAGAGATGATCGAGCTGCCATTACAATCGAGCGAGACTTTCAAGAGACTAGGAGTGTCAGCACCAAAAGGAATACTGTTATATGGACCACCTGGGTGCTCGAAGACATTAACAGCAAAGGCATTAGCAACTGAATCTGGGGTCAACTTTTTAGCTGTGAAAGGACCAGAGGTCTTCAACAAGTATGTTGGGGAGTCTGAAAAGGCAATCCGTGAAATATTCAGAAAAGCAAGAGCGGCAGCACCAAGCATCATATTTTTCGATGAGATCGATGCGTTATCACCTAATAGAGCGCAGGGTAAAAACACGACGCAGGCATCTGCGCATGTTTTGACTTCATTACTGAATGAGATTGATGGTGTTGAAGAGCTACGAGGCGTTGTGATTGTAGCTGCAACTAATAGACCGACAGACATCGATTCTGCTCTGTTGAGGCCTGGAAGATTGGATCGACATGTGTATGTGGGACCACCAGATTTGAAGGCAAGAATGCAAATTCTGCTCAAGAGGACTTCGAGCATGGCAATCTTAGAGGGCGATGTTGATCTCAACAGCCTGGCCGAGAGAACAGAAGGGTGTTCCGGTGCAGAGGTTGTGCTTCTCTGTCAGGAAGCAGGGTTAGCTGCTATCATGGAGAATCCAGAAGCAATGAATGTTGAGAGTAGACATTTTGAGAAGGCTTTGGGTACCATTTCGAAAGGAATCACCCCCGAGATGGTGCAGTACTACCAAGAGTTTGCCACAAAGTTCGCTACCAAGACAGTTTTGTAGGGAGTAATAGAATGGAACGGTGTTAGAGTATAGAGTTTAATATCTTTGCTACACATTGCCTTTCAGTAGTAAACGTCCTACTTAGGCGTATCGAGCGAAGATTGGAACGGCTTGACTAAGAGACATTTTACATCTGTTCGCAACCCTTCTCGAGGTCTTTACCGAGCTCTGGAGGGATATCATCGTCACCAAAGCCAAGCCCCAGTGCAGATAGTCCACTGTCCTCACCGACAAGATCTTTAGGAGGCGTTCCTGCGTTCTGCATATCCTCGAGTCGAGCGGAAATGAATTCGCGGTGCGGTTTGCTCGTATCAGAGTACTCTGGCTCCTCGAACTTGCCGACAATGTCGCGTACAGCCTCAGCCTGGAGTTCGTAGCGGGCGAGGTCTTCTGGTGTTAGCACGGTCCTGTTAGTCTCGAGCCAATTCGGGTACTTGTCGCTGAGATCTTTGAGTGGCTCATAAAGCACATCTTTGGACGCCAACTGTGAAAGCATCTCTTCCAACAGCCCAGCCATCTCTACATCACCACCAGAGTCACCCCCATCACTTCCCAGCGATAGTCCATTCAGCAGCTGTTGAAGAAGAACCTCATCGGGCTGCTGGTTGTGGTGCCCAGACGGTACCTCTTCCTGCAACTCACGGTCCACTTTGGATCCACTTTCTCGTAGTCTGTTTAGCGTGCTTGAGATCGTGTCTTTGAGATTTCTAGCGGTATCCTCCTCGCTTGCCGCATCTATGCTCTTGGTACTGTCCTCCTGTAGCACATTGATCTCTTCGAGCAGGCCTTCTAACTGAGCTCGCGCTTCTTGAGACTCATGTCCTAGATCATCCAACGTCTTTTCCAGCTGCTTTTTCAAATCTGATTGTACTTCTTCTTTATCGTGTGATCTCTGATTCTGATATTGGGTCTGTTTCTTCTCCTCTTCCTTTTGTTTTTGTTCATCTTTCAACTCTTGCTCGAGGGCAAGATCAAATCCTGGCGGTTTGCTGAGAATATCGTCTGCAAACTCGTCAAGATATTCATCCAAATCATCAAGTTCATCTTCTAGATCACTACCGTCACCAGCTGTATCAGTCATTCGGGAAAAACTTTCTTAGCGTCTTGTATTTTGACAGCCAATATCTCTCTCAGGATATTTCTGCTTTTCTGCTCCATTCTTCAATCAATCAAGTATAATCAAAAAAAAAAAAAATAAGATGAATCCAGGAAAACTGAAACAGAGACTAAAATCCTCATCATCGCACATCACACTCTTAGCAGTTTTTGAAGAATGTCTTCTCTTCTCAAAGGACGTCTACAAGAGGAAAGGTACGTATTGATTACTATTGTATGGAGTACAGGTTTAGCTGCGCCTTGAGTTATCTCGTGTATTGGCTAACATCTTAATGCCTTTAGAAAGCAATGGCGTAAAGACCACCCTTTTGGATTCTATGCTAAACCAGTCAAGTCTAAAGACGGTTCACTGGATCTTCAGAATTGGGTTGCTGGAATTCCTGGGAAAGAAAGCACTATATGGGAGAACGCTGTATATCCAATCACACTCTCTTTCCCTAATGACTACCCTTCGAAGCCTCCGAAAGTGAAGTTTCCTGCTGGATTTTACCATCCTAATGTATATCCTTCTGGCACTATCTGCTTATCCATATTGAACGAAGACCAGGATTGGAGACCAGGGATTAATTTGAAACAAATTGTGTTGGGTATTCAAGAGCTACTGGATAGTCCAAACCCAGACTCGCCTGCACAAGAACCGGCTTGGAGAGCTTTTGGTAGAGATAGATCTAACTACGAGAAAAAAGTTCTGGAACAGGCCAAAAAATACGCAGCCTAACTTACACCATCAATTTCCATTTACTTTTGTACATTATATATATTTTACAATGATTTATTGACTCCAAGAGCGCGCCTTTGTAGAGAGACACTAAGAGCCTCTTTCCTTTTCTTTATAATCAATAAATCTTTCGAGGTTAACAAATACACTATTGGCTCTAGCTTTCAACATTGGATCAACGTTCTTGTCAATCAGTCTGAATGATGCCTTAACTTTTGGTGTCAAGGCCTTTAGTTGTTGCAAATACTGATTGTGAACGAAAACCGGCTCATCGTAGGCAAACTCAGCGTCTCCATAAATCTCATATAATTGGTCCAGAATTTCAATCACCAGTTTAGAAGAGACGTTCGGCAAGCTGTTCAATATCTTAAATAGAAACAAAGAGATCTCAGAGTTCAAAATAGGGTTCTCAAGCTTAGCGAGGCTTGATAGAAATCCGATGACTCTAATCAGAAGTTCTTCTTTTACTTCATTTTCCAAGTCCTCGTTGTTAGACACGTTTTGGAACTCTTGAATCACAGCCTTTATGAATTGCAAATCCACAGGTGTACTGTTGGCTAATACAATGGAGTTAGCCCATAAGACTCCAAATATACTGATTTTGTCTTCAAGAGTTGCACTAGTCAACAATGAAACCATGAAATCCCAAATCCTAGCACTGATGTTCACCCACTCATCAGAGTTATAGTTTACAGTGATGAACAACCATGACAAATTATTTAGGGCAATTAAACTTCTCGATTTGAACTCTTCATAATTCAATAGAGTGATGAGCGGCCCTGAGACGTCTCTGATCAATAGTTCGAACAATGGTTCGACCTTGTTCGGCTTGAAATTGCCCTGCTCCAGGTTGAAGGCCGTGATTTCGATAGTAGCGGTTATCAATTCAAGGGCTATCTCGATTGCTTCGAGATCGGCTCTAGCTTCCGTTCTAATCTTAGAATTATCTGCAACTATAGTGGGAGTGGCATTCTCTACCTCACTGGCCAACGATTTTCTAGTGTTCTCAATGTTGATGTTTTTGATAGTGTCTATAATATACTCGACAATATCCTTGACAGAGTCTTCTTTATTGCTGAAATTACAAGAAATTTCCAAATACTGTAATTTTATACCCTGGCAGTATACTTTGGACAACCTGTTAAAAAATGTAGAGTTAGGAATCAGCTGAAATAGCACTTCAAAGTTGAAATCCAACTGCTCCTGCAGTAATTTCAAAAAGTCAATTGACTCGGTGCTGAAGTCATAAATCAGACTTAAAATAGCATTGAATAAACTGATTGGGATTTGCAAACTGCCCTCCTTTAAGTCAACACTGAATTCCAGAAGGTCCTTTACAAACCTTAGGATAGGCTCGATATTTGACAATATACCTTCGAATATAGCCGAATCTCCATCACCCAGAGCTACTGTCAATGAAATCAAGTTTTCGGCATAATCGAACAGTAATCTAGATTCGTTTTTTTTGAATTTCTTTACATCCTTACTGTAGGCGTCGAAAGAAGTGATGGCTTTTTGGAAATTGACTTCAATGCTTTTCCAGATGTTCTGTCTCCATAAATATATACAAACATCGTACCCTTCTTCCACTGCAACGTTTCTTAACAGTCCAAATGATTCAACAATGATCTCACTATTTGAATCGTTCAAACATTGCTCAAGCACAATTTGAAGCAATTTCTCCTTCAAAAGCAGCTGCCTTAATTTAGTATCTTCGCACATGACAGAAATCGTACCCAAAGCCATAGATTTATCGTTCGGTATGACCGATTTCAGTTTTGAAATGATTGGTAGGACTTTACTAGTTCTCAGAGATTCGTCCTGGCTGCTTCGGCTCAGATCGTCAGATACTGGCAGCGCATTCATCCGCTTTTTCGATGTTCTCGACTTTCTCTTGACTTTACCCATAATTCACAGCTTCGTAATGTCGTCCTAAAGCTTAGAAAGCTGAACATACAGACTCTTTGCACTATAAAAATTGTGTGTATTAGAAAAGAAAAAAAAGAAAAAAAAATAAAAAATGGCGATGAGTTTCCTAATACGGAAACTTTCCCTTTTAGGCGACATATGAATGAAAAGGTAATACAATTGCAATAAGAAATATCGTGCTATTTACAGAGAGTTTGTGTAATTGATATATGTTTGGGGCTCGAATAATCATTTGGACAGATCTGTTCCGGGCTCTACCAGTTTTCCTGTCGCTCTTTCCTCGTACTCTATTTGTTTAGACTTGATGATATCCTGGGCATTTTCAGGCACTGGAGTTCGTGGTAATGCTTCGCCGTCTTCATTGTACTCAGGGATCTCAATATCTGTTCTCAAGTTGCCATCCCTCTTCAGCTGGTCACTATATATAAAATGTTAGATGAAAATATATTGCTGGTGTATAGTCTCGAGTACTTGCATCACTATCGGTTCGAAAAATTTTGTCCCTAAATATAAGTATTAATGACTGTCCATGTTCAGAACTTTGCAAAGCTAAAAAAAAAAAAGCACGAGAAAACGAACCTGTGATGATCCCGACACTGACGCTCAGTGCCAGACAGGAGAAGTTGAACATATTGATTCTCCCCATCGCGAAGCTAGCTCTTCTTGAAATAGCTGGATCTTGCCTTTCATCACCATCTATCTATATAAATCAGAATTTAAAAAAGCATACTGCCATAAGTATAAGTGCCACTAAAGCACTACCTGTCCTGAAGCTTCGAGCAGGACGCGCTCGATGATGAGGTTTGAAGCCAATGCTGGTGAGATTGATATCGATGGCGTATGCTGTTCAGCACCGAAGGCAGGAAGGTCCCTATCAGACCAAATCTCAATCACCAGATATCTGACATGGATGGATATTTTCAGGCCGTTTAACACGGTTCTGTGTGCGAGCATTGGGACTCTCTAATCTACAACTAGGGCCAGATTAGGGAATGTGCATTAGAATATTCTATTTGGTGTACTGTAGTGCCTCATAGCTGTCGAAAGGATGTGCCAAAATGAGTTTTGAGCCAGACGCTACAGCAACAAGACCATTGTGGTTTATTGACCCGGCAGTCACTTCCACTGAAGGGAGCGTCAACTTGAAAGAGTGGATCTGGTTAGAATTGGTGTTGAGGTCATAAAAGGAAGATTTCTCGCTCGCGACTCCGCCAATCAATGGTTTGGATTTCGATGAGACGTACGTAGATCCCACTAACCAGCCACCAAGTTGGCTCTCTTCAGCCGCATTCGTGTACCCAGCGCCATTCGTCAAGGCCTCGACGGCATAGCGTTTAGTCCAACCGTCTCCAATGACAACTATGTCCCCATTATGCACAACGACATCGTTTATAAAAGGTTTGGCATTCTCACTGTATGGAAAAGGGTATATCGTATACAAAAACTTCTTCTGTCTCCAGTTCAAGATTTTCACGGCAGATCCGTTTTCAACAACGATAATTTTATCAGCATCTTGGTCAATCCAGTTTTTAACAAGTGTAGCAATACTATCCAGTTGGAATACCCTGGCTTCGCCATTCTCCCACACTATAACGGTACCATCATCAGAACACGAAACGACAACACCGTTCTCCGAGATATCGATGCTGTTTATCTCCTCACTATGGCCTCGAAGACCATCGCCGCCCAGTTTCACCTGCGATTGGTCGAGATGGTTGATCAGCGTTATTGAATGATTGTCGTGGCTGGCCGCTATGTATTTACTTGTGAACTTCAGTAAATTCACTGGAGAATCCAGTGGCACGTTTGTCACTTGGAAAATCCACGATTGCTGAAACGGGTTTGGCAGGCTCTTTGCTATCTTTGTGTCCTTAGGAATAGGCGTCAGCACAGATATCCCGTCGTTATGTGCTAATGCAAGTAAATCGCCGCTCCAGTCAAGGGCATTGACCGATACAAAGAGGTCGTAACTATAATTCAGAAAAAGATCAATTAGTAAAACTTGTCTATAATGCACCAGCAAACCCCCATGGGAGTAGTAAAATGAAGTAGATCGTGGGTAAAAACTAGTACATACCTCAGTGAAAACGCATCCTCATCTTCTGTTACATTCGAGTCGTATACATTCGGTACAAGAAGCACTGGTACCTCTTGTTCGTCATTCTTTCTCGTCATACCGTCTATCTCACGCTAGTTCTACTGGCTGCTACTGCTGCTGCTGCCTCACTGAACCTATACAGAGACAGAGAGAGAGAGAGAGAGAGACAGCTTAGCTTCTCTTCCCAGTAGAAAAAAACATACAGGTTACCCGAATCATCAAATATCAACAAACCGCCCCTCAAATGTAAACAACAGTGCAAAAGCCCAGTGACGTTTAACGGTGATCTGGTTCTCTCTTTTCCATATTTTTAGTGTTATGAAGGGTTCCAGTCCAGTGGTATACAGAGTCAGGGATATAGAATTAGGAGCTTAGAAAAAATGGGTAAGAGAAGCTGTTTGGTTGAAACCACAAGGAACACTAACTAATACGCGGTTAATTCTTGTTTAGACAAAAACATTGCTCGTGGTTTGAACGACCGGATATACGAGAAGAGGAAGGCGGCGGCTTTAGACCTTGAGCACCAGATCAGAGAATGTATCAGCAATGGCGATGCAGAGAAGATACATGCGATAATTGGACAGCTGTGTAGGGATTACGCGTACGCCGTGCACCAACCCAACGCCAGAAACGGGGGACTCATTGGCCTTGCGGCAGCAGCGATAGCACTGGGACAGAACGAGGTGCCCAAGTACTTGGACAACATCATTCATCCAGTGCTTGCATGTTTCGGCGACCAGGACGCGCGTGTCAGATACTACGCTTGTGAAAGTCTTTACAATATAGCTAAAATTTCAAAAGGCGAGATCTTGTTATACTTCAACGAGATATTTGACGTGCTGTGTAAACTCTCTGCCGATTCAGACGCCTCCGTGAAAAATGGTGCAGACTTGTTGGATAGACTGGTCAAAGACATTGTGTCAGAGAAGGCTACATCCTATGTGAGTGTTATAAACACGGACGCTGAAGGCGATTATAAAGCTGCTACGCATGCAACGTTCAAGGATACGAATGGCAAGGTGTACCAATACCAGTTGCAGCAAGAGCCCACAGCGTTCTCTTTGCCAAAGTTCATTCCTCTACTGATGGAGAGGATATATTCGATGAACCCATTCACGAGAATTTTCCTAGTCTCTTGGATAACGTTGTTAGATTCCGTTCCGGATCTAGAGCTCGTTTCATATTTACCTGCCTTTCTTAGTGGCCTGCTAGTGTTCTTAACAGATGCACATACAGACGTAAGGGTTATCACCCAATCGGCGCTTGATATTTTTTTACACGAGATAAGGAGAATCTCGGAACTCCAGAAACTGGTTAAAGAACAAAGATCAAGACAGAGAGAAGAAGACAGCTCGAATACGGATACTGAACTTAAGCGTAAAAATGATGATGCCTTCAGCATCAACTCACCCAGTCTAGAGACTTCCACTCCTACAAAGGACAACCAAGAAACCCAGCCTTCGTTAAATGATCAGAATCATTCTCATGGCTCTGAAACTCAATTGGATCGAAACGACAAAAACAACACACAGGGGACTATTTCATCAAACGAAAACGTTGATGAAACTGCTGAGATTTTACACGACGGAGAGGATTATATCCCGGGACAAGACGTTCATTTAGATTATTCGAAGATCATCGAGATTTTAATCTCTCATTTAGACTCGTCAGAGGAAAAGATCCAGCTGGTTGTTTTGACTTGGATAGAAACACTGCTCGAGATCTCGCCGTTGAGTTTCATACCTTACCTACCTAAAATTCTTTCTGTTTTGTTGGTAATCATGGCGATCAACAAAGAAGGTGCAGACGCAAGAGACAATGCCAAGACAGTCAACGAAAGTTTGATGCAGTTGGTTAACGATTTGGATGAGAATTATGAATCCAAGCTAAACTACTCTTCAACCATTAATACTCTGATCTTGCAATTTTTGAACGAGAATGAAATCACTAGAATCGCCGCGTTACAGTGGTTAACAATGCTCCATAAGAAATCGCCCAAGAAATTATTGGAACATAGTGATGATACTTTCATAACGTTATTGAAAGCATTGTCTGACTCGAGTGAAAAGGTGATAAACGCTGACTTGCAGCTTTTGTCAGAAATATCATTCCAAAGTGATGACGAGACTTTTTCGTTGTTCATGCTGAATTTGTTACAGCTTTTCAAAAAAGATCAAAAACTGTTGGAGACCAGAGGCAACTTCGTGCTAAGGAGACTTTGTGTATCGTTGAATCCAGATAGAATATATACCACATTGGCAAAAGTGTTGGAAAAAGAGACAGATCTCAACTTCGTTAGTATCATGATCCAAACTTTGAATAATAATCTGATTACAGCGCCAGAGTTATCGAGCTTGAGAAAAAGGCTGAGAAATCTGGAGAATAGACAGGATTGGGAGTTTTTCGCATCACTGTTCAGAGCTTGGTGTCATAATGCACCGGCTGCACTGTCTTTATGCTTACTGGCGCAGGCATACGAACTTGCTTACTCAGTGTTGACAATTTTCGTTGATTTCGAAATCACTGTAAATGTACTGGTTCAAATTGACATTCTGGTACAACTTTTAGAATCGCCAGTATTCACCAGAGTGAGATTACAACTCTTAGAACCTGAAAAGTATCCATATCTATACAAATGTCTTTATGGAATATTGATGCTGCTACCTCAATCCACAGCATTCACAACTTTAAAAAATAGATTAACGAGCGTCAGTCTTATCAATACAATCTCAACCCACCCACAGCAAAATCCCAAATCAGTCACGGAGACTACGGGGGAGCTTGCAAGGAAAAACTTCAAATGGATCGATCTGTTAGATAGATTCAAGTCTACTCAACATGAACATGAAAATTTCCGATCGATTTCCAAGGAATTACCTACATCTGCTCTGCCCAAATACAGTGACACACCAATGCCTGAGAAGGTAAATTCTCCTAGTAACAACCCAGATATATCAACGCCTTTGAAAACTCAACCAGCATCGAAGGATGAAACAAGATCTGCAGTGCGGAAACTTTCCGGAAGATCGTTCAGGTTAACAGGGTTTGGCAGTGATAAGTAAATGAACATTTGAGGCTCAACCACCCAACATTTGGTCTCTGAAGTGAGGCTGGAAATTAATTCTGCTGACCTCGCGGCGAATGTTGGAACTTTTCTCACGTTGTTTGAGAAGTTGAACCTTTCTCTCAGTTTTATAGTATTCCCTTAGAGCCAATCCATCATTTAATCTCTGGTCGATCGTAGCAATAGTAAGTTGTGACTCTGTTGGTTGTCTTGGAAGTGGAAGATTTTGTCTATAAATGCGATTATGTTTACGATGACCCAGGCGTGATCCATTTGGAAGTGACAGTGCTGAATCTATAGGATCAGTGTACACCAATCTATAGTTTCCATTAGTCTTACCGTCTTCGTCTTCAACCTCAGTAAAACCAACATTCTTCCTACTCTTTGATTTCTCGGACTTGGCATTCAGAGATGAAAAATCGTAGAAATCATCGAATACCGCTCGCTCTTCCGCTGTTTCGTACGGTAACCGGCAGTGCCCTTTGGACTTTAGATGGGCTCGGATACTCTCTAACGCTTTCCCTTTGAAACTGCAACACAGGCACTCGTTGTTGACAACTATGACATCAATCAAATACTCCAATAGCCCTTTCAAGTCCACAAGATACGATCTCTCTGGAATGTAGAGCCCATGATTCTTGAACATATGCGAAACATTGGATTCCATATCTCTGTGTGCAGAACCGCAGTAGATACAACTCGTGACGGGCTGTATAGGTTGCTCCTCGTAATCAGAGCCATACTCGTGATCATCATCGTTATCATGCTCATCGTCGCTATCGCTTTCGTAGCTAGGATAAGTGTCTGTTTCTGAAGCTGTCTCACCGTAATTACTGTCGGTATCGGTGATGATACCTGAAACACTATAGACTGACTCTCCTAATGAGAAATGCGATATTTCAGAGGCGACAGTGCTAGCCGGGCTTGTGGATCTTTCGATGTCTTCGAGGCTGCTCTCAACGATAGATCTTCCTCTGTAATCACGACGATGACCGCCTCTCTTCCCATGGTGCCTCTTTGTGACTCTTGGATTCTCGATGACGAAACCAAACTCGTCTCTTTCTTGTTCAACCTGCTGTAGCTGTGCGACTTTTTCCGCAAAGACTGTTGCGTCGACTGGAGCTAATTGTGCAACCCTTCTTTTAAGGTTGTATCGATGCCAATCTGTTTTCATGTGGTATCTCTGCGAGTCAGAGTTGGGGAACTGAATAGAGCAGGAGTTGCATTTGAAAGACGACGATGATGTAGCAGACGACATACTGCCTAGAGACTGCGCTTCTTGTGGTCGAGGTTGCTACGTCGAAGACTGTTGTGCTTCAATTTGAATCCCAGCGGAGTTAGTCAGACGCGACCTGAAGGTCGGGCAGGTTTCAGTCAGAGAAACTCAAGCTCTTGGAGAACAAGAACTGAAACATATGCAGTAACATGTTTATAACATGTTTATAACATGTTTATAACATATATATATATATATATATAGAAGGAGCGGAGCTTGACAAGAATGATCGTTGCAAAGGACCAATTGTACTACAGCTTTATAGAAAAATCAATCAAAAATAACCTTTATATGTACTTTTAATTAAAAAACCATTTTTAATACACAGATAAATCATGAATGTAATCAAGCTTAGCAGCATAACCAGTTAAGCACTTAACGGTATTTGTTGAAACCGATATCTTTAGCCTTTTCTCTGAAACATTGACGACACAAGTTCAAGTCGTATTTTCTAATCAAACCAGAGTGGGAAGAGCAGATTCTGCAAGTACGTCCACCTTTACCGTAGCTTCTTGGGTGTGAGAACCAAACGTTTTCGTGAGCCATGTTGCTAGAATCAACTGTTAGGAAAATCAACTTCGCGGGTGGGACAATCTGTCAGTGCTAAATGAGTGAGTCAAATCTTGGAGTTATGGATTGGCACTGTGAGGGCTATAGAGCCTTCTTCAAACTTCCTGTTATCAACACAATACGTCACACCATCGTCAGTTAATCACTAAATCGACACACATGTGGTGATACCGCTCTATGCTCATTCTTAGCAAAACACATAGCTATTCCTTCACAGCTCGCACCTCTCCATAAACTTTCAGGTCGTACTCATCAATATCCGCACTGTTTCTTCCATATCCACTTACATTAATATATTGAGTGTTTAATCTCTATGTTGTATTCGTGCTTCCAACTTTTCAAAAGCGTTTCAATTTTGATGCTTTTTTTCTAAAGCGCCCTCTAAAAATCGTCACTGCTGAAAATGGCAGTCGGATTGACAAAAATATACAATTGCCCAAAAAAAAAAAAAAAAAAAGACAAATTAACAGTCACAAAAACAAGAACAACAGCAAAATTGAAGAAAGTGAAAAACCCTAAAACAAAATGTAGAAAACCACGTGATTATAGATTATCGGGGAAAAATCGATTAGGGTTTGACCGATGAGCTAGGTTCGAAGCACTGGCGAGCGATCAAGAAAATTTTGTTTATATATAGAGAGAGAGGGTACTAATGAAGAAGAAGAAGAAGAAGAAGAAGAAGAAGAAGAAGAAGAAGGAGGAAGAGTAGTAGGTGCTGTGAATTACAGAGGCCGAGTTTTGACAGTGATATTATGGCTGGACACTCGCATAGATCTACGGTCAAGAATGGTCACAAAGCGTTCAAGTCGAGACACGCCTCGAAGGGATCGATAAAGAACCGTACGAAGGGTAAAGTCGAGAAAGAGCTGCATAATCAGAAACAGAAGAAAGGTGCTTCGAAATTGGGCCGCAAGAATATGGCTAAACAGCTGCGAGAAAACAAGATTCTACAAACAGCTGAGAACAGAAAGCTGTTTGATGGGGCCAATGGAGCTGAAAGGATTGTGACCGTGATTCCACTCACGGATGACATAACTGCAGATGTAATAGTCAACCAGCTGATTGATGCCGCGAGACTTGAAGACGACGACGATTCGATGATTCAAGGTCCCTTGGTCAACTCTGTCAGAATAAACAAGTTCAAGTCGAATCTCAAGTTCATTATCCCTGATACCAATGACTTTATATCCATACTAGATGCTGCTAAAGTTGCAGATTTCGTGGTGTTTGGACTCTCAGGCACGTCTGAAATCGACAAGAACCATGGGGAGCAGATAGTAAGAGCCTTGGAACTACAGGGTATAGGCCATGTGCTCGGCGTTGTGCCAAACCTATCAGATGTTCACCCAAAGGATAAGTTCCAACAGGACGTTAAGCAATCGCTGCAGAGCTATTTCAAGCATTTTTTCCCAACAGAGGAAAAAATATACAATTTGGAAAACAAGTCGGACGCTACAATAGCAATTAGAACTCTCTGTCAGAAATTTCCAAAGAGTATAACATGGCGAGACTCAAGAGGATGGCTTGTTGCAGACGAGATATCATGGGAGAACGTTGATGGGAATGATGGCTACCTGACCGTCGAAGGTATTGTTCGGGGTATTGGGTTCAATGCTGACAGATTAGTCCACATCCCAGGATTCGGTGATTTCCAAGTTGACAAAATAGAGAAATCGCAGAAAGGCGGAGATTTGGAGTTGTTTACAGCTGATGAGAATCAAGAGTCTCTTGAAGAATTGGCGCCAGCAGAGGTTTCCATGGATGATTGGGAAGAACTTGATGAGTATGGGGACAACAACAACAATTTCATTACACCTGAGAAAAGAGAACCTTTGTATGCTATACCAAAGGGTAAGAAACTGAATCTTCCAAAAGGTACATCTGAGTACCAGGCTAGATGGTATTTGGAGGACGATCTAGAAGAAGAGGACGACGTTATTGAGGAGGAGGAGGAAGAAGAAGTTATGGACGATGCTGATGATCAATATGGCGATGAAATGGATATAGAACGAGACGACGTCACTGCAACAGACTATCAAAGCGAGAAATTTGTTGAACTCTCAGCAGAAGAGGAAGAACGTCAACTGAAGTCATTCCGTGAAAAGGAAGCAGAAGACAGAGAATTCCCTGATGAAATCGAGCTCCATCCGCAAGAATCTGGCAGGGAAAGATTACACAGATACAGAGGATTGAAAAACCTCTATAATACTGTATGGGATTGCGACGAACATGATCCAAAGGCCCCATCCGAATGGAAAAGATTACTACGTATCTCAAACTTCAAGGGCACGAAGAACAGAATTTTGAAGCACTCGATCCTCGAATCTCAAGTGATTGCAGGATACAAAGTCAAGTTATATATAAGAGCACCACAGTTCATAATTGCCAAAATCCCAAATATCAAGGAAAAACCATTCATCATTTATGGGTTGCTGGAGCACGAACACAAATTGTCGGTTGTCAATTTTTCCATACAACCATGGGAAGATTATGACAATCCAATACCTTCAAAAGATGCCATCATTGTTCAGTATGGACCAAGACGCCAAGTCATTCGTCCGATTTACTCTGACGCAACAATCACTCCAAATAATGTTCATAGGTACCAGCGATTTTTGCACAAGGAGTCAATTGGTATAGCTACAGCGATTGCACCAGTAACTTTCACCAATGCACCAGCACTATTCTTCAAGCAATCTTCTGAAGGATCTAGAAATATTGAATTTGTTGGAAGTGGTTCATTCTTAAATGCTGAACATCAAAGAGTGTTGGCAAAGAGAGCAGTGCTAACTGGCCACCCATTGAAAATCCATAAAAACGTGATGACTATACGTTACATGTTCTTCAATCCAGAAGATGTGACTCACTACAAAAATGTGCCGTTATTTACAAAATCAGGAAGATCTGGATTCATTAGAGAAAGTCTTGGTACTCATGGCTACTTCAAAGCAAGCTTTGATAATAAAATCACATCCCAGGACGTCGTTGCAATGTCGCTTTACAAAAGAGTCTGGCCAAAACCTTCGATCATGTGGAGTCAATAGGAAAAATAAAAAACAAAAGCTCTATTTGCCTCGAATAGTCATAAATGTAGTACCTACTCGTCTCGCAACCGAATCCAGTATTCATTACTATACCTATACATGCTGCATGTACCAATTTTGTTGATGGAAGTTTTGAGTATAAATTTGTTCACTGTGAAAACTTTTCTAACTTTTAACTTTTTTTCCCTTTCTTCAATCAAAAAGTTTAATGGAAATATTTGCCACGATGGGTTGACTATTTCCCAAGTCAACACATTGCCATTACTGGGAATAATATTCCCTATGATGACCATTTCCTAGATCGACAATAGTCCTGGTAGGAAGTTTAAAATCGTCTGCCTTTTTAGGCAATGATTTCTGAATGTCGAAATTCAAGGATACATCAAAATATGTTTATAGCTATGTTATATATTCTTGCAATATACAAAAAATTAAAGGAGTGACGGTGTATTCCATTAGAGCTTTATTTCCGCATTCTGGCCGCTTCCTTCATAATCTAAATCCAAGGAATACTTATCGATCTGGACTTTGAAATTTGCCTGCGTCTCCACAGTCAGATTTCCATTGACAGCTTTGCGCAAAATATCTTTAGCTATGCCTTTAGGAAATGACACGGATATCCTTCGAGTAGTTGACTTTCCTGGAGGCAACAAAATTTCAGAAGAATCGTCAGTGAACGCAACAACAGTATTTTGGTAAACAGCCTGTGCTTGCTTAATGATTATAGTGGCTTCTTTATTACTGATAGGGTTATAAGCATCGATTTCTACCGTCGAAGATAATAGATAAAATCTGAATCCGAGAATGAACCCTGATGAGTCTCCATCATCACCATAGAATGATGGTATTCTGATCGGAATTGCCAACCCAGATAGTGCTCTGGCAAAACTTTCAATTTTAGATGATTTTTCGTGACCTCGGATTTCCACTGAGGGCTCTTTGCTGGATATGTACTCGCTGAGGAGTTTTTCAAGTTCTATCTTTGACTCGTGGTCTGGAGGCTGTAATCTTAGAATCGACTCAAACTGATAACTGCTTGCTCTTCTCAATTCGATATTTTTTAAGTCAATATTTCCAACAATACGGTCATGATAAAATAAATGGAGGTTCAAAAATTCGAGATTAAGATCATTATCTAGAGGATTTGTCAATTCAACTTGAATTAAAAATCTTAACGAGCGATCAGATGAAGTGCTTATATATCTAAGGTTCGAAAGTTTTGTATTGAGCTTTTCAAAGAGTTTCCCATCTGAACCTCTTATCAATATTTTAAAATCCTGTTCAATTTGCTGAAAAATCGATTTCGAGATTGGTGTCTTAATATCATAATCGACTAGACTTTTCACACTTATTGACATATCATAACCAGTTAGGAAGCCTTGAACAAGATCAGATGTGATCCGAGGATCTATAATATCTAACCTAGAGTTTTGAATATGAACACTGAACTGATCATTATTAGTTTCCACGGATTGCCAATTACTCATATAAATCTTGGAAAATATTTGGTCCTTGTAGAGCAAACATAAATCACCAATAATATGCCTGACTTCTACTAGTGAATTGTTTTGATTTGAGAAGGGTAAGGAAAGCTTCAAATTTATGTCTGAATCACAGACTGGTAGGCTTTCAGCATTATTTGCTATGGTAGCGACGCTATTTGAAATTTCATAATGATCAAGCTGGAAGAGCTTCTTGGTGAAAGATTCTCCAGAAACGACATCTATAGGCTGAAATGTATTTGAAACGAAGCTGAACAACCAAGCTGGTAATTTGGAGTTTCTGGTTGAATCACTTCTCGCCTTTATGAAAACTTTTGCGCCGGTTTCAGCTTCCTTGACCCATCGATTAATAGGCGTAAATCCGCTGCTCAGACAAGTTTTCTGTAAGTTTGATGAAAGCTGTGGAATGTTTGCTTTCACTATAACTGAGGTCTCATTGCCATCCGATATTTTCAAGTCATGTGTGTAAATTGTTCCTAAGTACAATAGATTCAATTTACATCCTGGAATATACATGTCCCATTCCAGAGGTGGCAAGTCGATATTGATTTTTGCTGGGAAATTTTCTGATAGTGGTTTCACAATGATTTGGGACCCCATTTTGATAGATTTAGGTAATGTGAATAACTTGAACTTTTCAATTTTATACTGAAAATTGCTACCATCATTCGGGATTTTCAAGTTATACATCAGTTCTTGAGAACGCTGGCCGAGTGATATCACTTTCTTTATTTCAAACTTTGGTTTGAGTTTGGCATTTATTTTGATGTTTTTGACTTGCTGGTCTAATAACACAAGATACTGTTGATGTAATTTTGCGAGTTCTAGACCATCTAGACCCACAGAAATATCGAAATCGAATTCGTTGAGGTACCTGTGTGAAATATCCATCTCTAAAGGTGGTAGCTGAAATTTCCCCATATTATAAAACGTTGATGTTTGAGGTCTGTTTAGTTGTGGAAATTGCACAAAAAGAGAAGTGTTTTCCACTTGGATTAGTGAAATAGATCCTATAACAGACCCCATAAGGATATATGCGTTTCTCATCAGGAAACTGAGCTTATCATAGTTGCAAGTAGCAGATCCTTTGAGATTTAGCACTACTCCTTCTTCTGATATTCCCCGTAGTTCAACTTCGGAAAATCCCCATTCTAGAGAATCTGATATAGCCCTTTCACTGCTATAGATTAATACACAAACAGCCAGAGTGAGTATCAGCAGGACTGCAACTGGAACGGTAACTTTTGTATCAGATTTTACTTGAAGCAACCATCTCTTTGCTGATTCTGAAGCGCTAGCAAAGAAAGATGTAAGTATAGAAGCCCAACGAGATAGATGCTGGGAAATTGAAAAGTGCAATTCAGCCCCATGATCTTGTCCTGTCTGCTCAGATTCAGTTCTGGATGTTTTTGTTGCCGCTGTTATCTTCGCTGGGGCGGCTAGTAGCTGAGTCTGCTCATCAACCTGATCCTCAAGCATCGCTATAGGAAACTTGCTATGAAACAGTAGAACGAAGTAGACAATAGGAAAGCAGGATGTATCTTTTCTTTAGTAGTACGGTATCTTCTTTAAGCCTGGGTTATATTGTGTAGAGAATGACAATAGTTGTTTGTCAATATAGTTATCTATCTTGTAGTTGACACATTCAACTGGATTCAGACGGAGATAAAAAAAAAAATTCATGGCTTAAATCTTACAGTGCGATAGAATCACCCAAAGGTATATATATAAATAAGATTAAATATACATTTGTATAATACGTGAGTGTAAAAGCTAAATCTTCAACAGAGAGTTCATAGTTTACTACCAAAATTCTTGACGGTAAGACTTTCAACTGGTTTCGGTGCTGGTGCAAGAAATAACGATGATTTGAAAGAACCAATATCTTCAATGAGTTCGCCCGTTGGGAAACCGACAGCCTCATCAGTTGTATTTTTCGGATGCTTAGCATTCAAATTGATAATCAAGTTCGATGTAACACTCAAAATGTACTGATCGTAAAACTCGACAAACTCTTCTTTGCTTATGGTCTTTAAAATATCAGCGGTTTTCTGCTTTTGAGTAAAATCATAAGTTCCATTCAAAATCGCATAATTGAATCTGGAGTTTTCTTGAGTCAAGTTCTTTAATTTCTCCTGTTTTTTGGCAATTAAGGCCTCCTTATTTCTCAGAAACTCCTCTTCCGTTAACTCATCCAATCTTGACTTATAAGTCTTAAAAAAATTGACAATTCTTGATTCAAGATAACCTGTACTACGCTCCGATTGAATTATGATTCTAGCACCAAATTGTGTTCTGTCCTCTAATATGCCTGTAAACACAATGTACCCTAGCTGTTCCTTTGTTCTCAATATGTTGAAAGCAGGCTCTTGAATCAACTGGATTAATAGCTCGCTTGTGCTTAATAATCTCAAATCTGCAATATCACCAATCTGAATGTAGTATTGAATGCAGTTGTTGATATTTTGATCATCTTCAAGTATTTTTTCGTATCTCAAACTTTTACCCTGTGGCAAAGCATAAGATCTTGGTTTGATTTTTTGGGAATCAGTTAAACTCTGGAAATTAATAGAATTCTGTATGATATTGCTGATCTCCAATGCTTGGGATTTATCAAAATTACCATGAATCAATGCCTCAGCAAACGCTTGCTTGAAGAGGAGAGGTATAAAACTTTTCAAATCTTCAAACTCAATAACTTTCAAAGAAGCCAATTTTTCTTCGACTGGCCATGAATTTTCGTTTAATAAATTATAGTAAACGTTTGAAATTTGGGTGTACGGTGCTTTCAACCCAAAATTTTTATAGTTTCTCAAAACAGTTTCTTTTATAACTGCAAATCTATCATTTGTTGGTTCAAACTTTAAGATCTCATCCAATACATGTTTGAATAATAAAGGCGCTTTCTCATTGAAACCATGGACAGAGATCGAAATACCATCCTTGATAAGCCCCAAAGAGAATGTCAAGCCAGCAATAGATGCCTGGTATGAAGTTTCCTTTAAGGCATCTTCAACAAGTTCTGCGAACAATGCAGATAGAACAAAATTGTATGGACTCGAAGATACTAGAGGTAGAGTCAAATAAACCTGAATAAAGGCTTTTGGTACCCAAAATTGATCATCTTTTTTATACCAAATTCTGAAATTTTTGTTGGAGAGTAATATTGAAGGCTTTTTAGCAGGATCTGATGTTTCTGATCTTTCAACTTCGAAATTGGTCGGGATGAACTCATTTGAGGCTGGCAAGGTCAACTGAGCATTTAATATTGGTGATTTCAATTCCGAAACCAATTCTGGTGGTATATCGCTGATAGAATAATCAGTACCATACCATTTTTCCTTTTGATCGGTTTCAACTTCTTGTGAAACTAGTGTGATTCTTGAATTTTCAACCTTCAAGCTTTGAACAAACTCTGTTAAAATTTCTGGGCTATATTTTCTCAAGACGTATCTACTCAAGAGAAATTGATCTGGAATATAAACCCTTTGCAAATCCTTTGCTAATTTTGAAGCGGTTGAGAGCGGTGAAATCTTTTGTTTAAATCTGAACTCCATCTCACTTATGTCTCTCAGTTCATCGAAAATCCATTTTTGTGGGGTCGAGAGTTTCAACAATTCGATATATTGAAATGCTGCGATTAGTATTTCTTTATAATTTTTCAAACCATCCTCGGTCAAATCTATATCAATTCCAAAAACGCCATTATTCTTGGAGATAGAATAACCACCAGCCGATAGCCCATTAGCCCAACCTTTCGATTTCAAAAATGCCAGGAGTGAACCGGCACCTTCATGCCCGATCAAGTGACTGAAGTAATGAGACGATGAAGATTCCCAGTGCTGGTCATGGTCAGGAACGACAAATGTTATGTCCAACTTATTTCTGTTCATGACGGGCTTTGCCTTGATCAATTTCTGTAATTCATTGGAAGTGAATATTTGTTGCTCAAATTCAGGAATAGGGCGGCTATAATTAGGGACATCTGTAAACTTTTCAGTAACCCATTTCTCAAGGATATCCACATTTTCACGACCTAGAACAACCAACTTCATCAAGTTCGAAGAGTAGTTTTCCTTATAAAATTTCAACAATTCGTCTCTAACATCGATGCCTTGACTTTCAGGAATTTTACCCAAAGTTTCCGCATTTCCTGTTGAAAACTTATGATAGGGATGTGCTGGATTCGATAGACTTTTTTCTAATTGGCGGAGTCTCCAGAGGTCGTTTTGCAAGTTTTTTTTGTTTTCAGAATCAACCGCGTTGACTTCACGATCTTTACAGCTTGGATCAAATAATGGAGCAATGAAAAACTGACTGAACCTGTCTAGTGCACCTTCTAAATAACTGTGGTTGATCTCAAAATGGTAATTGGTGCTTTGAGTCGAAGTGTAAGCATTTGAGTGGCCGCCATGGTTGGAAAGATAACTGCTATACTCGTTTTCTGAAGGGTATTTCTTGGTTCCCATAAATAGCAAGTGTTCACAAAAGTGTGCTAAACCCGGAAGATGATCATAGTCGTTGAATGACCCTACATTGACATCTAGAGCGGCAGCAGACTTGTCTGTAGTGGGGTCGCTTATGAGAAGCGCCGTGAGATTGTTAGGCAAGCGAACAATCTTGTACTCCCTATCATCGAGATCAGGTTTCTCGATCGAGTTGGATGTATGGAAAACAGCAGACGCCATTGATCTTACAGGTACTGTGAAGGGAGAGCTGAAGTTGGGATGGCCAACTAATTTTGATCTCGACTGTGGATGCAGCAGCAGCAGCAGCGAAGGATTGAAGCGAAGCGAGATGAGCGAGAGGTTGAAGATACCAAAATAGGGAATAATTTTCATTCGATACCTCAGCCAGTACAATTTCTGACAGTAGCAGGAGAAAAAGAGAGACCAAAAAAAAAAAAACAGGAAAAAGAGAGAGAGAGAGAAAGAGAGAGAAATGCGGAAAGAGAAGGAGCGAGTTGAAGAAAAATTGCGCTGCTTTACACTCTCAGGTGGCGCTTTTGTGTACTAGAATTGGTTGCACGACTCAAGAAACTGAATCGCCTTCCAAAAAATAACATTACCGGTGTTTGGGTGTTATGGGAATATCGAAACATCCAAACACCAAAAATACGATACGATAGCGCGATAGAGTCATGTGATACATCACATGACTCTATTTACGTGCAGGGAGATGCATATTTCCATTTTGGGGGAATATAAATATATATTTTTTTTTTTTTTTTGCTTACCCGCCATTTTCCGTATTAGGAATTGTTCCGTTTCAAGTTAGGCGAAAAAAGTTAACATGCGCCGAAACCAAAATAATAAGGCAAAAAAAAGGTAAATAACAAGTACCGAAAATAAAAATAGAAATAGAAGTAGAAAATAAAACAAGAGCAGAGAATTCGACATCTTTTCCTTCATATAAACATCAACCAGACTTTCGCTTGAAACCAAATATACCCAACCACACACCAACCGCCTCTTTACAAACTTCATAGGAATCAGCCATGCGTTCGTTCACACTCTCTGCCCTTGCCGTTGTCTCTTTCTTCGCTTCAGAAGCCCTAGCTACACCTCCAGCTTGTTTGTTGGCCTGTGCTGCCAAGGTGATCAAGGCATCCTCTACTTGTAATGCTTTGAACAAGGTGAGCTGTGTCTGTGAAAATGCTGCCTCAGACATCAAATCGTGCCTGGAATCTACCTGCCCAAATGGTGATGCTGACACTGCATACAGCTCTTTCGAGTCGGCATGCAGCGCTGTTGGTGCTAGCGTTGGATCTTCATCCTCCTCAGCTTCTTCATCCTCCCCAGCTTCTTCATCATCATCTTCTTCTTCATCATCTTCAGCTACTCCATCTTCTTCATCTACCTCATCAACTTCTTCATCCTCATCCTCTTCAACCTCGTCTGCTGAGCCAACCACCACATCATCATCATCATCTGCTGAACCAACCACCACATCATCATCATCATCATCATCATCTGCTGAGCCAACCACCACTACAGCAGCAGCCTCTTCCTCTGTTGAACCAACCACAGTCTTAACATCTTCCGTTGCAGCAGCAGCAACTACAACAACGGCTGCTGTCGTCACTCAAAGTGGTGAGGGTTTGATCTTGAACGCCCCAATCGGTGCTCTTGTCGGAGCCGCCGCCTTTGGAATTCTCTTTTAAGCCGCTTCTCTCTATGCATTTATCTAATGTGCTTCGCCTGAATCTTGGATCTTTCTCTGAAGTTTTTAACTTATACCCTTTTTCGCTGCTACTGGATTTGGATGGATTGAATGGAAGTGGACTTTCATCCTATGTATTTAAACAACAATGAAACAGCGATTTATAAACAAAATCCTTCCAATAGTTTTTAGTAACTCGATACTGTAGAATAACTCAACCCGAAATTACTGCTGTTAGTGTGATATTCCAGTTTCTCAACTAGGTTTTCATCGTAGGAACTTTTTTGATCTCAAATAAAATTGAAAAATATCAAAAAGCGAGTAAAATTGGAACGAGATCAGATCTTGAGATCCAAGCACAAACCAGATCCAATAATGAGAGGTTTTAAAACAGTTTCACCTGCTAGTATTTGTCAGGTTCAACGGTTCTCTACAACTTCTCGCCAATCTTTCTTCCTCAAGAAATTTGCTGAGCAAGTGGCAGCATCTGGCCCAAGAGAACATGTTGTTGAAATGCTGAGACCAATTGGACAACAAGACCCACCAAATGTGAATGAAAATACAGGAATCGATAATAGAGGGCTAGTGCAGAAGTTCAAAGATTTTATGGATAAAGACAAGAGTCTTAAAAGACAAGAAGAACTAGAGAAAGAGATATCAATGTCTGGATTATACGATATTCATACGTTCCGCAAAACAAAGGGAAAGCTTTTCATCTCACCTCCAACGTATTTCAAATCTGATAAATCACTCTACTTCCCTAACCTATGCGGAGAGACCCTCACGGGTCCAGAGACTAAGAACACAACACCTTTGTTGAAAGGTAAGGTATCCATCATAAGAATGTTCACCTCCCAGACGGCCGACACCACTTCCAGATCGTTCTTCAAGCTCCAGTTTGCGGACTATCTCACAAAAGAAGGCTATGAAACTTTTCTAAAGACGTATCCAAACACCCAAATCATCGACATCAACGTTACCGAGAACTTGGCTAAAGGGATATTCGTTAAAATGTCAAAATCTGGCCTGCGGAAACTTCTTGGAGAGTCAAGGTACGACAGATACTTCATCGTTCCTAAAAAATCGATGACTTTGAGTCTCAGGGAGAGTATTCAGTTCACAAACGCGTATAGTGGTGTTGTCTACGCTGTTGACCATGAAGGTAGAATCAGATGGGCGAGCTGTGGAGAAGCAAGCGAATCTGAGAGAAATACTCTTTGGAGAGTAATAAGAGCCTTGGAAAAAGAGCGTTCAGCCCCTCCTACAGTTTGAGGGATGAAAAGTTTTCCAGTATACTTTCATAATAGAAACATCATGTAAATAAAAAATCGATATTCATCACTCTTTAGTTCTGCGTGTAAGTTCCGAATGTCTCTGACTCTAAATTATTCTCAAAACTATTCTCTCTGCTAGCTCACTCATAATAATATTTGACAATACAACCAGCATCCCAGGTCCTCATAGATGATCATCTCTCAAAGTATCACTAGAAGTGCCAGAGTTGCCGTCCTGCGACAACCGGTCAGGACTTTTGGTTCCTCTTCCAGGATATTTAACCAACTACAACCACAGCAGCAACAGCAACAGCAACAGAAACGAGAAGAAAATGACCATCAAGCACAACAATTGGGGCAGAGACAGAAATCAAGACACGTATGATACTCAATATGAGATCGGAGAGATCTATAGCGAAAATTGAGACTCTGATTAACCTCTTTTTTAGTATGGCTTCTATACCGATTTCGGCAAGCCTTTGATCAAAGTGATCACGCTCACATTCGCCACCTACTACGGACTGATATATCTCTGGGAAGTACTGGAGTCCAAAGAACCTGAGGGGATACCAAACATACAGCCTGTTAACAAGGTTCAGGATTAGTTATGACTACAGGTTAATCATCATTCGTATAAGCGTGCATAAATACAAGCCAAAAAGCTGGGATTATAAAAACGCAATTCAAAAGAAGTTGTATAAAAAAGAAGATGATCGAAATAGAGTACTGCAATTCATGTTGCTATTACTCCACCTCTATATGAATCCTTGAGATAATTATATGCATGCATCCTTATTTTTGGAGAGTTGATTTCAAGCGACTGGCGACAGCATCCAAAAACTCGGTTGTAGTAACGTAACTCTCGCGATCAGTTCTACCCGTAGCCAAGGCCAAATCTTTCGTCATGAGTCCATCTTCTTGAACAGTGTCGATGGTTGCTTTTTCCAAAATATGAGCAAACTTAATGACATCTTCTGTACCATCTAGTTTGCCTCTTTGGGCGAGACCTCTTGTCCAGGCAAATATAGAGGCTATAGAGTTTGTCGAAGTCTCTTTACCTTGTTGATATTGTCTGTAATGTCTAGTGACAGTTCCGTGAGCTGCCTCACTTTCGAATGATTTTCCATCAGGAGTCATGAGAACAGAAGTCATTAGACCTAGTGAGCCGAAACCTTGAGCAACAATATCGGATTGAACATCGCCATCGTAGTTCTTCAGAGCCATAATGAAACCACCTTTGGATTTTATCATTTGTGCAACCATATCATCAATTAAACGATGCTCGTAATAGATTCCTAACTCCTCAAATTTGGATTTGTACTCATCTTCATAGATTCTTTGAAATATATCCTTGAATCGACCATCATACTTCTTCAAAATTGTGTTTTTGGTGGATAGAAACAAGTTGAGTTTCTTTTGTATAGCTAAGTTGAAGGAGGAGTGAGCAAATCCTTCAACAGATTTATCAGTGTTATACATAGCTAATGCAACACCAGGACCTTCATAATTGTAAACATTCAAAACTTGACCATTGGTCCCATCAGATGGGATATAAACCAACTCTAGTTTACCTGGGCCTGGAACAACTAAATCTGTAGCCTTGTATTGATCTCCAAAAGCGTGTCTACCTATGATGATCGGTTTTTCCCAGCCGGAAACTAACCTAGGGATTCTTGGAATGACAATTGGTTCTCTGAAAACAGTACCATCCAAGATGTTTCTAATAGTACCGTTTGGTGATTTCCACATCTTTTTCAAATTGAACTCTTTGACACGAGCCTCATCCGGTGTAATAGTGGCACATTTAATACCGACACCGTATTTCTTAATAGCATTAGCAGAATCAACGGTGACCTGATCATTCGTGGCATCTCTGTTCTTAATTCCCAAGTCGTAGTATTTCAAATCAACATCCAGGTATGGCAAGATCAATTGATCTTTGATCTTTTGCCAGATGATTCTGGTCATTTCATCACCATCGATTTCCACAATTGGATTCTTCACTTTGATCTTTTCATAATTGTAAGATGACGATGAGAAAGGGCGAGCAGCCTTGAACTGAGCAGATGCACTTAGCGTATTCTTAAGCGCATTAATACGAGCGATTGCAGACATCTTTGCGTAAATCTTGGGATCAAATCGAGAGGCGACAGAGGGGTGAATAAATAAACAGATGAATAAATAAATAAATAAATAATAGATGAGGCAGATAATTCTTGATATATACTTTACAGTTCATATATCACTTGTCTTTTCGATTCACACGAGCCCGATGACAAGAGGTGACCTATATTTCCTGTTTGGGGAATCTTTACGCCAAAAGAGAAGCGAATACTGGAAAAACAAGAGAAGAAAGATAGTATGGTCTCGATTTGGCAATAACTCGATCACATAAAGACCATATAAGTGTAGAAAGTATGCAACTACAGTGCCATGAAATCACAATTTATAAACAGCGTTTTACAGCACGCTGTCCATGATTTTATTGCTTGTGCATCGACTGATGATGAGTCTACTACCATCTTCAAAATGTCTTTTTTTTTTTTTTTTTTTTTCGTTGATGAGTCTTCGTGAAGAAGAAAAAAGGCGGAAAAAAAAGTGGGGAAGCTCCAAAAAAGGAAATTTGCGTTTTCAAATTCGGTTCTCGGTGCAAAGTAAAATTTTTTTCTCTAAAACTGATTCGGTTGCGAGTTCGAATCTCGGTAAGGATTTTTCCAGGAAGGAGAGGCAAAACCACAAAGCAGCGTGTAATTTCCATTGCGCGGCTAGCAACAACCAACAACAAGAAACTACTAGAGCTCCACTCTGAGGCTCTCTAAGGATGGAGTCGACACACCCGTATTCTTGTTGTAATGTATGCTATGCTTCTCTCAAGGATACACCAAGCTTGCCGCTCTATTTAACCTCCTGTGCACATATTTTGTGTCGTGAACATATCTCCAAAGGTTCATAATACCTAGACAGATAGTATTAATACTACTGATATCCCTACAATTACTGCTCGTGCTAACATGGTTTACCAAAGGAGAGCATATAAACAGAACATCAGAGTCATCTAAGATCACTTGCCCCGTTTGCAGGAGTCCTCATGTTTCGTTAATCAGGATCGATGATTCAGTAGGTTATTTACCATCATTAGCGCGCTATTGGATATCCTTCCGCTAACCATACGTTTGAAAGCTACCACAAGAGATCCAACCGTTCTTCAATCCTTTCCCGAATCAGATTGAACAGCTCTATGCGACGGCCCAATTCCAGTACTGTGCGATGGCAGACAGAATAAGTTATCAATCTGAAATGATTACGAAATTAGTACAAAAGACTGACAAGCAAAAGAGCTTGTTACTTCTGGCGAAGGAAAAGATATCTCAGATTGATCAATTCGAGAGGTATGTGTCAGACAGCTCCCCATCTTTTTTATAATTATGACTTTATCAGTTATTGAATACTCACAGTTTTTTATGATTGAAGAAGGATAAAGCAACTCGAAAATGAAAACCAAATTTTGAAGTCCAGGTCTCCAGGATCAAACGTTCCGAAGAGACCAGAAACCATAGATTTGACTTGCAATGATTTACTGGATAATGTTCCAAGCTACGAGCAAAATAAAAAGGCAGTGTCGACATCATTTGTTAATTCCATTAAACAGAGCTCTTCCCAAAGATTTGCTCCAAGCTATAACTATTCTATATCTGAGAATCAACAACGATCAAGCATTCGAAATTCGAACGACCCTAAAGACTTCAATACAACCAAAACTGGAGCAATTGCTGAATCTAGTAATATTATACACCAATCTCCAAGACTTTTCAAGAATAGACCTCAAAGTGTTTTCTCAACTGGCCACAGATTCGGAACTCCTAATAGTCAGTCAAGCTTAAATCTTTCATCTAGAGACTCTGTCAATTCATCGTACAACAAGAACAATGATAAACCTCAAGATCTGCTGACTTTATCAAATGATTTAAAATCTTATAAGCCCAACGAATTGAACAGAATAGGTAAAAGTAGAGCATCAACAGCTCAATTGGCTCAGAAATTATCTTCCCATATGAAAATTGGGATGGCTGGTGGTTCAAGTGCAAGAACACAGTCAAGTATGAGTTCACGAAGACCCGGATCTGCTTTTAATCAAAATATGTTGTTTAATCGTAAGAGATGATGATGTGTGTATTCCACTAAGTATATGAAATACTATAAACTGGTTACAGCAGGAAACATTTAATTATTACAGTAATACTCAACTAGTTTTTTCTGTGGTACACTAAGCTTGTCAAAGATAGATTCGATAGAATCCTCATCATTGCCATCCTTATGGGCCATGAATCTGCTTTTGCCAGTGACGTTTGTGGAGTTTTGTGAAAACGTCGAATTCAATAGCTTCTTCTTGCATTTGGAATAAGTTATAATTGTGAGCCTTCTTATTTCAACTTCATCATTCGATAGGTATTTGAATATTACTCGGTCTACTTCTTTGATCTCTTCAAATGATAAATTCTCATCTTCAATGCATTTGCTAATAGAGAGTAGTGAAAAACTGGTTATGAGTGCTATAGCTTGCGAATCATTCAACAACAAGCAGCACTCCTCTCTGATCATTCGTTTGGCATTGATCGAGTTCAACTCTAAAATTTCATCCATCAACTCATCAATAGCAACATAGATTTGGTTCTTGGAGTCTTTCAGATATTCAATGATCATAACGCAAACATCCCAGAGTGCCTTAACTTCAGATTCTGAAATGACACTTTCTAACAAGTTATCCAAAATTATCAACTCTCTGAGCACAATTAAACCTTTGAAACAAAGGTCTTGAGTTACGTTGATACTATTGTTGAAGTAATCTATAACGGCATAAATGATAGAGTTGTAGCCTGTACATTTCAGCCAATGCAAAACAGTAGCATCATTTGTAGACTCGTGTAAAGTTTTTATGGTTCTATTCATGGTTGAAATATCAACCTGATCCTGCTTAAATTGCTCAATTAACTTTTCTATTGAAGAGATATTTGTATCACTTGAGCTCTCATTCTTTCCATCGCAAGAGTTGCATATTTCAAGGCCGAAGAGCTTCCTTTCGTAGTTCAAGATAGGTGGGGCATCCTCAAATATTTTGAAGCCCTTTTTCATCTTTTTGAATAACGGATCACTATAGTCAATCAGTTCAGCCAGTGATGTTCTTGGCGAATTGTTTTCTTCCTTTGCAGGCGAAATGCGTATTTTGTCAATGTGGTTAGTTATATCATGGGTAGCATCATCACTATCCATTTTATCTTGCAGCATGAATTCTGGTTTAGGGATTGATTCTTGCTGCTGAGATTCGATCTCTTTGGTCATCGGAGTGTCTAATTTGTGGTCTATTATGTCGTCTTGTGCTGGGTCGTCCAGGAATGGAGACTGAGCCTCATTTTCTCGCTTGATTTGTATTGCCTTATTGTTAATTTCAGTGATCCTTTGCTCATTTATTTCATCACTTTCTTGAATTGTTTCTTGCATTTCATGATCTTCATTGACATTCTCTTGTTTAATGAATATGTCGCCCATATAGTTATTTCTACTCTCATCTATCACCTTCTCCGATGCATTTCGGACATCCTCAATTTTGACCTGAGCTGCTTTTCGAAAAGTAGGTATGATCATAGTCATATCGGAGCCAAACCCCGCTCTAACTGTGGTTGTGGGATCATCAGCTCTTCTGTGTAATGGGTTTATC
Organism: Liangdongia quercuum; assembly: GCA_030579675.1. Taxonomy (NCBI): domain Eukaryota; kingdom Fungi; phylum Ascomycota; class Saccharomycetes; order Phaffomycetales; family Wickerhamomycetaceae; genus Liangdongia; species Liangdongia quercuum. The sequence goes on along the minus strand of JAKTRK010000056.1, from coordinate 14,285 downwards.
ATAGTCATTTCTCCAAGACCTTGTTCAGTAAAATCCGGCTTTTCATCACTCTTATCCTTGAACTCCTCTAATATGGATTTAACTTTAGATTTTATGTATGGCGATGAAGAACTCAGAGCATTGCTAAAGATCTCAGGATTCAATTGCTGTAGCTCCACAATCAATTCATCATATTTTGGATAATCATTTATCGCAAATGGGAATATTGCTTGACAAATATCACTTAAAAATTCACTCACATCGTTTTCCTTGTTTGATGTTATGAAGTATAAATTTTCAACCACAAAATCCAAAAAGCGCGTTTTATGTTTGATGTGAAACATTGTGGACGGTGCGTGCTCAAATTGCAAAGATTCTAAAGTTTTAATAACTTTTATTAACCCTTGAATTACTCCAGCCAACCCTAAAACTTTTATCAAAGGAGACACATCTTCCTCATTGTTGAGAGCAAATAGTTTGATTATCGATTCCGCTGGTATCATCGTGAAAAACTTCGGAATTTTGAATATCGGCTTCAAAAGGCTTGGATCGAGAATGATCAGATTCATCAATGCTGACGAAAGATCTGGTAATAAATTATCATTTTCGAGTAATTTTTTCAACGTTTGAATGCCTTCAATTCTTTCTCTGGTTAAAGGAGATTTGAGTTGCATTTTCATATTCATAATTTCTTCAGGATTGGCCTCAACCACTGCCGTGTCTATCACATTATCATTATTCAGAAATCTTTCCGTTTTCAGCTGATTTAATGAGGTTGATCTTCTTTTCTCGTTGTGCGTAAAAGCTCCTTTCGAATGAACTTTCTGCAATGGCTTATTTGACCCTGAACTTGATGCTCTATTTACTCGCTGCGGCATTCCAATCCTGGTACGTCTCCCTATTTCACTATTTCCTGGCTGTTCATCCTGGAACTCGGAAATGTTTTCATTATTCGAAAGATTCATAGATGATGGGTCTGATGTAGATCTTTTTTCACGCTGTCTTGATACGAAGTCTCTGACAGAAGACCGTTTCCTTTCACTTGCAATGCTTAAAACAGGAGCATTGTTGATATTACCAAGCTCCTTTGGTTTAGATCTTTCAAGCGCTTTCTTGACGTTATTGTCCTGCTTAGAGATGATTAGCTCTGCTATCTCTTGGAACCTTTTATATATAATCCAGAAAGTGTTCCTCATTGATTCTCTGACTGTTATATTAGGATCTGAGAGGCCTTTTGAGATCCACTTGATCATGATTTCGGTGTTGTTATCATCGAGTTTATTACCGTGCTTCAAAATAAATATCTGCAAGAACGTTGATGAATAAAGACGAGGCTGGACGTTCTTATCTTGAAATAGATTATAGGATTGATTGAATATCCTGCTGTTGAAACTAGTGTTTGTTAAAAGAACGCAAAGTGAACCAAACGCATTCACAGAAGTGATTTTTTTGGTGGCTGAAGTCATCGATGCAAGCTGTTGAAATAAGACATCCGCTATAGGATCCAGATGCTTTGCTAGATATACGGCCAATTCTTTCACCAACTGGCAACCATTAGATGACAAAGTTGTTCTCAAAGAGGTTACTGCTTTACTTATCCCGTCTGAAAACGATCTAGTGAAAGATACCAATGCTTCAGGATAGACTTCTGAGTTGCCTCGAACAATACCTCTGAATTTGATAATATTTTTTTCACGGTTTGCCCAATTGAATTCCGTCTCTTTCCCAGAAAATGGAGGCAAGAGCTGATCAAGTTCTCTATTAAGATCTGACAATGACTCTAAAGTCAACGGTACTATTGTTTCATCAAGCTTGGAGCTTGGAATCCTATTCAAAATTTCTGATAGTTCCTTAGACGAAGTTAAAATCTTTGTGACGGGTTGCTGAGGTCGTAGATTTGAGCTTGAACTTTTATTTCTTAGGTTTGCTATTGTATCTATGGTGGATGTGTGCTGTCTCTGTTGATCTTTAACTTCAGACATAAACAGATTGGCAGCAATTGGGTCTATATCTCTCAAAAGTTTTGCCGCCTTTTTTTGGTCAATTTCCTGGTTCTTCAATTCTCTTGATAAATCAGAAATTTTGGATCTATGAATTGTGTAGTACTTCAATAACAGTACCTCTACGTTTTTCACCACTTCAATCGAATCATCTCTCAACAAGTTGATCAAATTTGGTAAGAAAGCAGCAAAGTTGAACGTTTTGTTCAATTCTATAAGATCAGATATGAATACAATTGTTTCTGATCTTATTCTGTGGTTAGAGTGTATCAACGCAGAATCCTTTAGGTAGATTTCAACTGTTGATGGTGTTGCCAACCAGAACGTTTCTAATGCATGCTTTGCCTGCGACTGAAAATTAGGCTTGGGATCCAATAGTCTATTAAATAATAAGGGTAGCACAATCTTTGCTGCCGCATTCAGTGCATTTGGATCTTGCATTCCTATCCGTTTGATCAAATGGCAGACTGAACTGAAAGCAATGGACGAGAGCTTGAAGTCTGCAGATTTGTTTGCAATTTTCAAAGTTTCAAAATATCGATAGACATCAGTCAACTGGACAAAATTTCTTTTGATATGTCCTTTGAACTCCGTCAATATTTGGCACTTAGCGTCTAGATCTATATCTTGGTTAATGAATGACAATCCAGGTAGATTAGTTTAAAAAAAAACAGTGGGCACACTCACCATAACTGTTGCTCGCTATCACTGTGTAGAGTTCATCCGCTGTGTGCTCAAACATCTTTCTTTCTTTTTGGCCGGGCAAAGCAAAATATAAATATATAGCTCTGATGATTAAATCTCCAGAAGAGTTCTATATCAAACGAAGCTCGCTTGGTGCCCTCTGTCTACTCTGAGATTTGCCCTCTTTCTCTTTGTTTTCTTCTTGTTTTAGTTTGTTTTTGTTTTTCTTTCGTGTTTTAGTTTTCCTGAAAACGAACCTTTTCGCGGCGGACACTACTTTCAGAGCACAATGGTAAGGTGGAGTCGTGGTAAGAGTAAAAAGATTGACATCTTACCCTCTACGGTATTGGCTAGCTATAATAAATATGCTGATATAAATATGAACTACTTCTGGTCTCGGAGATGCCAAAATTTCCAGAAAATTCCCACGTCATAGGACAATCTGAGGCCTCCTGAGAGTAGGAAGCAGAGCCACATGATCTTATGAGATGCCAATACACCACTGATCGTTGGGCCAAAGGTCTGCACTAGAGTTTTGGAGGCGTTAATGAAGCTGATAGCAGCTGTACGCTCTTGTGGTTCGACAACGGCTGATATGAAGACATGCTTCGAAGGAAGATCCATGGTCCTTGCGGAAGACATGATCAAAAACAACAGTATCGTTGTACGAAGACCGATTGGCAATGAGAGCAGGGCCAGTAGTGTTGAGGCGAGTGGGTGCGTAGTCAGCATTGTTCTTATTGGGCCGTACTTTTTGCAGAAATATGTCCCAAACAGGGCCATGAAAGCACCTACAATGCTAGCAATGCCGAATATTGCGCCCAAAGCGGAAGATGAAAGGTTAAACTTGTAGCTGAAATAATATGCACTCCAGGCTTTAGAACTCAGAGATATCCCTAAAGAGTCCAGACAAATGAAGAATGTCAACCACAGTAGAACGTTCAAAGAAGCTGGAGATAACTTGGGAACTAGTCTCTTGAAGATTGGTTCTTTCGGGTCCGTGATTATTGGCTCAATCTGTTCTGACGCATCTATACTGGAGGAGCCCATTAGTCGTTCCTGTTGATCATCTGTGTCATCATCTGCTTCTACTGGAAGTTGCTCCTCTTTTATTTCAACGTCATTTTGAAGTTCAATGCTTTCGGATAGGAAAAAACTCAAGAACAGTAGCAGTATGGAGCAGCCTGTATAAAAGATAAAGCAAACACCGTAATTATCCTGTTTCACCAAGTATCCCACAAGGTACGCTCCACACCCGCTGGAGAATCCACCAGAAAAGGTGTACCACGAAAAAATGTCAGATCTATCCTCGTACCTCACTAGAGTCGAAATTGCAGATTGCTCTATTGACCTGAAAGGACCAACTTCCATACCAGTCGGGGTCACGATCCCAAAGATCATGACAAATGCAATCGCGTAAACGTTTGTGAAATAGTAAAGCGAGCACCCAGTGAGAGTCATCAAAAGTGCAGCTAGTAGCAAAATTTTCCTTCTGCCTAAAGCATCGGAAACCAAAGCCAACAAGAACGAGAATATCAAATCACCAGCTAATGTCAGGGTCAGCAGGACGCCAATCTGAGTTTCCTCAATACCCTTTACCTTCAAAAAATGTACTAACAATAAACTGATAGCCCCAAATGCAGCCAACCTTATGCAACGTAGAACGAGGATTATATGAATGTCTCTTGGAGAAGACACAACGGTGTAGAAACCAATGTTCTCGAGTATTGAAGGCATCTCGGTACCAGTCGTGTGTTGTTGTCCTTGTTCTTGCTGTTGCTGCTGGTGTACAGATATATCGGCAGGCACAACTATGCTCGAGTAATCTTTGAGAGCCAAGAAATTTTCTGCACGACTTTTCCCACGTCGGTATCTAGTTGATATACGTTTATGCTCTGCGCTCGAAACAGATGCGTCTCTTTCTACGCGTCCGAAAATAGCTGTTTCTGTGTTCGGTACTTCGAATAAAGCCACAGACAATCAGAAGCACCTAGCAATATATCCAACCCCCCCTGAAACATCTATCAACACTCCTCCGCAGCTGTCTCCCAAAAAAACTTTTATCCCTTTTTTTTTCGATATTGCACTCTGCAAGTATTCCATCAGTACATGGTTGTCTTGCCTAAAACAGAAGTTACTCCGTAATTAGTTAATCTATCAATTGAAAAAGCATTCAAGCGATGGGATGGATCAAATGCAATCGGATACACACTCCCATCCCATCTAGGAGGGCTCTACAGCCAGCTGGGCAAAGAAAAAAAAAAAGTATAAGCATAACTGGCCCTGTGTCAGCACTAAATATATGGTACGTTCTTGCCGAATCGAAAGACCAGGCAAACACCTTCTCACACCAGATTAAGCATCCACGTTGATCCGGGGTGCACTGCTGCTGTACGTACGTAGAACAGACAGACAGACAGACAGACAGACAGACAGTCAAGTCCATAGAGCAGGAAAAAAAAGTATGTGTGCAAGATTCCGATGCGGGGAGTCGAACCCCGGTCTGCTCGGTGAAAGCGAACCGTGCTAGCCGTTACACTACATCGGAGAACTTCAAAATTTTTTGAAAAATCCACTCTCCACACATGCATTACAGGTCGGTCTTTTTTTTTTTTTTTTGCCGCTGCCTTTCTCCATATATTATTTATTGTATTGGTTTATTCAACACCACCGTCTGCAGAAGCCTTTCTGGTCTCTTCAAGGATATGCCGAGAACAAGTAAAGCTAGCATTTGAAAAGAGAGCATGTTGATAGCGCTCATACATTCGAATATATATATATATATATATACTCGTTATGCACAGACATCTGCCTGCAGAAACACTACTCCTGGGCGATTGACCCATTTTGACCTCTTGACCTCTTGACCTCTATTTTATCCTAAGCTTATTGTTATATGCGTATATGCGTATATGCGTACTATACGAGATTACCCTGCTAAAAAGAGAATATTTATATATCCGAGGTATGTTGAGAAATCGGAAATTACCTAATTTGTATATATATATATATTTTTTTTTTCTTGTTATCTGCTCTTACCGATTTATGATTTATTTCCTTGCCAGAAAAACCAAAACAAAACTTTCATCGTTAAAATTAGCTTTGAATAATACGAAAGACCTCAATCGTCTGTGAAGGCTCATCCTAGGGCTCGAAAAGTTCATTGAATTTAAAGTCACTCTTTCCATATTGGTCTCCAAATCGCAAGACTGGGAAGCTCAGAATAGAGAAACATCTTGAGAGGTGTGTATAGTTTCTACAGCCAGTGCTAGTTCTTGCCAAGCTGGAGGGAGGCTTTATTCATAGTTATAGTTGAAGTTCAGAGGTTTCCATTTTTGAATCCATTCTCAGAACCATAGGAGAATTTTTTTGTTGTTTTCTTTTTTTTTCGCATTGAGATGGTGTATGTTGACAAGGACATTGAGTCGAACTTGAGGTACTCGCCCAGACCACGATCGCTATTCGCGAGAATTACGAATATTCTCTTGAAGTATAGGAAACTCGTGATCTTGGTCTTGATACTTCTGTTCTTATCCTTGTTCACATCAGCCCCGCTGATACCCCATCTGAAACTGTCGGGTCCAAAAATTGTCATTATATTGGCAGCAAACGAAGGCGGTGGTGTTTTAAGATGGAAAGGCGCTCAGGAATGGTCAATCGAACGGTCGTCGATAGCAAATAAAAGGGATTATGCCACGAGACATGGGTATGGTTTGGCCATTAAGGATCTAACCACGAAGAAAAGATATAGCCACGAATGGCGAGAAAGCTGGGAAAAAGTTGACATCTTGAAACAAACGATGAGACAGTATCCATCGGCGGAGTGGTTTTGGTGGCTGGACTTGCATACATATATAATGGAGCCACAGATGTCCCTAGAGGAGCACATCTTCAACCATTTGGATAACATGACCTATAGACAGTTGACTGATTTCAACCCATTGGGGTTACAATCCGATTCCCCTTATGTTGATTACAGTAAACCGCTGGAATTACTCATCACACAGGATTGTGGAGGGTTCAATCTGGGCTCATTCATGATCAGAAAATCTGAATGGGCAGATGCGCTGCTCGATATATGGTGGGATCCCGTGTTTTACGAACAGATGCATATGGCTTGGGAGCATATTGAGCAGGACGCATTGGAGACGCTGTACAGCACACAGCCGTGGATAAGAGAACGCGTTGGGTTCTTGCCCCTAAGATCTATAAATGCATTCCCACCAGGTGCATGTTCAGAGCAGGCTAACGATCCAAGGTTTTTCTACAACGAGAAAGATCGTGACTTCGTCGTGAACATGGCTGGTTGTGACTGGGGTAGAGACTGTTGGAACGAGATGGAGCACTACAAGTCTCTCAGCAAGAAATTGCAGAAGCCATGGTATAAATTCTGGTGAGACAAGACAGGTTGCTTCCTTGTTCAGAAACTCTTCCGTCATCATTGCATATAGAGTCACATTTGTCATTCAAGCAGGCCAATTCTACAGCTTAACTTTGCACCTTTCTATTTTCATTTTTGCTCGTTGTTGCTCAAGTTAGCCTAATTTTTCAGTTCATACCCCATCAGTCATCGTAATGAAGACTGTCTCCTCTCAGCCTTCATTAAGTACAATTCACTAAAAGAAGAGGAAACAAGATTATATAGACAATGGGCTGCTTACGATAAATGATGGATCAATATTATACAGCATTTTTGTACTTCTTTTGCTCTATCTAGGCTAGAATGTATATTATCATGCCTTGCTGAGTTATGAGTCCAGTGATTCAAAGGAAAGCTCCGATGAGTACCACCAGGAGAAATTATGTGACTGTTCTTCGTTCGAGAAGACTCAGCATTCGGCATAAATGTGATAGATGTTCAAATAAATGTGTTTTACGTCAAAATATCTTTCAAGCCTTTTTCACTGCTTCTTTCCGGAATGAGGATACATTCCAAAAAAAAAAATAAAAAAAATAAAAAAAAAAAAATAAAATAAAAAGAACGCTTGAAGGAAGAGGGCTTTGCTGCGACGAGTAAGAGACTTGACCTACCATAGAAAGGTTCTCCCGCGGAACTTGAGGCCACTGCTAAAGGAGCTTGCAGAAAGCTTTCTTTATCACTTTTCTTATCTGCTTTTTCTGCTCAACTAGGCAGCAATGGCACGAAGCCTTCACCATTCAGACCCAATAGCAGTAGCAACGGAAACGTCCTACGCAGATATCCCGCCTCCAGTACCTGATGAGGATACCTCAGACTATGAACACTATCAACAGGGCACACGATATTCTGATCTTACTTCTGTCTTGTTGAATACAAGTTACTCCAACGACCGCGATGATGACGCTAGAATTCCTAGTTATGATGAGAGCGTTGCCCAGAGCCGTAACAACTCGACTGCTTGTTCTCTTAACGAAGAGCCTGCTCACCCTGCACCTTCAGGAACTAGCACAATCCCAAGCAGCATGGGGAATAATAGGAACACTAGCCGCGACGAACGATACAGTTTGAAAAGGTTAGGGTTGAATGTATTGAACGCTAGACAACACTTTCTTTTGACAATGTGCCGAGACTCAGTGATGGTGCCCTCCCTCTACTATACATTTCAGTGCTTCCATGATTCTTACAGGCTCTACCATGAACCCATACAGATTTCTAGCGAAGATTTCATGACAATACTGACAAGTCCTAGCTCTTCTGAATTCTTTTTGACCGGCCTTTGGAGTCTAGTGGCTGCCTACCTATCATTCTCTGTCATTGATGGACTCATGATAAGATGGATTGTGACATATCAGACTACAGCTGCAATAGTGAGAGTGCTAGCCCTTTCCCTGTTTCTGATAACTGTGGAACAAGCTGCACTCTCAATTTTCAGTCCTCATGGCACTTACACATTGCACACATGGATATTAATCTCCTGCATCTTGACAGGAGCATACATACTCCAGAATTTTGTGACGAGTAATTTAGATCTCAAGAACGGGAAGAAATCAAGAAGCGTTGATTACTATAATATTACTGTCTTTGCAGTCGTGCCTATCGGGATCGCTAGTTTCGTCTCTATGTGCGCTTTACTCAGAAGTTTGCTCATTCTACGGTTGGATGTTGATCGAAGCAAGTACAGCATCAACGTATCTTGAAAGCCCGCTGCAATGGTAGTATAAAAATATTTATGGATTTTGGAGTTTATCTTTTCGTTGTTGCTTTTTTCCGGTGTGATTTCAGGCCACTCTTCCCCATAATACCTGGCGTATCTTTTTGTTTTGTTTGTGGAGTTAATAGCTGAAGGATTTCATAGCGTCGTTTTAGACTTTCGATGTATAGTTTACTTTATTGGTGCATCTGCAATTGTTCATAACTTTGTATCTCGATTTGTATAACGAAAGTGTCCATAACAACTATTTTCTTCAAGGAAAAATTGTCGAAAAGTTGAAATGCGCAATAACAATAAGGTGTATAAATAGCGAACAAGAAGGCGAAAAATGACTGTTAATATTATGGGTAAAGCCTTTTTCGGTAAGCAGATTGTGAGGATAGGACTTGCCTCCAAATTTTATGGTCTAGGGATCCAGAACGCTGAAAAAATCTGTGCAAAATTGGGTCTCTATCCATTCATGAGAATGCATCAACTGTCGGAACAACAAATCATGAGTATCACTAAAGAGCTGTCGGACCTCACTATTGAAGGAAACGCTAGAGCTATTATACGTGAGAATATAAAGTTAAAGAGAGCTATCGGTTCATATCAAGGTACAAGACACGCCATGGGGTTGCCTGTGCATGGTCAAGGTACTAGAAACAATGCAAAGACTGCTAAACGTCTGAATAGACTGGAAAGAAGAGGTTGATTTATTTGATACGTACATAATGTATATAGAGTTTTGTTGGAGGATTATACAACATAATCATCATGGAAGGTTTCCCACTGCTGTAGATCCATCAGATGACGCATAGTCGGTCTACCATGCGGGCAGTTCCAAGGCTTGTCAAGCTCACCAAGATTTCTAACGACTGTTGTCATTGTTTTCATTGACAAAGGCTTGCCTATCATAATACTTTTACGACAAGCCCTCATCGCAAAAGTTGATCTTATTTTGGAACATCGGATGGATGAATGATTTGGAGAGTCTTTTATCAAATGAATTAACTCCATGAAATCAGACTCATCAAAGATCGTTTTCTTTGAGAGTGGTTTTGAAGTCAATGAAACCTTGTTTCCGGGTTGCTTAGAGTCATCAACCTTCAATTTGAACCCATTTTTCAGAAACAGAGCTTGGTTATCAGTTACAACCATTTCATCTAAGATGGATAAACCTAGAAACTTAGGAGCCACTAGTGGCTGAGACTCAAACACCGTCTCCTTCTGCAATTTTTCAAAGTTGTATTTCTCATCTGAGGCATGTTGGTCCACAATAAACAAATCTTGACTAGAGCCATTTGTTCTGATAACCAAGATGAAGCCAAGATTGAACTGTCCAATAATTCTCATCTCTTTAAAATCTTCTTTTGATACAGTCAAAGTGAGGAAGTTTTCGGATTCCTTTTCATTAGTTATGTCATCAATCTTGAAGTCCGTTATGTTATTAGCTTTATCCGTTTCGTGTTTTGGAGAGACGAAAGTTTTAGGAAGTTTGACAGTTGTAGAATAGTTTTGGATGGAATCTTGCCCTCCTCTAGACCTATGACTGAGTTTTTTCAAAATTTTGTGGATTTGAGGTTTGATTGGCTCAGGAAAGGAGGTAAGCTGTGCCTCTTCTGTTTCACTATCAGGTGTTCTGCTACTCCGAATATTTTCAGATAAAATGTTTGTCCTTGTAGCTTCGGAGGACACTTGAATGTCACACGCTGAGCTTTGCGTTTCAACTTCCTCTTGTTCGTTATTCTCTTCACCTTCTCCTTCAAATGCAGAGATCTGATTCTCTTCCTCAGAGGATAGTTCTGCGATGCACGTTCCACTCTCAGCGGATTCTACTGAACCAAGCTGTTCTTGAAGCTCCGGATCTTCAATGCTCCCTACCACTCCTTTATCAGCTTGTTTCCAGTTAGGTCTTCGCTTTTGCTTTCTACTCCCGGTATCTATTATTGAAATCTCATTTTTGAGCAGTTCTGAATCTGCTTGTTCTTCTTCTTGTTTCTTTCCCTGCTTCTGATCGTCATCTGGGTCGTCGTCCTGGTAATCATCTGATTCATAAGTACCACCTGCTTGCAACGTTACATCGTCATCTTCAATAACTGCATTTTGCGGGTCAATTTCTTTATTTTTATTCGTAAAATTTCCTGATATGGGTTCAATATTACACATTTGCGTATGAACTGAATTAGCTCTTGTTCGTTTTTTAAATTTAGGCACGCTTGATTCCACATCCTCGAATCCTTCGAATTTTTCCAAAGTTAGCGGTCTTTTGGGTATTGAACTCTTCAAATTCTCTAAAATGTTGACTGAGTTATGTGTCTCTTCTGTTTCTTTTTTAGCAGTGTTGCTTCTTGGAAGACTGAGGTCTAATTGTTGAAACATTTCAGCTATTCTTTCTCTGAATGCTTCGAGAAACTTATTTTCGTTGTGCATCATAATTCTGGATTTGTCAGGAGTGATGTTGATATCAAAGTTCGTAGGGTCCATCTCAATATTAATGATAACCACGGGGAATTGTAGGTTATTGAAACTTTTATAGACCTCGTTTATGATTTTGATCAGACTCCCATACTGGATAGGTCTTTTATTGATATAAACAAACTGTCGATCTGTGGAGTTTCTGCCAAATCCAAAGGAGAAATTCGAAATATAACCAGTTATCTTGAAGCTTTCTATCTCTAAGTTTATGGGTATTAAACCTTTGAGACCACTTGAACCGAATACGTCTATAATATTTCTATCTATGGTTTTGTTGCCTTGAGTGCTCAGCACTAGAGCTTTTCTCCCTTTCGAATTTTGATTATACACTAAGAACTTGACGTTTGTGGAAATTAAAGCGTAGCGCTGAATTAGCGATAGTGATGTATTGAAATCACGCTTATGGTTCTTTAAAAACTGTTTTTTCCTCACCGGTAAGTTCTCAAACAAACCTGTGATGGACACGGTAGTTCCCTTGGGTCTTGAGCATATCGATTTATTGATCAATTTGCCAGAATTGTTGAATTCTAAAGAGTATGCCTTTGGGGGCATTGTAGTAGTAGTAATCTTAACAGATGAGATTGAGCATAACGAGTTTATGGCCTCACCTCGAAATCCTAAAGTCTTGACGGTTGCCAAATCCTCAAAACTCGAGATCTTAGACGTGAAGCTTCTCAGTGCGATCCGTTCAAAGTCTTGCTCAAATATCCCATCGCCATCGTCATTGATTTCGATTGAGTCTAGTCCATAATTCTTGTAATTGATTTCAATTTTACTACTATGAGCATCTATGCTGTTATCTATAAGCTCTTTCAGTACGCTTTTGAGATCGATGATAACCTGCCCCGACGTAATTTTGAGAATATCACTGGTTGTGATTTGCGTGAGCATGTTGTTGTAGCCTGATTTAGTACCCGTTGAGTACAAAGCTTGGGCACGAGAATAAGACACCAGAGCTGTGAGCAACAGTAAATATATGCGTATATATATTATAAGTGCATGCACTATACCGTCTAAGGATCTGAGTTGAGCTCCCGCTGCTGGCCGTGTCTAAAGATTACTTTCTTCTTGTAACGCGCTTTCTGCAACCATCACTGTTTTTTTCTATTGCGGGTTTAATAGTAGTAGTGCCTGTCCTGACAGAACATTTCGTGTCAGGACAGGCAGTTCCAAAGCATTATGCTACTAGTCTTTCCCTCTCTACTCGGAATGTGAACAATGATATATATCAGCCATCGGTGTGATCACAAACGAATTTCATATATAAGTACTAATGGGATATTAAATATACATAACGGAGTAATGTGGTGCTGTGAGTAGCTTTTTCATTCGAGCCCCATCACTCTTTTCAAATTTTCATACATCAGGTAGCTGATAGAAACAGCAGGGCAAACTTTAGCCAGGTTTGGAACCAGGCCTTTAAACAATCCAGGGTATCCTTCTCTGATGACAGTTTGCCTCAAGACGTCTCTGAAGCCATTGTATCTGTATGGATGTGCGAAAGTGCCCTGTGCCTGCAATCTTGTTCTCAGTAGATTTATTGGATAGACAAGAGTCGCGCCTACTGTTCCTGAGAATGCGCCCATTGGTAGGACAATCAAGTTGCTCATTACAACGTCTTCTGGCGCACAATTTCTTCTGCTGGCCTCTTTCTTGATGTACCATTTTTTCAAAGCAGAAAACGTTCCCAAATCCAGTGCTGCGTATGGGAAAATGCCTGTGACGCCAACAAAGACACCTCTATAAAAAATCCTCAGTCCACCTTCAGTGTACATCTGTTTAGCTGTTTCGACAAGCAGTTTCCTTCCCTTGACATTGTTATCCAACTTGGCACATTGGATTCTATATTTCAGCGTATCTATTGGATAAACGGTGAACTGCGACACGACACCGCCGATACCGCCAGCTATGTATGTTGAGAACCTCGACAGTTCGTCCTTTCCTTCAATGGTCTTGAAGAATCTCTTTGCGGCTTCAAAAGAGCCAAACTTCATTGCACTTTCAGGGAAGACTTTGAACACGTTCAGTCCGTTCCCGACGTAGAATGCTCTTATACCGCCCTGCTTGTATAGAGTGGATGCGGCTTTCACTAGAGGCGATTTGATCTTTTTAACTGGTATTTCAGACGTTTGTGCCAACTGCTGCTTGTTGTGCAGCAAAAGCGAGGATAAGTCAGTTCTTGCAATGAGGAACACCTTGATTCTATCAAACGGAGCCGTGCAGGTTCTTGAAACGACGCCGCTCAGCCCTCCTGCAAAGAAGAACCCTGCACCTTTCAGAAAGTCGTTGACAACCGTGACATCGCCCTCCGAGTTCAAATCGACATCGTTATTATTTATGAACTGGTACGCCGTTCTCAATCGCGACCCGTTCATTCGGGGGACAAACAGCAGGAAGTCTCTCCATTCGTCGTATGTTATGTAGGTCCTGCTGCTCTTAGAATTCGTAGTGTCCTTCTTCAGCAGTTGCAGGAACCCTTCAAAGTTGTGGACATCGTTCTTCGCGTCAAGGTACCTGTTCAGATCGTTCGCTATTATCTTGCCATCTTTGTCCTTATCCAGCTTTTGAAATCCTTCCGAGATTTGCGGTTCAGCCTTCAAAACGTACTCTTTGAATTCCTGGAAGTCTATAATGCTGTCCTTCTTAGAGTCCAGAGCTTGGAACAGATTCGCAATGGCGTCTGGAGAGTTCTTCAAAGGATGGTCCGATTTCACAAATGCGTCTTGAAGAGTGCTCAGATCAACTTTCCCTGTATTGTTTATGTCTATCTGCTTGAAAAGCTGCTGCAGTCTCTCTTCTTGATCCTTCGGCATTTCTTCGAGAAGTGGGAGAAGAGAAGAGAAGAGAAGAGGAGAGGAGAGTGGTGGGGCGTGCCGGATGCGTAATTCTTTTTTTTTTTTTAATTTATGCCGTGTGTATAACTGTATGGTTTATCTTATGCCCCTGTGAATAAATAGAGATGTTTTCAGTGAAAGAGCCACCCGAGAGAAGGATGCTTTTGGCGCTTCCCTTTTCTTCATTCATTGAATTCTTT
>JAKTRK010000055.1:0-64335 GCA_030579675.1 Liangdongia quercuum | reverse complement strand
AATAAATAATTATATAAAACCGAAGTCATTTCCTATAGCTGTTGAACTCTGATCTCTGTGAACCTCTTTGATAGTGTGAGCTTCCCAAATGTTTTCCACGTGAATGTGGGTTAGTTCTTGCTATTCGTAGGCCTCCTAACTTTTTGTCCAAGTCTCTCAATCCAACATTTATGATGTAGCATCTCATCTTGAAGACATTTGCATTTGACGACTCATCAGTTGTAATTGAGGGTAAAGAGACTCTCAACTCTGCGGTTTCTTTCATTTTGGAAGTTGTCAGTTTCGATTGTAGTTCTCTGACGAACATGAAGTTGTTAACACCTCTTTTATAGAATGTTGAAGAAAAACCTTCCGGATAGCTGTGCTCGTTCATCATTGAGAATTTCGTTGCAGTAGATAGTGGTTCAATTACAGATGATTTGGAAATGTCTGGTAATGAAACCGAAATTTTGCTGGAGTCAAATTCAAATTCGTGGGAAAAAAGTTGCTGTTCCATTGCACACGTTTGTGTTATTAGATGGTCACTTAATGGCTTTTGAACGTTAGCGTACTGCCGATGTGGTTTTGACGTTAACTGGTGTACAGCGAAGGATGATGGTGTGAATATTGGTGCAGCTGGAGGGGGTTGTTGGAACTCGTTGATATATGTTCTGAAGGATTCTTCTTGCTCACCAAGTGGCGAAGGGAAGAATCTTGAGCTTGATCTACCAATTAATTCTGGAATTTCTGAAGCTGTTGACCTTGCCGGCTCATCGAGGGAAAATCGGTCATTTTCAAACGGGGACCATAATACTGACGAGTCACTCTTTGTAGATAGTTGGCGCTCTTCATTGTTCCAGATGTTTGGAGATTTCCAAGGGTGTTCGCTGCTTCCATTGCTCAGTGCATTCTCTGTGAAAAACAGTAATGATGGGGAGTCAATAGGCTTTGATAAAGGGGATTCATTCAAGGAAGATATAATGTTAGGAGTTGTTGGTTTCCTAAAACTTGATAATTTACTGTTAGGAACAGACCATGGTCTGGATGCTCCAGATATAGATGTGTCAGATGAGGAATTCATATGCTCTTTACTCTGCGTTTCGTTTGTTATACTGCTTTGTAGGTCAAGCCAATCATCATCATGATCTTCGCTGCCCTTTAAACTGGCGGAATAATAATCAAGTGAGGATGATCTCAAATCACTTGCTGATTGTCTTGTGTAGTTATTGTTCTCTATGCTTGTCTTGATATCGCTTGATGTCAGCTCTTCTTCATTTGACCGATTTTTCCATGCAGGAGATGTCTGCTGCAACTCTTGCTTCCTCTGATGTATGCGCAATCCTGAGCCACTTATACTTCTTCTGTTGCTCAGCTTCAGTTTTGTCGTCCCTGATGATGCTAAGGAAGGCGAAACAGAAGGCGACAAAGAGGTAGAAGCTGTGATTCGACCTCTTCTAAAGACATGGTTGTCTGTCTGGACCTTTTGGTTTGCAGAAGTCTGTTGTCGGAACAGATCATTCACAGACTGTGACTTGAATTGCTTCTTGACTCTGCCTGTATCATTCAAAGACCATTCAGACATTCACAGAAATTTGGCTGAAGCGGTTATGATTACTGTTTGGTCCTTTCGTTCTCCATTTATAGATACTTTAGATCGAGTATAAATTTTGAAAAGTAATTAGTAAGTAATTAGGTGATAAGCATTTGATTACGTCATTTTTTTTTTTAATCTTTGGTGAAAAAAAACAGTGAAAAATCACAAATAATCCCAGCGTTTCGCTAGATACAAACTAGCAACTACAAATTTGGGAATACCCTGTTAACAATGCCAAAGAGTAAAGGGAAAGTATGTTCATATACTGACGAGCTATATATTTCTGTTGAGACACTAACATACTGCTTGATAGGGTGGTAAAAACAGACGTCGTGGAAAGAACGACAACCAAGGCCAGAAGAGAGAGTTGATTCTAAAAGAGGAAGGCCAAGAATATGCTCAAATCACGAAGATGTTAGGGAACGGTAGAATCCAGGCCACATGTTTTGACGGTATTGTACGTATGGGTCATATCAGAGGTAAGCTTCGTAAGAAGGTTTGGATGGGCCAAGGTGATATCATTCTTGTCTCTTTGAGAGACTTCCAAGATGAGCAATGTGATGTTGTCCATAAATATAATTCCGACGAAGCCAGAGCGCTAAAACAGCAAGGAGAGTTACCTGAAAATGCTAAGATTAACGAGACAGATACTTTCGGTCACGAAGATGACGAAGATGTCAACTTTGAATTTGGCGCCGCAGAAGATGATGAGTCAGAAGAAGAAGAGTTGGATATCGATGATATCTAAACAGTTTCTAGTTTTACATATATATTTTTATGCACATCTGTATATTACCAGTTTCAAAGAGGCTAATTGATTGAAAATATCATATAAAAGTGCCTTGTCCCCAAGTAGTAATGTCAATCTAAACACGCTCATACTCATCATTGATATCGAAACTATCGATCTTTGTCAAGCCAACGCTTTCTTGAGATTCACCAGATTCCGTGTTGTGCGATGGTCTAGTCATATTCAAGGATCTTCTCATCTGGAACGCGCCGGCTGTCCCTTCTAAAGGAATATCATCTAGCTCATCATTGTCTGTGAACAATGAGGTTTGCTTACTTTTCGTCTTTCTTGAAATATTCAAGAGATAAACACCTGAAAATGTAATCAAGAATCCACAAATCAAACTAATAGAATCCTTTGGGCCTGCATCTGAATAGTTTCTGAATAAAATGAATGAAGCTACTAACGTTGCAGTTGTGAATGTGACATAATACAATGGATTCACAATAGAAGTATCAAACTGGTCCAAAGCTTTGTTGAAATAGTTCATTTGAGTCAAAATACAGAGAATGACAACAATGATGAAAATATATGTTGAGAAATGCGTGAATTGGTTATTACCGGCAAATGTTAACTTTAGCGCAATGCCAAATGCCTTGATACTGACAATAGAAATTGATCCAACTGTAGAGCAAATCGATATATAGTAAATTGGGTTTGTGTGTCCGTAAACTGGTGCTATTCTATAAATCATAATGAGCGCAAATATAGTGACAATCGCAACGTAACTAATGAATAAAGGTGTCAGTGCATATCCTAAAATTTCATCAACTGTGTCAATCTCTTTGTCCGATGGCGCATGCAGAACAATGACGACACTACCTAATAAGCAAATAGCACATCCCATTTTTCCCAGTGTTCCCAGCTCCTCTTTCAAAAAAACAGCAGCTAATACAGCTCCAATTATAACAGACAGTGCACCTAATGGGGTAACAAGAATAGCTGGCGCAAAAGTATATGCTGCAAAGTTGGCAACCTCCCCGACAGCCATAGTTAACATTCCCGCCCACCATATAGGATTTTTCAAATATTGGTGTCCTTCACCATCAAATCCTTGTTTGGATGCATCTTTCAAACCTTTTTTAGTGATAATGAGAGAAGTACCAATTGCGAAAGACGAGGATATCGCTAAGGCAAGCCCGATGTATTTGTCTGCAACCATGATATTAGTTTTATCTCAGTTGTATTAGAGAGGTCCTTGGTTCTCCCGGTGCTGATGTTGACTTGGCTTAGAGATTTTTTGTTGACGCGTTCCAGGAATAATAACTGAGTGAAAAGATATGAGGGCGCAGCGAAACTCAAAGACTTCGAGAGAGAAAATCTTCCGATTGTTTACCAAGCGCACTATTCACGGATTAGAAAGTATGTTACATGGGAGAGAAAACATAACTTACCGACAATTGGTTCACCCTGATTTGGCAGAAACGTTATATTTTGCACACCTGAAGGTCCCTGTGTCCTCTGCTTTCATCTAGTGAATTTGCTTTTGCTCTCGGATCTCTTTCAATCGCTTTCGGTGTTCCAACCGATTTTCTATCATCATCAGAAAAAAAAAATTTCGAAAGGCCCATCAATTAGCCGCTGAGTTGAGCAGTTGTTTCTAACAATGGTTGTTGAAGCTCTCACATTTGGTGGCATATTACTTGAAGGTAACGATGGTTTTACTATCGAAGAGCTGTCTGCTGTCAGAAAGCTTCTCATATCTAGCAAAACACTTTCTGCTGGAGATTATGGAAATTTCATTAGCATTTTTTTGATATTGATAAGGTCTTTGAGCATTGCTTCAGGCGTTGGAGACTATAGAGTAAAATGCTGTGACTGTATTGCAATTTGGTTACTGAGAAGTTCGCAGTTGAGCGCTGGAAGTGAGCAATATGCCAGTTTATTGAAGAAAAGAGTTGATCTCATCGAATCCTCAGATTTCTTCTTTCAATATGTTGTTGATTACTGGAATGAAACTGGCTCTCCATTGTCAAACTCACTGAGAGATCTTTTCACAAAGTTAATCATTGCGTTGAAACCTTATGATCCCCAGAAGCTGTACAAGAAATGGGTGACTCAAGTTATGAAAATTTCTAAAAATAGACGAGTTCTTTATCTATTGGTAGATATATTAACCAAAGAGATACATGACCAACACTACATTGTATCACAATTTCCAGACTTTATTGAAACTTCTATATGGGAGATGGAATCGAGACCGATGTCTAATGTTGTTGGCAAGGCATTAAGTTGTATTTACAGAGGATTATACATTGATGAGGAACACTCAGAAAGATGGGTTAGAGAATATTGGGGCCCAGTGTTCGATGTAATGAAATCAGATAATGTTCACTTGAAATCCAGCGTTGAGAGACATCTACTTCCAAACCTGTTCAAATGCTCTAGAAATGCCTTCAAAATCTTTATAGAAGAAATCAAAGATGATCTTGAACTCTATATAACCTGTCTCAATATCGGAAAAATGTTAGTCATTGAGGAAGACCCATTTCCGAATATCATATCTGAAAATACGGTACAACAGCTAATCGTTCATCCAGAGTTCAAGGTTAAAAGTCTTCAATTGTTGACTTTCTCTGCTAAAGGGTCAAAGCCCATCAAATCGGAAGTCTTCGATATATTGGTAAAAAATCTAGAGATCTTCTTTGTGGACTTCGAAGTAGAGACTAGAAATGAATTCATAAGTATTTTCAAACAGTTCATATATAGAATCAAAGATGCTTCATATGCTCTCAACCGAGATGCAAAAAAATTACAAAAAAATGGTATGACAACTGAAAGTGATTTAAAATATGAGGAACTTAAAAGACATCAAATTTTTTTAAAATGGATAACAGATCTTATTAAATATCAGATCAAACCTGGCTCGCAATATCAGAGAACAATCACAGGTTTAAAATTACTTGAATATCTAGTGGACACAGGATTAGACCCAGGACATTATGTAAATATAAATATCAAGTATCCTTTCAAAATTGAGGTATTTGATGACATTTGTATTCAATTGTTATTTTCAAACCTATTAAACACTTATGATGACGTTAGAAATTCTGCTGCTCATCTTTTGGTCAAATCAAAAGTTAATATATCTGAGTCTGAAAAGCGAACTCTGTTGAACAAAGGGTTTGAAATGCTTAAGAGCTATAACAAATCTGAGTTGGGCGCTAAAGTTCTCGAGTGCTTGTATGTATTGTTCCAGGAAGATGATATAATGACAAGATTGATCAAAACCATACCGTTGCAAAGCGATATCACTAAAGCTGTAAATCATCCAGTTGATGGATATTTCAATGCCATGCATCTAATTCTCATTAAAAATAAAAAATACGGCAATCAAGAGAAATTCATACAAATGTTGGAAACCAATTGGAACTCTGTAAGAGAAATCTTGAGTAATGACTCGCCAGAAGGCTGTGACCTCTATGGAGTTGGCTCGTATCAGTTGGTTTTGAGTTATGCATGGAGATCTACTAAAGAATCTTCTGTTTTACTTCAAGTACTTTTAGATCTTGAGTTGAGCAATGACCAAATTTTAAGAATTGGTAATCTAGTATTAGACCAATTGTCTACAGTGCGCCATAGAGGCGCATTTTCTTCTGTGTATCCTACTTTCATGAAAGTTGCGGCTATTTGTCGATCTAGGTTACCAGGTCAAAACTTGACCTGGTTGAACCAGAACATCGAATTAATTCAAAAGAAAACGCAATTAATTACCAGGAGATCTGGTGGTTTGCCATTTTTAATCACAGCTATAATAACAGTGGAAAAAGAATTAATGCAATATTCATTTGATAAATTGATTGAAATAGCCAAAGCACCGATAAATGAAAAGGATGAAAGCGAAAAAATGGATACTCCGCAGGTGCATGCATTCAACTGCTTAAAGGCGCTATTCACTGAATCTCAATTATCAGATACTTGTGCACAATATGTTTATCAAGCATTGGAACTAGCATTGAATGATTTTTCTTCATGCATTTGGTCTATACGAAACTGCTCGATCATGTTATTCACTGCGCTGCAAAATAGATTGTTCGGTAAAAAAAAGATCAACGCAAGAGTATTCTTCTCGAGATATAAGGGTATAAAAGAAATTCTTATTAGGATCTTTAGTACTTCAATTGAGGAAAATAAGCTCGAGACTTTGTTTCCAGTGTTAACCATTCTATCAAAATTAGAGCTAAGTTCAGGGTTGGATGATTTACAAGAGTTCAAGCCATTGCTGAGGGTATGCCTCTCCACAAAATATTGGAAAATAAGAGAAGCTGCTTCAAGAGCATTGCCTTCATTGATTACATATTGGGATTCTGAATGTCTTGATTTGTTGACCTGCGCGAGTACCAGCAATCAGAATCAGTTACATGGTCATTTACTTGCAATTAAAGTGTTAAAAAGCTACAGTGACAAATTCATCCAAATGTTCTACTCCCAGTTTGGCACGCTCTTTTTACAAAATCCATCACATTCCACTCGTAAGGTTTATATTGAAATTTTGGCTGAACTGCTGCAAATTCGTTACGATGAGGAAATAACATCAAATTTACAAAACTGGTTTTTGGAAGAAAACAGTCTTTATGAGTGTGATGGGGCTAAACAACTTCTGTTAAAAGAGATTTTCAAAATTCTCGTAAACTTCAGATCATGTATTTTGAAGTCTGGGTTAGAATCTAAGTTTTATGAAGTTCAACTTGAAGCAATATCGTATTGTGAAAAAAATCAACTAAACCACGAATCACTAGTCGAGGTCGCGACATCCGAGGAAACTTGGACCTTTGTTCGTTCAAAAGCAATCCCGCTAGTTGAGTGTTATTCAATCGACAAACTATTCGACTTTGTTTTAAATGAACAAGATTATGGTGAAGATATAAAAAGATCAGGCTTGGAACTGTTGGGAAGCATCATTGGTAATGGAACAGGATCCAATGATGATTTCAAAAACTGGATAAAACTCATTGAACAAAATAGCGATGAAGATGTCCCGTTTTCTGTTAGATTCTCGGCATTGAAATCTGTTTCGAGGTTTTTAGAAAAACGTTCGAATGCGAGAACTTTGTGGTTGGCTTATTTGTTTCTATCAGATGATGATGAAGATATTAGGCAATTTGCGTCTTCTATTTTCAACAACAACACCATACCTTGGTATTCTGCTGATAAGTTTTCCAAGTCTTTCGGCAAGGATAAGCAGTCAGCTTCTGTTGTATTCGAGCAGTTCATGAAATTTGAGCCACAGCTTGAGTATAGTTCTGCACCTGGTGAGATTATCTTCGCTGTTGAAAGGAAGAATCTCTATAGAAATTATGTTGAGCAGAATTCGCAATTGTTAAGAATGTTGAAGAACGCCATCGAATTTCTGACTTCAGATCAAAAAATCCAGATTGAATTGCACGTTTCTGAAATCTCAGAAAAACTTTCAGATCTAGTCAATGGGCATGATATCAACACCCTGCTTGGCTGGTCGAGTTATTCTGATATCTACGAAGAAGCATGCTCATCTCTATATTATTTGAATGAACTCAAGTTCAATGATTCAAAAACCTCCAGCCTGTGTGATGAACTCTCTCAGACAGTCATCAACCTCCGCCCATTATGAAAAGAGCTTCTACGTCTGTGCACACGATAGAATATATCAAGTTAATGGCCTTGACTTCGAGATAAATTCTTTTACCTGGATCTATAAAAGCTCAAAGCGTAATGGTTTGATAAGGGACACGCTTGATATCAAAACAGCGAATTCCTGAGGGATGCATTGTGACTCTTGATATCTCTCAGAGAAAGGAGCTAATAGATGAGATTATACAAGATTAAAGCTGGATATGTTCTCTATATATGTATGTGCAAAGAAGGAGCCATTGGGACATCTACGTTCTAATATGTATTTAAACGTTTCGAATTCGGGTAATGCTCGCTAGGTAATCCTTTAAGTTTGTGAGCTTCCCTTTTGGGAGTAGCCCGTAGAGCTATGGCAGTCATTACCTCTGTTGATTATATTCTCCAAAGGTATAGTCAAAAGTCTGCAAAAATAGTATAGCCCCGAAGCCTGCCTTTTTTTGAGGTTTCCCTCTACCAACTCAATACTGCTCAAATGTCCGCTCAAGGTTATACTGAACAAAAGTCATCACCACTGTTGAAGTTTCCACCTGAGATCATCATACAGATATTTAGTTATTTGGAGCTGAATGATTTGTATGTCTTATCCGAGTGTTGCAAAGCTTTTTATACGATTGTGAATGATGAGGAATTATGGAAAACTCTGTTCCAGAAAAGATTTTTCACTAATAGATTCAGTTCCACTTCAAAATCATATAAATATAGTGTTGAATTGTTCAAAAGAAATGAACTGATACATCGATGGAAGAAGTCACCAGGCACTCATAAATTTCTAGTCTCAACCACCTCATCTTTCCAAAAATTCGAAATCAATTATCCGAGACTGTTGAGTTTTTCGAATGATGGTAATGTTCATATTTTCTCACTGGATAAAGGGAAAACCGATATAGTTATACCCATTACGACACCACACATATATTCAGTTTCTTCCTTCAATTCAATTGCTTGCGTCACCGGTACTACTACAGGCAAGCTTTTCATAAAACTGTTGTCACCAAAGGCATACTGGAGTGAGCTCAAAGAGGTTGATCAAGAATTATATAAAATGATCACTTCTATAGACATTGATTTAGAGAATGCTTTTAGTGGGGATGAAGGAGGAAACATATTTACCACAAACTTGAAAACTGCGGAGGTTGTTCAAAAGTTGAATTTGTCAAAGAATGCTATAATCAAAATCCAAGGACTACGGAATGTGATAATTGCGTGGGATTCTGAGAAAATTTTTGTTATTGATAACGGAACCATTCAGTCTATTGAACACAAAGCTCAAGTAACATTTTTCGAGGTTGATTTCGGAGGGCAAACTATAATTATCGGTAATGAAGAGAAGCTAAGTTTTTATTCTTTCAATAAATCCTTGTTTGGTAGGGTTCGAGTATTTATAATTGGAAGAAATGATAGCATTTTTAGGGTCGCAATCGAAGAAAAGTTGAGAAATTCTGCAGATCCAAAAATTGCAGGAGGAGATGGTTGTAATATGGCTGTTATGTCCAAAACTGGCCGTGTCATCATCATAAACACGCGAGACTCCAGGAGTAAATCTGATGATGGATCGGTGCCAATATTATGTGAATTTACCCCAGTTGTTGATGACATGCAAATTCCATTGGATTTGGTTTCGGTATGCTCAGTTACTATAAACTCCGTCGTTGTTTTACTGGGAAGTTATAATGGATTTGCAGCCATTTATGACATTTCAACTGGAACGCTATTGAGGCAAATTTCCAAAAGGTTTCCTAAGAGGTACTTACCATTGACACCAGAGTCACAAATTGCACCGGTTCAATTCATCAGTGTATCGCCTAATAATCAAACTGCTGGTATTATTGTCGTTGGTAATGTCATTCAGTACTTCCAATACGGTGAGCTAGATAAGAATTTCAAAAACAAAAAAAGAACTACCGTACAGTTGCCATTTGGGAGACACCGTAAAGATTATTTGAAGGCATCCATTAAAAATGACTTGAAGGAGATCGATTACTTGGATTATGAGGACTACAAGCAGATACAGTTGGTGGAGAAGTATAATGGGAAAGACATAAGGTACGATGAAGAATTAGAACTAGCAATAGCCGTTAACAAGTCACTATCAGACCAGAGGAGAGACAATAGCGAAGAAGATGATGAAGAGTTGTTGAGGGCACTAGAGTTGTCTCAGCAGGACACCAATAAGCACTCTCCAGCAGTAGATATGTATGATGCTATGGAAGAGAGATCCGAGTTTGAAAGACAGCTGGAAGAGGCTATGAGAAGATCTCTTTACGAATAACCCTCTGAACTAATATATCTCTTGGCTATTCGCCAGTGCATTGGCATAATAAATATGTAGTTTACTAGTGTTTTTTTAAGGTTTCAGTCACTTTACAAAAAGATTATATTTGCTCTATAGTAAACAAATAAACTAACAAAATATTCGGAGGGGAACTGCTTTCGAAAATCATCTTAGAGAGTGGAAATCGTGATGTGTGCGCTTTTTCACTTATATTTGTTGTACTGTACTCGTAAACCGATCTTTCGTTTCATAAATTATCATTGGTTTGCACCACATTTATACGAATTTTCGTTGGTTTTTTTGCAAACAGACGCTAGTTCTTGTTACAAGAATCAGAGAGAAGAGTAGAGATCTTGAAGAAAAAGGAAGAAAAATAGTAAAGAGGAATCTGTACTGTTCCATTGGAGAAAATATTATTTGCCTTTCTCGACTCTCATTTGATTTACATTTTTCACAAGCTCAGATCGGCTACTTCGTGTACTGAGATCACACCAAATTTACGTTAATTTTTCCACCATGTCAACGCGTCCACGAAGCGTTGGTATCAAGGCCATTGAGGTGTACATTCCATCCCAAGTAAGTTTTTTTTAAGCTCTCCTCTCGTGTGGAACCTCACTAACAGGGGCTCAGGCTGTCAACCAAGCGGAACTCGAAAAGTTCGATGGCGTTTCCACTGGAAAATACACCATTGGCTTAGGTCAAACCAACATGACTTTTGTCAATGATCGTGAAGGTAATTATAGATCTTGTACAACGTTATGAAGCTAATTAACAGTTTTCTCTTTTTAGATATTTATTCTCTATCTCTGACTGTTTTGTCAAGATTGATCAAGAACTATGGTATCGATGTCAACAGCATTGGCAGATTGGAAGTTGGTACAGAGACTCTATTGGATAAGTCCAAGTCGGTCAAATCTGTCTTGACTCAATTGCTAGGCGAAAATACAGATGTTGAAGGTATCGATACTATCAATGCTTGTTATGGTGGTACGAGCGCTGTGCTAAACTCGATAAACTGGGTAGAGTCTTCAGCCTGGGACGGTAGAGACGCCATTGTTGTCTGTGGAGATATTGCCATATATGATAAAGGTGCTGCCAGACCAACTGGTGGTGCAGGTACTGTTGCACTACTAATCGGGCCTGATGCCCCAATAGTGTTTGACAATATTAGAGGCTCATACATGGAGCATGTCTACGATTTTTACAAGCCAGATTTTACCTCTGAGTATCCATATGTTGATGGTCATTTCTCGCTTGCATGTTATGTTAAGGCCTTAGATCAAGCTTATTCTGCGTACAACAAGAAAGCATTGAAAGCAGGTGTCAAAGGTGCAACCGCAACTACTGTTGGTACTACTACCCGCTTTGATTACAATGCGTTCCATGTTCCTACGTGTAAATTAGTTACGAAGTCTTATGCAAGACTATTGTACAATGACTTCAGAGCTAATCCAGCATTATTTCCTGAGGTTGATCCAGCTTTAGCCGAGATTTCGTACGAGGAGTCCTTGACTGATAAAACCGTTGAAAAGACATTTGTTGGGCTATCCAAGGAATTGGCCAAACAAAGACTTCAACCTTCATTACAAGTTCCAACTAATACTGGTAACATGTACACTGCTTCATTGTGGGCTGCTCTTGCTTCGTTGCTGTATTACGTGGGCAATGACGAGCTACAAGGTAAACGCATTGGGCTATTTTCCTACGGCTCAGGTCTAGCTGCCACCTTGTTAAGTGTTGTCGTCAACGGGGATATCAGCAAAATCATTGCTAATCTGGACCTCGACAACAAGCTTGCAAGCAGAAAACTGGCTACTCCTGAAGAATACGAAGCCGCTCTGGGACTAAGAGAGGCTGCACACTTGAAGAAAAATTTCAAGCCAACTGGATCCATCGAGACCTTGACACCAGGTACTTTCTACTTGACCGAGGTGGATGACAGATTCCACCGTAAGTATGCAGTCAAAGAGTAGGTCTCGTTACCAACAGCCACCACTACCATTACCACCACCACCACCACCAGTGCTACTATTTAATAATATTAATAATAGTGAGCTGCTAGTCATCTAGTGATCGCTACCAATAAAAGCTGTTTTCTTCGCTACTTAATCCGACTTTGAACCTGTTGTTCGTTCTAATTTGTACTCTCTACGTGCTGCGCTCCAGCATCTAATCCGTCTCTCAGATACACAGATCTTGATCTCTGCCTAATCCTAATCCCATTTTCAGCCAAAGCCTGAAACCTGATTGACTCAATAATCGATTACTATCCCTGCGATTCGGATTGGTATGGGCGAGCTACTGCCCATACCGCATGATGTGTCCCGTACTGTCTCTGACAGCCAATCATCAGCAGGAAGAACAGCGCTCGTAACTTCCTTGCAGGCCGGAGGATGTTACCTAAGCAGGCCCGCCCGGAAAACCTTATTCTCCCTTCGATGTACCCAGTCATAAAAGCGGCTAGAAATCCATCTTTCGATGTTGATAGTGGCAGGGACAGAAAGAAAGAAACAGACGGACGCAATACGAAGGGTAGAGGAGCTAGCTAAGCAGTATTTTAAGAACGAAATTATTAGCGGCCATGGTCTGGGACCACTTTTATGCGCACAAGATGCCTTTCAGCTACTTCAAGACCAACTTTTGCACATGTTCTAAACGGTATCACACCGCTGCGAAGAATAGCCACTCAACGACGGCATTCTTTGACTCTTCCTTTAATCACATTAGACAGCACTCCCAGCTCGTGCCCCATGATTCTCTTGCTTCCCATGCTGGACGCTTCATTCCAAACCCACACCCAGCAAATGCTGCTGGCACAAACTTTTTGCAGTTTGACTACTCGTGCAACTCAACCGTCCTGGTCAACGACGATGACACCAATAACAACAACAGTAGCAATAGCTATGTGCAGAGTAGCAGTTATTTGAACCCTCTTCCTTCGTTGATACCATTTTCACAAGAGCAGCTGCTATTGGCCTTGAGTAGATCAAGCTATCAACAAATTGGCAAGCTTGTGCCTCCTGTGAATGTTGCTGAGGTTATACAGTCAAGCAACTCTAAGATTATCCATCGCCCACAGCAAAGCCAGTTACAACCTTGTGCTAAGCGTGAGTTACACACGGTGTCAAAACTTAACGTTCAGCCAGCCACGGTCATACCGAAGCAACCAGAACAGAGCTCAGGATCATCTACAGCTTTAGTGGAACCTCCACTAAAACACCAACTTGTTGAGGAGATTCAAACTGAAGAGACTTTCCTGAACCAACAAATCACGCAGATAATGTTGTGTTTCAATTCAAAAGAATACGAAAAGATCAATGCATTATACATGGCGATAAAGAGAAATGCAATAGTTCCACCAAGAGAGATATACACAATAGTGTTGCGTTCCATTGCATTAAGATCCATGGACGAGACCTTGGATGAACAACTGTCAACCATGTTGACGGTTTATGAAGATTTAATTACAAACAAAATAAAGCCTGATTTATCCATTTATTCAGTTGTGATTGAGAAACTGTTGAACAGCTCAATTGAATCATTCATAGAGAACTCGTCAAGTAATGGGGCTGATTTTTTCAAGATTGCTATCGATATCTTCAATGCGTCAAACTGTTCACATATCCAAGAATTCAATGCTGGAATTTTGAATTCTATGTTCATTGGTATGAATCTCTACCCTGGATTCATTGATATAAACTGTTTGATTAGACTATTGGAAAAGGATCCGCATCTCACTAAGAATCATTTGTATTATATGGGACTCATAAATTACTGTAAATTCACAAATGATTCATCACTGGCGATTAAATTATATGAGGAGTTCAAGTCAAAAAGCGATGAATTGCCTCAATTAAAGCAGAATCAATTTTTGATTTATTCAACCTTCATCTCAACACTAATCGAGACTGACGAAATTCCATTGGCTACTAAATTTTTGGATAAATTGCTTACTTCGATAAAGAATTATGAGAACTATGAATCCAAAGTGTCAATGTTGCTATCTTGTTATCTGCTAAGTCTCGCTAAGGTCAATCCAAACAAATCCTATGAGATCTGGAACAATTTCATCAAAATCGATTGGATTCCAGATTTTTCTTACAAATTTTATTCAAATTTATTGGATGAAGTATCAGAGTTTTATCCGCTCTCTCTGGAGATCTACAACTACATGTCTGCATTGCCAACCGAATCAAGATCGGCACCATTATCATCGTCCAAGACGAAAACTGCCCTATTAGAATCAATCTTAGTATCGCCTGCAAGCAAAGATTCCATCTCGAAGTTCCTTTTATCTGCAATTCAAGTTAACGATAAATCCACTATTCTGAAAATAATAAAAGAGTCATTTATAAGACAGACAACTTTTGAGCTTTCTGTTTACCCTTATCTCATACAATATTTGCAAAATAAATCTTTAATTACCACTGTCATCAATAGTCACGGACTGAAAATGAAGGACAAACTCAAGTTTTTGAACTACATATCTTCAATAACTGAAAGCAATCCACAGCTTTCTGGAATTATATCATATTCGGACATATCAAAAACAAAATTTTTTAAGCAGGTTGTAAACTCATATAGCATCCAAGACACAGACATTTTTGGAATCCTCAAAGTTTTCGAAGCAATCTTCAAGAGTTCTAAAGATCCGATATTGAGTATTGAGCTTTGTTCACCAATAATTATTGAATTTCATGATGTGGCTAACCATTACAACGAGATTAACTCAGTTGAAGTTGTTAATTTCAAAGAACAGATTACCAAATATTTTTTGGGTTTAATTGAGAATATCGATCTAATAAAATATAATCAGCAATTCTCTCAAACAACATTAGATGCAATCAAATTACTAAGAGAACCACTTTATAATGACAATTAAGCATACATTTCTTACAGTTTTAATGACCCTACACGCGTTTAATGTGACAAAAGAATTAATATGATAATCATATCTAATAAGCTATTGTAGATTTTTTAAAGCATCCGCCAGTTCATCAAATAAAAGCGGCACAGCTTCAATTTTTTTGAGAATCTCCTCTTCAACGGGCTTTAGAACTTCCTTTCCTAACTCATGATTTGACAAACTTGTAACGAGCAAAGCCGAACTCTTGTTCACATCGTTCAAGTTTGTCGGAGGAATGTAAGGGATGGAAGGCTCCTGCTGTGAGGGTAAATGTTTGAGATTAGATTCATTTGCGGATTTGAGTTCATGGAAAGCTTCATAATCGCCAGTTTTTACATCAACCGTGGAGAATCTTGGCTCAATACCTTTAATGATGAATTTCCTTTGACCGTTTGGTAGATTTATAACCATCGCACTAGAATTTGGAAAGGCATTGGACACGTTCTTTATGAAATCAACAGCAGGTAAAAGCTTTTTTTTGTTTTGTAAAACTTCATTCTCGAATTGCTGTTCATACGCCTTCCATAACGAGATTTGGGTGACTTCACCCTCATGTACGGCTCTATAGGAACATCTCATCCATGAAGTTGCTCTATTTGGCTCGCTGAAACTAACAATTTCCTTATATAGTTCAAGCGGTAACCTTGGAGGGTGTTCAGGTATTGGGGATTTTGTTCTTTTCACTAATCGCAAAGGAGTGAGGTCATCAAAGTCATTTGGATTATTTTTGATGTTAAGTTGATAAGTAAGTAGCTCTGGTAATTTCAATTTTAAGATCTCTTGCCTAGTGTATGATTTCAGTAAAGTTGAGATCCGAATATTTCCGGGTGAGCTGTACTGGTATAGGAAATCCAGAGACGTTAAAACTAGATCATAATCATCGACAAGAAGATATGAGACAATTTTATCAAAAATAGCGGTATTGAAGTTTGCTGAACAATTTTCCGATGATAACTCTGAGCGCACTAAAAATCTTGCGAATGAACGCATTATTGAAATAGCTAAAGAGCGATCGTTATTCTGCAAAAAAATATCAGCCAATATAATAAACAACTCATCATCTTTAGGTGCAGGAGCTAGATACGACGAGATGCTCTCTGCAATATCGATCAAGTAGATCAATAGTTCTTTATCAGAGGAAATATTTTTGTTGTCATTGCTCACATAATGAATCAAAATGCTCGATAAAATTTTCTTCGTTCTGGGATAGAGTGCCAATAATTGAGTGAAATCGCTATCTTGTGACAGATTTCTAAGACTTAATGCCGAATTTTTGTCAAGATTCGAGTAAATATCATTAATCAAATACTCTAAGACCCATTGGTGCTTAACCAAGTATGGCGCGTTATTGCTTAGTTGGAGTATCGTCTTAGAGCACCACTCTTTGTTAATTCCAGCTTGTAAATTAAGACGTAAATGTGTCAGTATATCAGCACCTTGGAAGTTGGCAAACTGAGAGGTGTTGTTGAATCCATTCGTGTTATAATTGGATCTTTGGTGAGGAGGCACCACTATGGGAGTGGGCGTTATCTGTAAATGAGCTTCTGACATATGGGTAATCTATGGCTCACAATTTTTAAAGATAAAGTTGGATTCCAGCTATTTTGATTCGAGTTTCTTCGCTTTCCTTTGATCAATACACGGCTTTTGATGAATCTGTTTCCGCAATGTGTGTAGATTTTTTTGCTTTTTTGGTGAATGTCTTTTTCGTAGCATTCAGAAACGGAATTACTGCATTTGGAACTTTGTAAAGCGTAATATCTCGAAAATGTCTTAAACAAGAATATTTCCTTAGTTGGATGTAATTGTATAGCTTCACGTTATTTCGCTTAAGAGTTGCTAAATTGCTGTTTCAGAACAAAGGAAGTTGCTGCTTGAGGGTGTATTTAAAAGCGAAGCTATGGCTTTGATGGCTGGGTTGATATGTTCACAATAATGAAATTGTATTCTCAGTAGACTATGAAGTTGCACAACTGTCTTTTAACGGTATCAATTCTGAGCTACAGTGTTGCTGCGTTCGGTGCAGGCTCCACAGGGCTGAATTCGTGGGAAGACTCTGATCTTAAAGAATACCTTGAGGATCATGGCGTGAAATTTGACCAGAAGACGACGACATTGGATGAGCTACGGGAACTTGCTGCTAAGCAGTGGTCTTCCGGTAAGAAGAGCACGGGTTCTTCGTTACTGGAGTGGGCAAATCCCTTTTTGCTGAAGGAGCGTGCGAAGGCATACTGGCGTGGGGATTCCGTTCTTGGAGGCTCCTCCTCCGAATGGGGGTCCTTCTGGAGCCATTCACCGGACTATGAAAACACAAAGAGCTGGGTATTTTCCACCTGGGAGGATTCTTCACTGCGCTCTCTGCTTGAGCGCTCTGGAATCAATGCCCCAGCTGAATGGACCCATGGAGAGCTTGCTGCTGCTGCACACGATAACTATGAAAAGATTGCAAATCAGCTGAAGCACTCTGGGAAATATCCTGGTGACTGGCTATACTCTGGATGGACCAAGAAAGAGCTTAAAAGGTGGCTGGATGACCATGGTGTCGACTACTCTATATTGAAGGACTCCACGCAAGATCTTCGTCGCAAAGTACGTCAGCACTCTTACGAAGCTGCGCGTGTTGCTGATGAGGAGCGCGGATCTTTACTCGAGTCTCTTGCAGGTGTGCTGTCGCCTTCGGAGGCTCTTGATCGCGCAGGGAAAGTGAAGGATGAGGTTTTCAAGGCATGGTCGGCATCACAATTGGCCCGCTGGTTAGAACTCAATAGAGTTCCTGTTGAGGAGAAAGTTCGTGAAAACAAAGAGAAGCTTGTTGAATTAGCACAGAAACACAAGCAGGCGTTGAAGAAGGATGTTGATCTGCTCTCATCTAGAGCTTCTTCGAAAGCTTCTAAGGGGCGCAGAACTGCTGATAACCTCGTCAATGACACTTTTTTGGTTGGCGTTGAGTCGTGGTCTAGAGACAGATTGAAACAGTTCCTCAAGGCCCGGGGCGTTGATGTACCATTGTTTGCCACCAAGTATGAGCTCGTGGAACTGGTGAAAAAAAGCAAGTACAAACCTCTTACTAATTATGACACAAAATATTTCTTTGAGGGATGGACTCCAACAAATGTGAAGAAGTGGCTCAAAGGTGAAGACGGCTCATCTTCAGAAAGCACACCTCAACAGGTTTACAATCAGTTGAGTTCGCAGCTGAAGGAGTATGCTGGTAAAATTTCAGACTCGGCTACAGCTTTGGTAGATTCTGCATCGAAGAGTAAGGATGCGATTGTTGATTCTGCATCAAAGAGTAAGGATGCCATTGTTGATTCAAAAGATGTGTTCTTCAATTACTGGTCAGACGTCGAATTGAGAAGCTATTTAGAGTCTTTTGGTCTCTACGATACGAAAAAGTTGAAACATGAAGACCTGCTCGACTTGGCTAAGAAGCATACCAACTGGTTTCTCACTGGTGACCAAACTTCGAGCATTGCTGCCGCAAAACTCAAAGGTGTGAATGCTTGGAACAAAGCCGTCTTTTATCTCAAGAACTGGTTCAACAGGGTATATTATACAATTTTTTCATGATCCAAAGTATCGAATCTGTTTTCAATATATGTCTTTGAATAAAATATTTGTAATGTAGTAAGAATCTCAGTCCCAGTATCATATACACCAAGCACTTTGTTTGCCAATTACAGAATTTGATAGAGTCTCGGTGTTCATGTACTTAGGCGTCTGGATTTGATGTCTGGATGTCTAGAATAGTATTATCTAAATTTTTGAATCTCAGTTTGAACAGAGAAACAGTGCACAAGAGCGGACAAAAAAGATGTCAAGATACGCATGGTATACTAGAGTTGCAGACACTACGCATCGTTTAACAGTCCTAGCACTTGTTGGTGGAGCTGGTAAGAACTTTTTTTTGGTCTCTTTTGCCCACTAGAAGCTGAATAATGGATTAATTCTTTTTATAGTATATGTCGCTGGTGGTATGACTTATCAAATTTACAAAAATGGTAAAGAGTTTGAAAGAGAACAGACACTGAAGGCTGCTGCTGCGGCAGGTGCTACAGTAAGTTTTTCCACCGGTTTATTAGGAAGTTTTGTGGATAACATTTTTTTGTTTAAGGCTGGACAAGCATCCGATCAAGTTGGTCAACAGTAATGACGAGGACATGATAAACTAGATTCGACTTCGCACTTGACTCGGAAGACTACTCGAATTTTTTGTTTGCCCACGTTGAGATCTTATACATAGGCTTTGGGGAACTTGTATTAATTTATGACGATATTAATATAATCTATATCAATCAGTAGTAGGTATTTAACAGCTATTCAAGAGTCAGCTGAATTTTAGTACGTTTCTCATCTAAATGTTTCGAAGAATCTTCAAGTTTTCTCTTCTTAGGTTTCTTGAGTTTTCTCAAAGAATGTGTGAGCCCTTTCGATTTCAACTTGAGCATTCGATTTTCCAGTCTATCGATATCTTGTTTCTGCTCCGCGTTCAGTATTATGACATCAAGATTATCATACTCCTTGTTACAAATAGGACATTTTTTCTTTTCTTCACTGATCTCTTTAAGGCATTTTTCTGCAAACACATCACCGCATCGTACCAAATATACGTATTTCAGCCCTCCAAATCCAAGAGCGTTTCCCGTTATGGGGCAAATAAATTGGTTTGTTTCTGGGTCTTGATGAATATGTAACTCGACCACATCCTTCGGACTCTTGATATGCTCTGCCAATTCAGTCTGTTTCGTGCGGAATGCGCCTTTCTCTAAGAGAAATTCCAATATGCTGTCCTTATTGTAAAGATATCCCTTGTAGTCACTAACTATTGGCCTAGATAGGTCGTTATTCGAGAGTCGACAAACGAGCCATTTACCACTTTCGCTATACTGTAAGCTATTCTTTGGTTTCTTTTGCTTGATCAAATCCTTTCTTTTCAGAATAACGCCTCCATCGTTCTAAAAGACAGAAATCAGCTGTAAGAAAAGCCATAAATGAAAGATGTGAAGCTAAGTTAACGTACTCCCATTTCGAAAACACTCTATGGTATTCTATTGGCCAAACTGAAAAGTAGCCGTTCTACTTTATTATATATTATTCGATGTGATTTTTATAAGTTGCACTAGAAAAATGAAAAAACGAAAACTTTCTCAGACTTTACAGATTACATATAACTAATCTTAAAAAAAGAGTAACAATAGAAATGTCTGAACCGATAGTATGGTATGTTATGATTATATTAACTTGGAACCTATGGATCTCCACTAACAGATTTTTTCCCAGTCAGTTTTATATGAAGATTGGGGCATGTAGACATGGTGAGAAATGTTCCAGAAAGCATACAAGACCTTCAAGATCGAAAACAATATTAATGACGAATCTGTACCAGAATCCAGAGGTTCGAAACAAAATGCCGCCAACGAAAGAAGAAGTAAACAAAAGATTTGAGGATTTTTACAAAGACGTATTCGTGGAGTCCAGTTTGATAGGCGACGTTGACGAGGTTACTGTATGTGAGAACCATAACGATCACATGAACGGGAACGTCTATGTGAAGTTCAGAAGATATGAGGATGCAGAGAAAGCCAGAGATAACTTTAGTACGCGGTGGTATAATTCGAGGCCTGTTTACTGCGAACTGAGCCCAGTTAACGATTTCAGAGATAGCACATGTCGCCAGCATGACACGAACACTTGTGATCGAGGCAATACTTGCAACTTCATGCATGTTAAAAGGCCATCATCTGAGCTACTTAAGAGTCTCCGGCTATCGCAGGCAAAGTACTACAAAGAGAAGAAGGCTCAGCATGTCTAGAAGTAGTAATATATGTATATAAGACGGAGCCACATGTGTATTAAAAATCATTCAGATAAGTTAACATATTACGTTTCTTGCCACTTCTCCTGATTGACTTCTCCACTTCAACTACAATACCTGGAGCACTATAAATGCGTTCTGAACCAGTTGTTTTTTTTTTTATTTTCAGCTATTTCCCCGATGGCAAAAACTGGAATGCTCCAAATACTCGGCAAAAGAGCAGATATTTACAAACTCAGAAACAACTGGGACCTTCTTGCACCTTGCGCAACAATTGAAGTACATTCACAATGGCAGACAGATACTCGTTCTCGCTAACCACGTTTTCGCCAAGGTAAGTGTCTTATACTTGCTTGCATTTGTATTTGCAACAGCTACAACGAGAATATCTCTCTAACTTCTGATTAAGTGGTAAATTGGTGCAAATCGAATATGCGTTGAATGCTGTAAAACAAGGTGTAACCTCCTTAGGAATAAAGGGTAAGCAAGAAGTTTGTACACGAGAAACCCATTATCTAATATCTTTCTAGCCACTAATGGAATTGTACTTGCCACCGAAAAGAAATCATCATCCTCATTGATAAAATCAGACACTCGTTCCAAGATATCCTTAATAACCCCAGATATTGGTGCAGTCTACTCAGGAATGGGTCCGGACTTCAGAGTACTAGTAGATGCCTCGAGAAGGATCTCTCATACTAATTATAAACGAATTTATAATGAATATCCTCCAACCAAAATCCTTGTTAGTGAAGTTGCTAAAATAATGCAGGAAAGTACACAGTCAGGAGGTGTTAGACCGTATGGTGTCTCCTTGCTGATTGCTGGATATGACGACCATAATGGGTTTGGCTTGTATCAAGTTGATCCTTCAGGTTCGTATTTCCCGTGGAAGGCAACAGCGATTGGTAAAGGTGCTGTCGCTGCCAAAACGTTTTTGGAGAAACGCTGGAATGAAGAACTCGAATTAGAAGATGCTATACATATTGCTTTGTTAACTTTGAAGGAGTCTATTGAAGGAGATATGAATGGTGATACTGTTGAAATCTCTATAATTGGTGAACCAAATGATGATTTGCTAGGCTTCAAAGGGGTTGCTAATCAAACAGGCCCAAGATTCAAAAAATTATCACCCCAAGAAATTAATGACAGATTAGATAGTTTATAATAGCTACATATAATGTATGAGAGCACCGATCGTTCATTTCATATATGTAAAATTTATTTAAATGGAGCCCTTAATGGATCAATAACAACACCAGGTTTAACGGTAACTTTTGGCATCGTTAATCTTTGATGTGTTTCTCTAGAAGTCCATTCTTGACCAAGCGGCATTCTCAAGCTTCTTTCATACTGCTCCTTATTCTCATACGGGAAAGGAACAGCTGATGATAAGTACTTTGAATTCTTTTTATTCAACTTTTCATTTATAATAACACCGTACTTATTTTTATCTTTTCTTTTGTCTGTATCAACAACACCCTTGATAACTCGGAACTTCTTTTTCTTTTTGGATTTAGTATGATCACCAACCCATTCTCCCCATCCTGGTAGTGATAAATCCTCAATTTGGTCACCCTCTTCTTTTTCCACTTGATTTTTCTCTTCCTTGAATTGAGAGATAACATCATCACCAGCAAAGGCTTCTTCGATCAACTTTTTCTGTGTGAACATTTTCACATTTGAACCCGTCTCATCTTCAGATCCATTCGAATGTGGATCTACAATCTGCAAAGTTTGATTCATATCAAGGATTTCTTCAGGCTCTATATCCATTTCATTCACCTTTCGTTTCCTCTGTTTGTTGATCTTAGAATTACTTTTAACAGTTTTGGAGCTATTTTTCTCAACAACATTAATTTTATTGGATTTCTGGGTTCCAGCTTTATTAGCGAGCCATGGATTATTCTCTTCTTCGAGGTTTTCCTCATGTCGTCCATTGTCAGCATTCCTTTTTTTTTGATTCCCTTTTTGTAATCTTGATAATAAAGTCTTCGAGTTATCGAGTTCGTTTTCTTCCAAAACTTGTCTATTGACTTCCACCATCTCTTCACCAACCTTCTTAGCATCAGAAGAGTATATTCGTCTACCAGAATTGATGTTGACATTAACTGCATTAGCTTCTGCCGCTGAGAACGCAGCTATATCACCATCTTCCTCTAACTTTCTTAAATTTTTTTTAGCTTCGGCATTCTGCAACTGTTCTCTAGCTTCGGCATTTTTCATGAAAGCCATATTCAAAACTCCCGTCTTGCCAATTGATCCCCGAACTTCATCATTGACATCTTCCTCTACGATCTCAGCATCTAAATCTAAGTTTTCTTCCTCTTGTTCTCCATGATCCAATATTTTTGATCTTAGTCTTTCCCCACGTCTTAGCATCTCTTCCATTTCCTCTCTTGTCTCTTTATCATTGCTCAAGCCTGAGTGGATTAAAGATCTCGACCATGCTGTGTTGTTTTTATGTTTCAAAGTCATTCTTTCTAGAGCACGTTTCGCATCGTGATCCTCAGTATCTCTTTCATCCCCTTCGATCAATTGTTGATTCTTGAGCATTTCTCTCTTCTTAACACGACGAAAGGATTTAGATTTGATTTTCTTGATTCTCTTAGCCTCTCTTTCACTTCTGAACATTAATTCTCTCATCTTCCTTAATTCATTTTGTCTTTTATGTAACTCCTCTGGCGATAACTTGGCTACCGCAATTTGCTCAAAAGTTTCCTCTTTATTGTCATCTAGCAAACTTGATTCTTTCAACACAGCTTGGATGTTTTTCTCTAAATCTGTCAAAGCAGGAGTTTCCGTGAAAGTTGAAGGGGTTTTTTGAGCAGTTTCAGAATTCAATGGGAAATGCAAAACCTCAGCCCTTCTGTTCTCTTTGATCGTGTCGTTCCATTTATTTACTTCGTCTTTTGAAATCTCATATGCTGCTTTACGTTCTTGGCGCTTTTGAATTCTTTGGGGCAGAGGAACTGGTAGCGATCTCCCATTCTCTTCGTTGCTGGGGTCGATTAAAACGGCTTTTGATGATGAACTCTTATCCACAACAGACAGCATGTCTGCAAGCGTGATGTCATTACCTCCACCGGGAAGCGCAAACTCATTTTCAAGAGTGTTACCGCTTTGAAAATGTAGTTTAGCTTTAGATTTTTCGTTTTGTAATAGTTGATTTTTCAGCTTGGTTAATTCAACTTCTTCAGCATCAGAGTCTGGTTCAACAGGAAACACATCGGCCTCATCATCTTGAAAGTCATCATCATCCTCTGACGAGTCTTCCTCGGACGATTCGGTTTCGGATTCGCTTAGCCAATTATCATCCAGCACGATGTCTTTACTCTCTGGAGCTCCTTTGATATTGTCGAGGTCAGCATCATCTATATCCCATACTGCTGATAGTGGAAGTAGCTCGCTCTCATCTACACTATCATATCCTTCATCTTCTTCTGGTTTCGATTCCCCATCCTTCTTCCTTTTGGCACGATCTCTTATAGTCTGTGAAAACTTCGAATTCAAAACATCGTACTCATCATCAGATCCAAGTGCTTCATCAGAGTCTATCTCCTCATCCTCAAACTCGTTATCGTCAAGCTTATTATCTCCATGGCTAATACGAGGATTTACTATAGCACCGTCGTCAGAGCTATCAGACTCATCCAACTTAGCTCGTTCTTCTTGTTCTGCTATTTGAAAAGCATTTAAGGCTCTCGCTGAAGACTTTGACTTCGATTTCACCTTCTTACCCCTTGGTCTGCTCTTCATCTTCAGCTTGGATCCCATACTTTGAGAGCAACAATCACAGTAGGCAGCTTTTATATCCTGACTTGGAATTTTGCTGTTTAGTACTAACTCAAGCTCAAATTTATTTAAAATTTGCGATGAGTTTCAGCCGGGTAATATTATGTTACTAACAGATCTGATCATTTACTAAACAGCATTGAGTTCGTGGAACTAAAGGATTAGTGCATACTTTCTGCCCATTACTAAGGCGGAGAGGAATTAGAGTAATAGATTGTAGTAAACTATACATGTTTCTTTTTCCAAAGTCAATGTGTCTGAATGTTTTCAGGACGACTGTTTTTCTCTCAGCTGCATTTTCTGCCTTAAAATCTCGTCCATTCTCTGCACAACCTCGGACTTCTCTCTGATGATTTGTGTAACCTTTTCAGAATCCTTATTGAGCTGTGTGATCTTCTGTTCGTAAAACTTTTTAGCATCTTCTGCACTTTTCTCCACGTAGTACCCTGTTCCAATATCTACAAGAAATTTGTTGTTATCCTTGACCTTGCCAGGAACGTAGAGCGAGGTCGACAAAGAGACCAAAATCTCCTTTCCATCGTTTTCCTTTGAGCTGATTCTTGTGATGTTGTT
The DNA here is from genome assembly GCA_030579675.1 of Liangdongia quercuum. Lineage (NCBI taxonomy): Eukaryota > Fungi > Ascomycota > Saccharomycetes > Phaffomycetales > Wickerhamomycetaceae > Liangdongia > Liangdongia quercuum. Next base: position 39,001 of record JAKTRK010000055.1, on the reverse strand, counting down.
CACACAATCCTCATATTTGGAAAGTGCAATGCTCAAGGCGTTGAAAGAGGTTGAAAAATGCTCCACTTCCTCTTGGAACTGCTTTCTAAATTGCATAATCTGCTCAGGCTCGAGCTTCGAGATATCGACTAGGTCATCATTAGCGATCTGTTTAGTCTTCTATTGAATTTTTAACTTACTCTTCTGCTGATCACTCATCCTGTGTCTATTCAGTGCAGATGTAGATGTCGTTTTCGTAGCTCGGCTTTCTTTTGATGCAAATTGTGGTGTTTGGAGCCTTGGTGAAGCGAACTGATATGTTATAATACTAGAATTTGGATTTCGGCACTAGTGCTTTTACAGCTAAAAGCTGAATCACTAGATAATACGTTCAATGAGCGATAATGACAAGACCGATACGACCTCTTTTGCCAGCATTCTCGCTGGAGTTCAAATGCTGCGGAAAGAAGGGCGTATTCATGATTCTTCAGTTCCAATAGATACTCCCACTGCTACAACTACAAATCCGATTGCTATCAAAGAGCAACCAAGAGGCCTGAAAAGAACAAATACTTTCAACCAGGACAGAAGAATCACGAGCGAGAGGCCTAAACAGCATAAGGCTGTAACGATTTCCGTCAACAAATCTCAAACTGGTAATCCTTTGCTTAAATCGATAGCCAATGTTAACTGGTCTTACGTCGAATCAAGAAACGTTTATGATTATCTTGTTAACAAACGAAACGTCATTTTCTTGTCTCTCAAGTACCACAAACTACATCCTGAATATGTTGAAAGAAAAATGAAGCCTTTATCAAAAAAGGATGCAATATTACTAACAGTGGTGGATATCGATAATAGTGAGACTATTCTTCGCGAAATCAACAAAACATGCCTTTATAACGGGTTCACCCTCTTATTGGCTTTCAGCTTTGAGCAAGCAGCAAAGTATTTAACATTCTTAGCGACAAGTATCTCATGAAATTATACTACTCGATCGGTCCCTTTCTTATTACCGTTAGCAGTCATTTTAGCACTTTTAGCCCCGAATTGAATTGCCCTCTTTGGCTCCTGAGAGATGAATTCCAAACCAATAAATTTCGCATAGTCTCTCAAGATGCGCTTGGAGACTTTATAATTTATTTCAACCTTGTTAGTTGAAAATTCGATGACTTCGTTGGATAGAAAAGGATATCTGATCTCAACGCCATTAGCTGAAACCACCTTATCATCTCTCATCAAATTTCTTTCAGAGATGTTGTTTATCTGTTTATCTAGTTCTGGAACGAGAGTTGTCAAATCATTATTTGCAAACTTATGGTAGCCGCCGAACAGCTCATCGGCACCTAATCCACTAAGCAGCACTTTGGCATTTGATTGATAGTTTGAAGATTTTTTCACTTCTCCATTTATTAGGGAATTTCTGATTCCAAACCCTTTGGATGCGAAATAGAAGGCAACAGCAATTGATAGATCCATCTCTGTGACTTTGGGATACATCAAATCTATGACTTTCTTCTTATTATCTAAATACTGATCATATGAAACGTTTATCTCTACCAAATTGAAATTAGTTTCAGGAAAGAGTGTCTGTAATACTCTCCATGACTGGAGAGCTAGTTTTCGATCGGGTGCTTCTTCAGCCTTTAGTCCAGTTCTCGGATTATTGAACCCTACGTTCAATAAATCAATAGTTGTGTTTGGCTTTGATAATGATGCTGCTAATGCTGTGATTATGGTACAGTCTAGTCCACCAGAGAAAAGTATTGAAAACAATGGGTCTCTCAAAGTTTTAACATGTAACGGATGGATAGTTGAAGTTCTTTGAGATACAGATTTCTTCAATGCTTGATCCAATTGCTGCAATCTGATAGGTAAATTTTGGAACCCATCATCAATTTTATCATTAATTTTATATATCGTGTTGTTTGGATACGTTTCCAAAACTTTTGCCCCAAAATCGTAAGTGTATATGACGCCGCTAGTACAGTCAATGAATTCTTCTCTCTCTTCCGTTATCGGCTGTAAACTGGAAATTGTAATTTCATCCTGATTAACTCTAAATACCAAACTCCTTTTCCCAACCGGGTCACGTCCAAAATATATCACATCTTTGGCTTTATCGTATATGCATAATGCAAATTCTCCGTCCAATTTGTGTATAACTTCTAAAGCATCAGCGCCATGAGCAAGACTATCTAATATGAATTGTCCATCATTTCCATCTATTTCGGAATTGTACAATTCACCATTGAACTGTACCACAAAATTTGGTGTTTGTAACGGCTGCTTTGTGAATGGTGCTCGTAGCGACAACACTGAGCTGAAGAAGCGTTTGTTTTTATAGACTATGGAACTCGCATAATTGGGACCTCTAGCACATATTCTTGGAATGAGAGAATCGTAAACAGAGTCCATCGAACTGGGGATGCAGCTCATTTCTTCCTCGTCATACTCCACAAACGAGTCTTCTAAATTCAAGCCTTTATGATGCTGAAACAGTATCCCACACATTGGAATGGCATATATCGAAAATTCAGCTCTTTTCTTAAGATGCTTCAGTTCATGCGTGAAAAGTTTATAGAGGATTACCGTATTAGGAATTTAGCTCGTATTAAATGGCAGATTTCTATAAAGATCGTTGTTAGGCTTCAAAACATTATCACACTGAAAGTGTGTATCTGCTATGAGTGACTATAAGATACCGTACATTATATGTAATTCTGAAAATCGTTTCGAATGTGTCACAACTCCTTGATAGGAAATTTTTCTCGACCCATTTGCGAGTTCTTCGGTGATTATTTTTACGTAGTGCAATGAAATAATGAGCAACTCTATAAAACTCAGTCGAACGCAATGAAGCGCTGACTCCAGTGTATTTCCTCCAAACCAGCCTAATCATTAAACATTCATTCATGGAGAAGTTTCACAGAATGATACAATGTCTTTTTCCTAGCCATCTACAAATTCAAAGTAGCAAGAATTATCATTTTACGATATTTTAAGAGGTATCCTAGGTAGTAGATGTAGCCGCACTTCGTCGTGTTTTTGTTGGATGGCAAAACAGACAGTGGATCTTACATCAGTCTCATAGAGGATAATCAACAGCATGAAACCTGACACAGCTACGGCATCGGCACAATTCACCTGATCTGGTGCTTTGATAGGCGACAAGCGCTTTGAACAAGCTTCCAGAGAACGAATCAATATTTGCATCTCATTCAGCTAAGAAGTGCGGTTCTGATTTCTCATTTAGTAGTCGTGTTTGGTTCAATTGTTGTTTTACTTATCATCACCACTGTCTGCAAGATGGTTATCATACAGTTTACATGATACCTGCCGTAACATATAAATAAAATGCCATTGTCCTAGTGGCATGCCTCAGCTGAAAATCATATAGGCTTTTGAGTAGAAGAGAATCAGACTTAATCCTTATGGTCGTTCCATCTTCCCATTCTCCTTCATTAACAGAGGAAGTTCTTACAGGCAACCCACAATTCATAGTTAAACCAGAGCTCTATGAAGAAGCTGTCGCTCCACTCTTCAAAAAGTTGGTAGCTAAAGGCGTTGATCCAAACACTGAGTTTGACCCTGAGAAACATATTAGCTTCACAGATGACTACTATGAAAAGACCAATAAATTGACTTTGGATGATATAGGTCTTCTTGATCCTATCCAGGCTCCGATATCGAGAATTGCTGTCACTGACCCATTTCCGTTATTTAGTGAAGAAGCAGTTGACATCATGAGGTATGAATTGTTCAAGAGCGAAGCATTCATCGGTGCCGGAAGAGTGTTGAACCATTCAACCACAGGTGATGCAGATTGTATCGTTAGAGGATTTGCCGAAAAATATGCGCCTTTTACTCTTGCAGCTTGGAACCATCCAAAAACAGTTGATATTATGAGTAAGATGTTTGAATGTGATGTAGTTAGTCTGTTTCCATATGAAGACGGTAGTGCAAATGTTTGTATTAGAACAAAAGATAGTACTATTATCGACAAAGAAAAAAAATTCGAAGATCCAATGGACATCCCTCAAGTTCTTTCGTGGCATCACGATAGTCCTCAGGTCTCATGCGTTTTGATGCTAAGTGATACTACAGAGATGATTGGGGGTGAAACTGTTTTAATGAAGGCTGATGGCTCTCTTGCTAAGGTAAACGGACCGAAACAAGGCTGGGCGTGTTTATTGCAAGGCAGAATTATAAGACATTGTGCTCAGAAGCCACTAGGGGATTTCAGTGAGAGGATCACAGCTGTTCAAAGTCTCAGACCTAGAGATCCTTTACTGGTCAATAGTCCAATTACGACGCTCAAGCCTTCCAAAATGTCAGGATCTCGTTATAATGAGTTTTACCAATCATATATGAATTACAGATTGGATGTTCTTAAACAAAGGGTCGATATCTTGCAAGAGAGAATCAATGAGAGTATCACCTCTGGTAAATATTTCGATCAGTTAGATACTATTGAATTTCTGCAAAAAAAGATTGTCGAGTTTGTTGAAAATACATGGCAAGAGTTTGAGGTTGTCGATGATGGATTAGTTGCAAAACCAAAGTCATATAACGTTTCGATTGCCAGATGGGAATGAAAATCTAAATCAGTTCCACATATATTGCCCCTATACTGTTGAGATCTTTTAACATCCATCCAATACTCTATTTAATCTTTCGATATCTTATACAACCTATGCGTATGGCTATATACAGACTATTTGTTTCTCGGGAGTAGAATGTTTGCAGATTCAAGCCACTGTGACCTTTAAGATTTTGGCTATGGCACAGAAGTAATCGATGATCTCATTATTACCATAAGTCGATAGTTGGCTGAAATCTCGGAATTAAATAATAATTTGAATAGTCTATCCCTATACAACTTCATGCATTTGTGTACTGATGCAAGTGATTCCGTTGGCAAAGCTGTTTAGTTAATGAAAATCACTATCTGAGAGTTGTATTTGACGCAGCCAAAATCTAAACGACCAAGTCTTTGTTAAAAGAAACACCGTCAGTAATGTGAGGCTGTTGATGATTTGTTTCAATGATGTAATTCCCTTGTGTTTCTAGTTGTGTGTTTGAACATTACAAGAACAGCTAGCGCTAAAAAATTTGAATTCAGCTTTGTTTAACCCAATATGAAACTTGTGGCTCCCTCCATAAGCAGACACTGGACCTCAAAATCAATTATGTATAAGAGTGCTGCCAATAATTCACAGCTTCAACAATTCTCGCCGGTCTTGTTCCAGAGACTCTATCATGATTCTGTCTAAATTTTTGACAAAAATTCAATGGTATGAACCAGGCATTTCATCTGCTGAAAGGAAGTTATTGTTCAAGCTGGACTTGCTAATTTTGACCTACGCCTCTGTCTCATTCTTCACAAAATTTTTGGATGTGTCAGCACTAAGCAACGCGTATGTTTCCGGTATGAAGCAAGACATTGGCTTGACAGGTAATGACCTGACATATGTTAATGCTGTATATGAATCCTGTTATTGTATTTTTCAAATTCCAATCAACTTAATGCTGACATCATTTCCAGCATCTTATGTTTTACCAATTTCAGAGTTTTGTTGGGGCATTGCAACTTTGGGTACTGCATTCGTGAAGAGCTATCATCAGTTGATGGCTTGTAGAGCGATTCTAGGGTTGTTCGCTGCGTCCAATTATGTCGGAAACGTTTATATAATTTCCTCCTGGTACAAAAAGAAGGAAAGAGGGAAAAGGATGGCCTTGTTTTGGATTGCAAATCCTATTGGGACTGCAGTAGGTGGGTGGTTACAAGCCGCCATTTACACCAATCAGAACCTCGCCCTAAAAAGTTGGAGAATCTTGTTCATCGTTTGTTCATGTATTACTTTATTTGTGTCGATATATGGTATAATTGCTTTACCTAACCTCCCTCATGATATCAGATCGAGATTCTTATCTAGAGATGAGAAGAAACTGGCGTTGCTAAGAGTTACTGAAGAAGGAATCAGTACAAAAAGAGCTTTGTTAACCTTAACTACAATCATTAAGTTGTTCTGGAATTGGCAAGCTCCTCTGTTTGCATTTTTGATCTTCGCCCAAGTATTCTCATACTATCCAACCGGTACACCTTTTACTCTTTGGTTGAAATCCCATTCTGATCTATCAGTGGAACAGGTTAATAACATCCCGACGGGTGGAAATTGTTTGTCTTTAGTCTCTGCATTGATTATATCTTGGTACAGTGATGTCTATCAAAACAGATTGTTTCCTTATCTTATCGCGCCCTTGTTTGCAATAGTTGGTAATGCCATTTTAGTTTCATATAAGTCTAGCGAGGGGGGAAAGTATTTTGCATTCTTTGCATTATTTGCAGCTCATGGTATCGCGCCAGTATGGCAAGCCTGGATCGGTGATTTGACTGCTCATGATTCTGAGTTACGGGCTTATGCTATTGCAGCTGGAAATGTGACAGGGGAAGTCGGCTCTTTGGTCGTGCCTTTGATTGTATTCAAAGTGACTCAAGCACCAAGATATAAGGCAGGTTTCATATTTAGTCTTGTTATCTCAGTTGCAGAAGTTGTTTGTGCAGTGCTCATATACCAAACAGATCGTTGGAAAACAAAAAAAGCTCAGACAGCCTCTACTGAAAATCTTAGAGATGGGGAGTCAAAGTTGGATTATGTTGGTTGTCAAAATAAATCTCTTGTTTATACTGCTTCCAAAGTGGATAACCCAAACAAAAACAGCTGTGTTGTAAAAGTTGAGGAAAAAGAAACTTAGTGGAGCAATGGATTCATGTCAGACTTACTTTTCTATCCTGCATTGTTCTTTGAAGTCGATCAATTTTTAATTTATCAAAAAGATTAGTCAGATATAGGAAATGGGTGGCTCACTTGCAGATAAAAGGACGTTGTGCAGTGTTATTAGCTGGCAGAAAAGAAACTAGAATATGAAATTTGACTCAATACGGATTCAAGTCATACAACTCTTTGTAATTGAGATTGATGCAGCGTCAACCGAGGCTACAGAAATACAGCTTTATACTTTGCTTTATCAGCGGAATAGGTTACATACTCAGTAAAATTGTACGACTAAAATTATGTAAATGGTTTCAAGGTTCAGTATATGTTTTCTATTCTCAGCGTATATATTGGTTTATCTATCGTAGTTGAACATTTCCGATATCAGTCTTTGCGGTGATCAAACTGTAAATTTGATTAATTTGCTCAATAGATACCTTTGACAGTATATATAGAGGTCTCATGGGCCGCTCTTCTATCAGACTATACTGAGCTTCTATGTTAAAGTGCTCGTTGTATTTTCAAGTAGCGAGGCATCCTCAAATATACTGCTCTTTCAAGGGATTTCCAAAGTCCCACCTTCAGATGCAAAGCAGAGCAGAAAAATGCAAGTTCTGCTTGCAGTATGCATTTAAATGCAGTTTCTGAGAAAAGCATGTAAACAGCTTCGCCGTTGTGCGCTTCAGATATCTTTAGGTCTGATTTTGGGTACTAGAATCCGTTTGCATTCAACTGTTGCTGAAACATATCGGTGGATACTTATCTTACTTGAGGATCTTCAGAGATTGAACCGTTCTTTACGCGAAATAACAGCAGAAGGCGTCTGGATCAACCTCTGGAGACACAAAGGCACTGCATGTGTTCCTAATGAGGTGAACTGAAACGTGGTTGAATGCAACTCTATTTGTTAAACGCATAGTACTGTATTTTCCATTAGCGTAAAACAATAAATTACTACTTATTGGAACTTCTTTTGGGCTACAGCAACAGGATACAGAACTCAAATAATAAGCTGATTGATGCGTGCCCGTTATACTATGACGACTTAAAAGAACTAGTGCAGATACCCTTTTATAAATTATAAAACAGACAGATTCCCCAGAATTCATCAAAGCACGCATACCCACTAGAACTCTTTCAATATTATCAGATATCATTCAAAATATGCAGGTTTATTCGATTCAATTCTTTGTATTTTTGTCAGTGATTTCTTATTCCATTGCTGGTATTGTAAAGCGTAACTCTTATGGGGTTGATACTGTGACTGACTCTCAATACATAAGTATTCCAAGTTATCTTGTTGAAGAAGCAGAAGAGGGTGCAGCTGAATACGATGAACTATGTATCCACAATAGCAAGGAGCTCTACGAGCATGCTCTATATTTCCTTGATTCTTTCATATTCCCAAACAATACGGTACAAGCAGTTTCGATCAACAGCACTGTTTTTGCTGAAGATGTTGTCGGTCGTATCGATATCACTAGAAACTATGTCGGTCGTGAGCTGAATACTGAGTATCTTTTTGGCTTATTTGTTGTTATTGCTGAAGGAGCTGATACCTCAATAACGAACATATTTGGATATGGAACAGCTTGGGAGGTTCAGGAATTCATAGGAAACTGTAATCAATATGTCCTTGGTGCCATGATCAACGCCACTTTCCCGTTATTTGGTAACATTAGCATTCCATTTCAAGTTGATCTATATGTCAAGCTAAATGCTGATAACCAGATTGCTCAATATGATTTGAAGTTCCCACACTGGCAAAGGTTTTTCTCAATAATTCAAGATTATGGTGTTAAAGCAGTCACAAATGATACTACTGCAGAACTCTCCACAGAAACTTTACCTTACTTGCAAACAGCAATTGTTGAATCAATTTGCAACATCCACGAGCTATATTGTCAGGCAGATTATCCACAGTATGAAAGCTTCGACGACTGTCTAGAGCAATTATTTGTCAAAAGATTTGGTGAATCTTGGGAAGGTGGTAGAGATACAGTTTTCTGCCGTTCGTTGCACCAGAATATGTTGAAATACAGGCCTTCAGTACATTGTCCACATATTGGCCCAAGTGGAGGAGATATGTGTACTAATGAAGGAACAGATTATGAAGAGGTTCTCTTTAACTATAAAACAACGTTTCCTGATACGTGGATTTACGTATAGATCGAACACATTGGGTCGTTTGAAGGTAATTAGATTAGTGTGTACTTGCTTTCTCAAATAAATTGGCCGAAGTAGGCAGGTGGCTAGATTCGGAAATTAATTCAGACTGTAAATTTCAATGAAAATTTAGTAGAAAAAATGTCATCAAAGAAGCTAACATATATGAACAACGAGACATAAAAATACTCCTCTGTAATAACTGATGAGTGGTCCGATATGACTGATGTGCAAACAGTTCAAAGATTAAAGGAGCCCTCTGCCCCAAGTAAATTTGATTTCCCCCTATTTTTGCGATGTCTGAAGAGTAAAAAAGCTGATCCTATAATACGATATATTCGTTCTTTTTTGAAAAACTTCAACGCTAAACAATGGACTGCAGATGAACAAAGTAAACTAATACTTGATTTCAGAGATTTCATTTTTACAAGAATGCGAGAATTCGAGCCTTTCAGTTTGATGAATTCTACTGAGTTTGAAAATAGTAAGAATGGAATGGAGAAACTAATCATGACAAAATTATTCGAAAAGGTATACTCACCTATAGTATACGAGCCTGACGACTCACACAGAAAGGACTTAGAGCTAGATTCAGAATTAGAAAGAAACTATGAGGTGTTCGGGGATGTCAGTGGTGATAAACTTGATGTCGATGCAAAGCTTATAAAAAATGGAGGAAATTTCATCAAAGTTGCCAGCGAAGAACTAAACAATATCAACAATTTCAAGACCCCTAGAGCGAAGATCATATGCATTTTAAATTCTTGTAAAATATTGTATCAGTTGATTAAAACGATCAATGAAAACGACAATGCTGATGAGTTTTTACCTCTGTTAATCTATACGACACTAAGGAGTAAGACACCACATTTGTATTGCAATCTGTTGTATATTGAAAGATTTGCGTTCAATAAAAGCAGTGAGGTTGATTATTATCTCGTGAGCTTGAACGCAGCTGCGGAATATATCAGAAATATGTCGGGAGAGGCTATTTAGATAAAAATGACCATGAAGTTTCACACGGCTACTAACACGTAATTCAAGATTTCATGAACCGGACTCTTTGAATCGGTGTAATTTTATGTAAATCCTGTCCCTGAGAGACTTATACTCAGTAGGCTGTAGCAGATGTTCTGTAGCGGTGCCAAAGAGGGGCATCCTTATATCTCGGTTGATTCAAGTGTCTGTCTCGGGATTCATGCAAAGGCTATGGTTACTCGTTCAGGAACAGAATATCAAACATGATTGGTGCACAAATCGCTGTATAGCCTATGGAGATCAAAAAATGCACCTAAAAATGTGTCATTGTAAAGAACTTGTGGAGAACTGGAACAGGTGCGTCACTGAAGCCCAGTACTGGGCCAATCATTCCGGGGTGCGGAGTAGTTTTGTACCGCTTTGTACATCTTTTATTAACTGGAGAACTGGAGAACTGGAGAACTGGAGATCTTGATGTGAGTGATCTAAATTATGCACCCCCCAGGATGGTCCTCATTGGTCAGCTTGCCTCAACGACTATAGGCAGATCGAGTCTATTAGATCCTACCCCAAGAAAAAAAAAATTTAGACAGTCCTATGATGTCAGCATACGCCAGGTATGTTGAGCTGTTATCAGCTTATAAAGAACGAGCTTTCTGGATATTCACTCCCGGGTTCTGTATGTAGAATGCTCTGTATCAATTAAGGTACGAAGAAATTCTGGGGTCATCATGTCTATCTTCACCTACAAATACTACAATGCATTGGGTTTAGGAAGAAGCTTTTGGAAACCTGGAAAGAATGCAAGATTGGCCGTGAACTTCACTTGTGAGCTGAGTTTCATTCTTTTTGGGATCGAGCAAGGGATCATTGGTAATTTAACGACAGGCGATGATTTTCTAAACCAGTTTGGACATCCTACAGGGTCTTACCTAGGTATAATTGTCTCCATATATACTTTAGGGTGCTTCTTCGGTTGTATATGTAACTACATCACTGGTAATACTTTTGGTCGTCGTTTCACACTGGCACTCTCCATGGTGCTTACTGTAATTGGGGTCCTACTTCAGGCATGTGCTTATACTGTGCCGCACTTTATGGTTGGTCGTTTCATCTCAGGGCTGGGGACTGGATTTGAGACCTCATGTGTCCCGATGTATCAGGCTGAGATGGCCCGTGCTTCTGTCCGTGGGGCACTTGTTTGTTCAGAGGCTATGTTTGTTGGTATTGGGTTGATCTACGCTTACTGGCTTACATATGGGCTTTCTTTTTGTTCTGGTCCCATTGCTTGGAGACTTCCGATCTCAACACAAATCATATTTGCTTTGGTCATCCTTGGTTTGACTTTGACGATTCCCGAGTCTCCTAGATATTTGTACATCAAAGGAGACAAAGAACATTCAAAGGCGAACTTAACTTATCTTCTAGACAAGAGCGAAGATGATGATGAAGTTGTTGAGATGTATGATGAGATCGAAGAGTCAACAATGATGGCTGCTTTAAAGGGTGAGTACTCATGGAAGCAACTCTTCACAAAGTCAGATGCTTCGAGAACAAGACATAGAATCATTTTGGCTTACATGTCAATGTTTGCACAACAGATCGGTGGTATAAACTTCTTGAATTATTATATTACTACGATCTTTATGGATAATGTCGGATTGACAAGAAACTTGTCTATGATTTTGAGTGGCTGTGCAGAAATTGTCTTCACTATAGGTTCAATGATCCCTTCGTTCTTCAGCGATAAGTTAGGGAGAAGGTTACCTTTAGTATATGGCCATATAGGGGGATGTATTTGTATGGTGATAATAGCAATTTTATTGAGTTTTACAGATAACAGGCTATGCGCAAAAGCATCTATTGCGTTCATTTTTATATTTCAGTTTGATTACGGTGCTTCAGCAAACTGTATCCCTTGGGTTCTTGTCCCAGAATTGCTACCGCTTCACGCCAGAAGTCGCGGTACAGCAATAGGGATATCTGCAAACTGGCTATGGAACTTCTTCATAGTTGAGGTTGCGCCTGAAATGATTGCTAATATCACTTGGCAGTCCTATATTGTTTTTGCCTGTACAAATTTTGCGTTTGCCTTAATGTTCTTCTTCTGCTACCCAGAAACTAAAGGACTGACTCTGGAAGCTATTGATAGATTGTTTGTCGAGAAGCATAGATTCACTATGGGGTTGGTTAATACAAGAGTATATCTTCATCGTTATAAAAAAGATATTGAGAACATCAGCATGGATAAACTTGACGACTACGGATTGCAGCAAAGCTCTTCGAATAGTGCTAAGCAAGATGTTGAGTTTGTTGAAGATGTTGGAGGCTCAAAAGACAACTCAAATGATTACTAAGATAACGAACGAGTATATATCGAAGGGGTTCAAAAGACGATGATGATTTTAAGCATACTTTAGCCGTATGGTTTTTCTTGCATCTTGATATGTAGCCTGTAATTTACACGGTATCTGGTAATTCCCAACACCGATTTGTATGTAATGCCAGTCGCTTACTATAAAAGGAACTAATCTGTGATGCAATATATCCACTAACTCTTGTGTTCTAACTCGAACTCTTAAGATGTTGGTTTGCGTTCCATACGGCTCTCACGTTTCAACAATCAATGGGATATTTCCTCCGCACTGAATTTTCTTTGAACGAGTTTTCAGTCCAGTGACATTGTTGAAGGAAAATTTTTGGAAAGACTAACCGTATCACCTTTTCGTTCATAGGATTTCCAAGTAGGTACTATTTTTAGCCATCACTTTTTCACGAAGACTCATTGAAGGTATATACTTACGAGTAAAAAAAAAGGTTGACAGATTACATAAATCTCCTGGAAAACTAAATTTAATCAATATCAAAAAGAACGTAGCGATAGCTGATAAAATGAAGTTTTACAATTTTTTTTGAGATTTAGCGATTTAGCTCATCGTGAAATAGGCTCGGAACTGATTGAAAATATTTGGAATTCAAAGCATTCAAAGCATTCAAAGCGTCAATAAATATTGATATCGTAATATTAAAGACTATTCAACCTTAAAACGCAAATGATCTTGTTTGGCTTGATCATCAAAATTATCTATTTCTATGTCAGTTTTATCATCCATCACTAATGGCTGCTCATCGTCCAAATCTCTTCTTCTACCTGTTTCGAAGTCCATTTCATGAAGCTTTACAAAACCTGATTTGAAGTAAAACAAGTCATAACAGAACCAAAATAAAAAGAACAAGGGCAACATAATGTAGCCATCAATAAATGTTTTGTAATCAAACGGCTTGAAACATGACCAGCTTTGAACAAGAACTAGTAATACCCCAATAATGATTCCCAAGTAATCTGCCCACGGAAATAGGGGCGATCTAAATGGAAGGGATTCTAAGCTGTAGCCTTGGCTTATCCATCCGTATCTAAATCTGACATGAACAACGCAAATAGCAACCCAAACGATAAATGCTGCAACACTTGAAACATTGATTATATATTTATACGCAACCGCCGAACCTGAGGTATATGATAGAATTGATAAAAATCCAAAAATATGGCATGTGTGAATAGCAATGTAAGGTATACCTCTTTTGGTTGTTTTTGTGAAAATTTTGGGTCCATAACCAGCCTGAGACCAAGTGAATAAAGTTCGTGAAGAAAAATAAATAGCAGTATTTATTGAGGAAATACAAGTCATTAAGATCATGGTGGCAACAAAGTACTTCGCATTTTTCCAGCCAGCCTCTGTGATAGCAATTGTGATTGGTGATGCTAATGCTCCAGTAGCAGAATTCAGAGTTGGGTCGTTATATGGCACTGTTATTCCATAAGTTACTGATAGTCCAACATACACATACACGATTCTGAACAGAGTGTTTTTCGTAGCAGTTGGAATGGCTTTTTTAGGGTTTCTTGATTCAGCTGCGATGATCGATATTCCTTCGACGCCTGCATAAAACTGACCCGCATAAACAAAAGAGTTTGCTATACCTTTGAATCCTGAATGTAGGGGGTAGTTACCAAATGGATTATCTGGTTTATGACCTTTGATTCCCCCTGCTGCATAAATAATGGCAAATATGTAAAATCCTGTAATGAACGCTAATTTGAAAAATCCCAAAATATACTCAGCTTCCCCCCACCAACTGACATCTAATAGTTGAAATAGTGTGAAGCAAAACCATAATATTAAATACCATCCATATGTAGGGATTTTTGTTGTATAAGATTCCATTGAAGCAGTCAACGAAGTATACTCCGAAATCAAAGTTGTGACCCATAGTATGACGTAGAATATACCTATAGTAGCGCCGAATCCCTTCGAGACAAATCGTGAACCTTGCAAAGCAAAATTTTGATCGATAACGGAGTTCAGTTCACCTATCGCGAATAGCATTGGAATAACAACCAATGCGACTATAGCGAAACCAACAACGCAGCCAACAGGGCCATTTTTTAGCATGTTTCCCATCCCTATAAGGGCACCTGGGCCAATAACACCACAAAGTGCTATTAAGTTTATCATTCTATTTTTCAGACCAGCTTTGAGCCCAGTATCTAACAACACGTCGCCATGGTTGTTCTCACGATATGGGGTTGATCCCGTGGGTTCTAGAGAGGACTCAATATCTGTAACCATGTTTCAGGGCTAGCTTTTTGAAAGCGGTTTTGATTGGTAAAGCCCAAAGCACTTTGGAAAACACTTTATTCTCATTGAACAGTAGACGATAACTCTAGATATATATCTTGAGTGTTTAGCTCAACAGCCTTCATGCAGACGCTTCAAAAGCTGTCTCTCTGCGGTCGTAATTAGGTTAAACTGTGGTCGAAATTCGCCATCACATTAGGGAAGAAATGTGGAAGTAAATCCGGTTTTGCTGTCTGCGCTGAGCTATCTTGAAAGAGCAATACAATACATTTAGCATTTCAACGGCATTTCAAGGGACAATGTAGGGTGAGTCAAAGTAGCACACTGAAGACCACCCTTGGAAAGTTGATGGTGTTGGAATGGAAAGAGTTTGCGTCTCCACCTTCTATTTTTGTAGGTAAATTACGATTATTAGATGTCAGTTAGCATCTCAAGTTTCGCTGCACTGGGCGCGATGGCCTCCAACTCGATTCACCATGCCATTTACTGCATTATGAGACCTCTCTTTAGCGCAATGACCCGTGAGGCTTGGGTCCCTCTACGAAGTTTGAGGCGAACACGCGCGCGAAAAGCTTTTTCGAGAAAGCCGAATCAAGTCAACAATTGGCCAAGTGACGCTTCTAAACACAGTATTACCCACTCAGTGCCGTCAGGCAGCACATTCCCAGGCCATCTTCCTCTTTAGATGGCCCTTCTTTTCATCATTTTTACATCTGCACGCTTATTGGCCATACATTCTCTGAGTTTGGCCTGAACTTTGATAGGCCCTAAGACGAAAATGTTTACGTAATAGCACTTCTAATATTCCGAATAGGGATGCATGCATGTAGATAATCTGGATAAACGCCAACAATACAGGCCGACTTGCTGGATTCCGGATTATGAGTTTAAAATTATTGTATAACACTTTAGCGATCATATTCTCAATCAAGAAAAAAAAAAAAACAATAATCTCACAAAGCCCCTTTTTATAATAAACTTAAAAAGGCATCAAGATTTTGAGAGTGTTGGTCCGTTCTAGTTTTGAAATACTGCTTGAGCTTATTAGGGTTTCTGAAGATGTTGTTCATTACTACCCTGGTGCTCACTTTTGGTGTTGTGACGAATGCTTTGGTATTCCAGAAATGTGAAGGTTTCTTGGAGGCCCAGCCGAATTCCAAATTCACCCCTTCATTCGAAGTAACAGCTGGTACCCACGAACTCTCGGTGCTGATGTTCCACTTGAATGATGTTTTGACTACCAACATTGATCCTTTCGATTTCAGTAAATCAAACCTGCTAGATTCAACCGACAACGATTTTTTCGTATGTACACAGAATTTGTTGGACGCTGGCAAATGTGATCGAGTTGGTGAATTTCACGTCATTGTTAATCCAGGCGCTGAAACAAGTGCCCCAATTTTAAACCAGCCATTGGCAGCAGGTGAAACTTTGACTTATAAGATCGAGTCGAAAGGCGTCTACTGCTCGTATCTATACACTGCGGACCCTGAAGCCAATGCTGATTTTAAAATTAGAAGCATTCAAAGATTCGGTTATGCATCATTAGAGAAATACTACAAGAAGGAGTTTTTCAAATACGTTGTTTTGCCATTGAGTATCTTGGTGTCTCTATTGAGTTTTGTTGGATTACGCAAATCTAAAACATTGCATCAAGAAGTTGCTCTAGAATTTTATATCTTTTGCTTTACATTATTCGTTATTGTCTACAATGTCTTCAAATTGATAAATCTCATGATCCTTAATGATGTCGATATCTTTGGAGCCGGTCTCATTGGGAAAATGTTTGTCAGTTTGATCTTCCCAGATCAATATATCATGATGGCGCCATTGATTTTTATCCTCAGAGGATTGAGTTGCGGTTACTTTGGTATTTTAACCAAAGACATAAAGCCAAAGTATACGCCTATACGTTTCAATATTTTCCTCATTGCCTACATTAGCACTTGCGCATTGGTTGGAACTGCAAGCCTTTTTGAGTATTCTGGTATTAGTGGTAAACTGAGCCTTGTGATATCTATTGCATCAATTGGAATGTTCTTTTATTTGGTTAGAAATTCAGGGAAAACTATGGACAAAATCGAGGATGTCAGAGATAAAAGAAACTATAAGATTTCCAGAAACCTCTCCATTTGGATGCCATTTATGATCTCCTTAACTTCAGTAGTTGCAACAAGCATAATTGGCTTCAAATCTGGTCAAGCGATTGCTTCTGAGTCAAATTTCGATCCACTAAGAGATGGACAAAAAGAAATTCTGATTAAGGTGTTACAAAAATCCCTTTTAGAACCAAAACTTTTCTTCTTCAGTTTCATTCCAGAGTTATTGTTTACTATATTAGGATTGATTTATACTTTGATATGGTTTGGCAAATCACCAAGCTTTGAATTTTCAGAGGAGAATGGGGATGAGGAATTCGTTGTGGGCGAGAGACACATATCAGCAATTCCATCCCTGAATAACACTGAAGGGAATGGCAACTTCGAAAAAAAAAACTGATCCGGTACGAATGTACATGCACTCACAGTGTCATGTTATATGAGCTCAATCCGCAGTGCAAAAGTCAATGGCACTATTCTATAAACAATCATAGCCTCAATCATGATATACTACACCTAGGCATAATTTATACATTTTTCCAAAACTCCTGTAGATCCCTCGCTCTGAACTTCATTGCCCATCCTGTAGTGCTTTCAATCTTATTCAAAAGATCCAATATTATTTGATGTTCGTCTTTATGGGTTAACAATTTTCCTGCTATATATAACGTCTGAACGGAATTTATCCAACACCCGCTAAAAGGAATGTTAATCACTTTCAATATTCGTTTTTCAAAATTGATGTAAAGATATGCATCATTTCCATAATAGTATCAGCTATGAAGCACTCAGGAAAACTTACTGGTGATCGTTGTGTGTGCTTATTGCGCAGATTTGTCTTGCATGCCAGGTTGTGGGTTTCTAGAATTAAAGTTAGCAACTTATACTATCGTCCTTCTGCACAATAATTTTTTTACTAACGACTAATTTTTCCATTTTGAATAATCTAGGTTTATTTTCCATTAATAGCAGCATGGCCATATGATACATTTGATTTGCGGATACTAAAAGGTTTGGTCAATAGATCAATTGAAAAAATTTAGGCACTATAAAAATGCAATGCTTACTTGCAGGACCATTATCATAAAGTACACCAGGGAAAGGTGACGAATCAAATTCGAATATCGGTTTCATTTGTTCAGGTCTCTCGCTATGCCAGTCGTTAACTTCATTCCATAGCAGTTCCCACTCCTTATCAAAATTTCTAATATCAGAAGTTGAGATCAGGTTCAAGACTCTTGAAGCGAGGAAAATTATATAATTTGCGTACATGTCGAGTGAGTTCTCTTTCTTGAATAGCACACTAGCATTATAAATTGAAATACCTGGAGGTAGCCATTTAGAACATTCAATCATTGTATTCTCCTCTCCTATGACGGCGGAGTTTACATCCATCCTCGCAAAAGCCCAGAATAATGCACGTTTATATTGATCGCTGAAACCATTGATTTGTGCACCTTTGAATAGTGCTGAGCATCCTTCAAGATGATGTCTCCATTTTTCGGGGGAAATTGACATCATTTCAAACACACATAACAATACACAAGCTGTAATTGTTGGTAGGTCAGGGGTTTTCTTAACAGTTGGGATAAGATGCTTTAACGAATTTTGATACAAGGCAATAGTCTTTGAGGGAGGATATGTAGGATCTGTTCTTTCGATTTGGCGAGAGCTTAGTGCATATATTGCATAGCGCAAACCTTGATGTTCTTTAGCAAACTGCAGTGATTGTAAACCAAATTGACGGGTGATATCAAACATATCTATCCAAGGAGCAATCTTGTATAAGAAATTCTTTAGTAGGTTTTTTTCCTCTATTTGGGACAAAAATGGTATATTTTCACTAGGTGAGGTGGAGCCATCAAAAATTCTGCTGGTTTCAAATATATTATTGATGTCGAATTGCTCCAAGTTGAGATCTTGCAAATTTTCAGTTGAAGAATAGTTCGAGGCATTTGCAAACATGTAATCTCGTAGTGTAGATTGGAGGTCACCATATACGTCATTGCTGATACTAGCATTGAACATGTTGTTGCTGTTATGGTTGTTGGCAGCTGTGGTTGATGAAGTGGGAGAAGGAGTCAGCTCAGGGTGAACTATGCTGTCTGCGCCAATGTTAGAAGATATGCTTGCTATAGAGCCATTCCTCTCGTTAAATACATTGTTGTTGTTGATTTTCACTGTACCATCTTCTTTGATGGTGTTGTGCGCGATGTTCTCCAGGTTTTTTGAATACTTGTCGAGGAGAGCAGTGTCAACTGGAGAGGGTAGAATGGGTACAACTGAAGTCGCCGTTGCTCTTCTTCTTCTAGTCGGCTTCTTGGGGAGAGGCCATTCACACTTCTCATTCTTGAGAATACAAGCTTTACATACCGGGTGCTGCTCATCGCACTTTTTGTGCTTCCGACGGCAGTTATAGCACCCTGTTCTGACACGCTTCTTCGTCTCCGCTGAGACTGTCAAAACCTGCGCCGCTGGTTTGTTTGCCGCGAAATCCTTTGTCACTGTTTCTGTAGCTGTCGGTGACATTGATCCAGTGCGCACTGATTGGTATGAGTCTATAGTTAATATTCAACGCGTAGTATCCAATATTCGCTTACAAGGTTTTTTTTTTTGAGGTGGATTCAAATCTGAAATCGAGATTCAGGTGATCTCAGATTTTTCCCCGCAGTTCTCAAAGGAGTCGAAAAAATCCGGGGAAATATCCCCATTCCGGAAATCTACTATTATAGGAAATTAATAATATCCAAATTTGGAAACTGTTCTTTTCTTCATATATACCAAGTTGATTTCATAGCCATTAGCTACGTATCTACCATCCCCGGCTCGAGAGCTTCAGGTCGTCACTTAGTCCACCAACTGCAACACCAGACATCAAGTCGCCCAAGTCTGTGGAGTATTCCAGTAATTTGTGAGGATCTTCATAATGTGTCACAGCATTGACAATAGCTTTAGCCAGCTTCTCCGGATTCTTGGACTTGAAGATACCAGAACCGACAAAGACACCATCACAGCCTAATTGCATGCATAATGCAGCATCAGATGGTGTTGCAACTCCCCCAGCAGCAAAATTGACAACAGGAAGCTTACCTTCATTAGCAATCAATTCGTGAAGTCTCTCGATTGGGATTCTATTCTCACTTGCAAATGTTACTATCTTAGCTTCATCATCCTTGACTGATAAAACGTATTGGATTTCCTTATTTATCAAATTAATATGACTCACAGCTTCGGAAATATCACCAGTACCAGCCTCACCTTTAGTACGAACCATTGAAGCTCCTTCGTCAATTCTTCTTAAAGCTTCTCCTAGATTTCTTGCACCGCAAACAAATGGAACGTTGAACTTCCTTTTATCAATATGATTCTCTTTATCGGCTGGTGTGAGAACTTCACTTTCGTCGATATAGTCAATCTCCAAAGCTTGTAGGACCTGCGCTTCAACAAAATGTCCAATTCTACATTTGGCCATCACTGGGATCGAAACCTCATCCATAATTTCACTAATCATCTTAGGATCTGACATTCTGCACACATTTCCACTAGCTCTCATATCTGCAGGAATCCTTTCGAGAGCCATGACAGCTACTGCACCTGCTCTTTCTGCTATTTTGGCTTGTTCAACATCAACAACATCCATAATAACACCGCCTTTCAGCATTTGTGCCAACCCTTTGTTCAGTTTATATACATTTGTGCTTTGTGACATTCTGCAACGATAATTTGGTTTCAGTTGTATAATAATAAGTCCATCTTTGATTAGGGCTGTTGCTAGCCGGTCTTTTATTTATAAGGAAAATATTTTGACTCCGATTGCTGACCTCTCAGCATCAAACTCTCACATATCAAATCTATTAATATGAGTCACAAATAGATTAGCAACGTTTGTGGATCGCACCATTGAAAAAAAAAAAAAAACATTGAACTTATCAATGGTATTCACTCTGGTCCTACCAGTCTTATCCTCGATGAATATAACATCAATATAAGGTCTTACTTGGACTTGTTACATCTTAGATTCAAAATGTTTTGTTGAATTAATAATGCCAAACTACTACCTCTCACTAGTGGGTAGAAGTCATTATGTGCTGACACCATCAGACTGCTTTACGTCAATCTTTTCGTAACATTTATCAACTAGTTCTTTTTGCTTACTAGAAAATCAAGGTTTCCCAATTTTGCCTCCTATCAATCTCAGCTTTCATCCTTTGAGAGATTCATAAGAGGCAGTATCAATTCGGTCATTGACTGCGCAGTATATCTCCTCATAATGTTCACCCAATATCCTTTTATGAGCCTTGAACCAATTGATTTTTTTTCACGCTCAGAGTTTTGATTCCTTGATTTAATTGAGGCTTTCAAGCCTCACCGCAGTACTGGATTTATTTTTTGATCTTAGCGCACCGTTTTGGATCAATATTCTTGGCACTAGTCTAACTGTGGTTTATGCGTAACCAACTTAACTAAAATTAACTAGCAAACGAACTCATGGTAAAAAAAAAAGAGATAGGACCCACAGTGCAAATGAGGCTCTACGGATGATCCAGTTATTTATATTTGCTGGCAGGCACATCTGATCATCATATTTGAGCTCGATGTTTGAACTTTTTATCTAGGATTGCTGTTATGAGTGCTTCAACATCAAACTCTGACGAACAATTGAGCAATAAAGACTTGGCCGTAATTAGTGTTCAAGAGCCAAAGACAGATTATGATAATCTGGACTTTGAAGAAGCAGATATTGCTTTGAAACTAGCAAAACAGGCCAAAGGTATACATGTCACTCCTGAGCAAGATAGAAAGTTACTAAGAAAAATCGATTATTATGTGACACCAGTTGTCTGTATTTTGTACGGTTTGCAGTATATGGACAAAACTGCGATCTCTTACTCCTCTATCATGGGACTGCGTACTGACTTAAAGTTGGTTGGCCAAGAATATTCTTGGTTGACTACTGGGTTCTATCTTGGTTATCTTGTAAGTGAGCCAGCTGCTGTTAGATTGCTACAGAGATTACCGCTCATTAAAACATTATTTGTTTACGTTTTCCTATGGTCAGCTACTCTAACTTTGCATGCCACTGTTTTTAATTACAGATCAGTCTTGGTTGCTAGAATTTTTCTTGGTGGCTTTGAAGCAGCTGTTTCTCCTGCACTGATGACAGTTACTGTGCAATATTTTAAGAAAACTGAACAATTTCAAAGAACAGCTTTCTGGTTCTCAAGTAATGGGTTCGGAAATTTGATAGGTGGCTCAATAGCTTACGGTATAGCTAAATATCAATCACACATCAATATAGACTCATGGAAAGTTTTGTTCATAGTATTTGGTTTATTGACTTTCCTCTTTTCGATATTTTTGTTGTTTCACTTACCAGATACACCAGCGAAAGCTTGGTTTCTGACGGAAGATGAGAAGTTGATTGCGGTGCAAAGGATCAGGGATAATCAACAAGGTTATGGAAATAGAAAGTTCAAGTGGCATCAGTTCAGGGAAGTGTTCAAAGATGTAAGAACTTATCTTTACGTTCTTCATGGTGTCATGAGTACAATTCCAAATGGTGGACTGGGGTCTTTCGGTTCGATTCTTTTGAACGACTCTTTTGGTTATTCCTCTCTGGATGCCTTAGCTATGGGTTTACCTTGCGGTGCAGTTCAAATGGCATCTGCTGTATTGTTCTTTTCCGTTGTCTCCTGGAAGGGTCATAGAACGCTCATTGGGATTGGGTTATATGCTATTTCTTTTGTAGCTTCTTGTATGTTGGCATTCCCCGCAAACAAGAGAGCTCAATTGGCTGGATACTACTTACTTAACTTTGGAGGATTGGGGTGGGTGACTGCAATATCCTCCATTGAGCTTAACACGCTAGGTTATACCAAGAAGAGTGCTGTAAGTGCCATCTACTTCGTTGCGTATTGTGTAGGGAACACGATTGGACCTCAAACTTTTCAAGCCAAGGATGCACCAAACTATGTACCAGCTAAGATTAGCATAGCTGTACTGCAAGGATGTTCTGTTTGTGTGTTACTCATTATCTACTTTTACAACGTCTGGGAGAATAAGAGAAGAGATCGAGAAGCAGCAAGATTAGGTGATGATTATTACCATCCGCCAGAGGATTTTGAATTCCTCGATCTAACTGACTTCGAAAACAAACACTTCAGATATGTTTTGTAGATAGCGGATGTTGTTCCTACGAAATTACTTCTCAATATTTGTTGCATTTTTTTTTGACGTAGTCGATCAATCTTGTTAAACGACTGAAACTTTCCGTAAGTAGACAATTAAGGTCGTTTAGGGCTAAATGTATAATAAAGTTACAATCAAAAACTAAAAAAACAGATATGGTCATGCCCTGATATGGACATGATCTAGATAGAACGCTTATCGACAACTTCATTTTCTGTTTTATACAAAAGGGTGCGATAATGTCTGGTTTACCGCTTCGTATTCTGTTTAGTTTAGATACTCCTTATTCAAAAACACAATGGTCACACCAAAGCTCCTTATCAACCCTTCAAAGGAACCTCTCTATGGTGCGGCGTTTGAATACCAGCCAAACTTGAAACTGTTTGAGACTACATATGTTCCCAAAATCAAAAAATATCAGGAGGACTTGGCGAATGCTATACCCAAGACATTTCTTATCCCTGATGCTTTGATACCTGATGATCTTGATAACACACCTTTTAACGCAACCCTGATCCCCGCTAAAGTTCTTGATGCAAAGAGCCTTGAGATCACAGAGTATACCACCATTGAATTAGCCAAGAAGATTGCTTCCAAAGAATTTAGTGCATTGGAAGTGATCAAAGCATTCGCCAAAAGAGCGGCCATCGCCCATCAGTTGACAAACTGTGCTATGGAGGTATTTTTTGAGGATGGTTATAAAAGAGCTCAGGAATTGGATGATCATCTCGAGAAGACAGGCAAAACTGTTGGTCCTTTGCATGGTATTCCTATCTCACTCAAAGAGAATTTGGGGTATCCTGGTCGTATCACACATGCAGGATTTGTTTCCTGTATTGACAATATAGCAGAGAAATTTTGTCTCACAACTCAAATTCTCTATGATCTAGGAGCGGTATTTTATATCAGAACCACTGAACCTCAGTCCCTGATGCATCTAGATTCTCTTAATAACATTGTTCCTCGTGGTAGAAACTGTTACAAGACTACAATGTCACCGGGTGGTTCAAGTTCTGGTGAGGGGGCAATTTTGGGTATGAGAGGATCTTCAATGGGTCTGGGTTCAGATATTGGTGGCTCGGTTCGTGGTCCTGCTGCTTTCAATGGAGTCTACGGCTTGAAACCTTCTTCGAGAAGAATCTCCTCTAAAGGAATATTCAAAACTGCTGAACAGACAGCTTCTGACTTTGTTGTAGCTACAATAGGCCCATTCAGTAACTCAGTTGAAGATCTAGAGTATTTTATGAAAGCCTATATCGAAGAAGCACCATGGAAAGACGATGAATATGTTGTTCCAATTCCTTGGAGAGAGGTTGCGATCCCTGAAGCCGCTAAGTTAACAGTGGGTATAGTTTACGATGATGGTGTTGTTAAACCTCATCCTCCAATAATTCGTGCTTTGAAGTTGGTAGAAAAGAAATTGAGAGCAGCAGGTGTAAATGTGATTGTTTGGGAGCCTCATAGAGTTTATGACTGTGTTCAGATTGCAAGTACAGCATTCACAGCTGATGGAAACTACGGTTCAAAACAGAGATTTGAAAAATCAGGAGAACCTTTAGTTCCATTAACGAAGCACTTTTTAAGTTTTGGGAAAGGTGACAAAGGACTCTCTGCATTAGAGTTCGAATATTACACTAACCTGAGAGATATTGTCAGAAGTGAGTACAACACTCTTTTTGATGAGAGAAAAGTGGATATAGTACTTGCACCCACTTATGTTGGAACTGCTCCAAAACCTTCGACAGTAAAATATTGGGGATACACTGTCCTATGGAATTTATTGGATCTATCATGTGTTACAATACCATCAGGTGTTTTTTCAAACAAAGAGTTAGACCCAAAAGATGATACATATAAACCAAGAAACGTATATGAGGAATATGAATATGGATTGTACGATCCGGAAGCTTCAGATGGGTTACCGGTTGGCCTAACCTTGGTAGGTAAGCGCTACACAGAGGAGAAATCGTTGAAGGTGGCTAAGGTTGTTGATGATATTTTG
Organism: Liangdongia quercuum; assembly: GCA_030579675.1. Taxonomy (NCBI): domain Eukaryota; kingdom Fungi; phylum Ascomycota; class Saccharomycetes; order Phaffomycetales; family Wickerhamomycetaceae; genus Liangdongia; species Liangdongia quercuum. The sequence goes on along the minus strand of JAKTRK010000055.1, from coordinate 14,169 downwards.
AAGAATTGAGTTGCATGTTTGATTGTCAAACTAGACGATGAATCTGCTATATAGTTTCTATAGTATAAGTTGATACATTATTTTCCAATAAAGGCTTTAATTGTTTCGTTAACTTCGATATGTGTCGTTATCGTGTCTTCATGTAGATCGGTAACTTGCAGAGCTAATTGAGAAAAGAAGCTCCGCCAAAATATTTAAAATATAAAATCTCGGTGTTGGGTAATCATTTATGACTTTTCTTGCAGCACCAAATAGCCACTTTTTCAAATGAATATACATTAAGTGACGCTATTGTTTCAGCAGTCGTGACTGATTTTTTTAAAGCAAAAATCATGTTCCACAGTACTTGAGCCTTTTAAAAAGTGATTCGTTGATCACAGTATGGGCTCATTCCCATTCTCGTGAGAATCTTTCGCAACAAAATCTAACAGCTGAGGTCGCTTAGTTGAATTTGAATTGCTAAATAAATACTCACAGCATACTTATCTTCGCGCATTTAACTTACTGAAATGAAAAACTTCACTATTACAAGTAACAGGGAAATCAAGTTTCGATTTATTTATCCACAAGAAATTCTCTTTTGATGCATGATTCATTTTCCAATAGCAACAGGCATCTTTCATTCGACGGTTGGTAGCTGTATGTGGGATCTTTTCAAGCAGGTAGGGATCATAATTGCCGTACACCCAACAGCTATTATAGATAAGACAATGAATGGGGAAAGAGAACTCAGCAGTGAGTCCTTATAGATTCCATAAACGTCATCAATATATTCTGTTGGTAATGTCTTTATATTCAAAGAGTTTTCTATGAGTTCCCTTACAAGGTTTTGATCCTCAGTGGTATTATCAAAATAAGCTTCCAGACCATTTATGACAGACCTGTTGTATAGCGCACAAGACAAGGATAATCCAAATGTACCTCCTAAAGATTTGATCAGGGAAAGAACAGTATGAGCGCTTGCTTGACCAGTTTCGCCAACCTTACCAGTGGTATAAACTGCTATGGCAACGTTGAAACCTCCCCCTCCAAACCCAGCAATTACCAATCCTATGATAAACCAAAGTTTCCAGCTAAATGATTCGTTAACTGGAGGAACGACGCTTATGACGCTGTAGATAACCAATGCTCCAATCATCAAAATAATCAAAGACCCGATTGTACTGATTATTCCCACATTCATTGTATGCGTTTCATCCCTTTTATATCTCCTTATTAAAAATCCGACGCATGTTGAACCACACGATATAGATATAACACAAAAGCTTGTATAAAAACCAATTCGAGTGAGGCTGACAGTTTGCACAATTTGTAGGTACAGGGGTGTTATGAAGAGCACGATATTCAGTCCCAAAGAGTTTACACCATTTATAAATCCTAGTAGACCAATCTCACCTTTCAAAAGTTCTGGATCTATCAATCTTTCACAAGCAACATGACTTTCGATTACTATAAAACAGATTGCGGACAGAATTGTTGTTGTTATTGCAGCTGTAGTATATGAGCCTTCTGCAGAAGTTGCAGATATAGATGATGATGATTTGTATTCTGATAGCACATAGTTTACCGATATTATGAAAATGTTAAGGAATATTATCCCACCATAGTCTATTCTTTTCAAATTATGTACTTTAAGTATGTCTTCATCATCCGGTATGTGATCTGCTTTTTTGGGTCTAAGTTTCAAGGACAGCAGTGTTGTGATAACGAGACAAGGTAAAGGTATCATGAATGTAGATCTCCAATTAGCATAAACTATAAGAAATCCTGCAAGTGGGCCTGCAAACATGGAAGCCACAGAGCAGACTATGTTCTGATAGCTAAGGAACAAAGATCTTTCAGATAAAGGGAGATTGTCATAGATGGTGATTGCTGTCAGGGTGTATATCCCAGCTGCACCCATCCCTGTTACAGCTCTTCCTATAGAGAGCACTTCTATTGAGGAAGCAAGCGATGACACTGACAAACCGATGATCATGAGCACCTGTGATACTATTACCAAAGGCCATCGTCCAAGGATGTCTGAAGTCTTACCGTAAACAGGCTGGAATGAAGCACATGTTAAGAGATAAAATGTTATCATGCGAGTAGTAAGCTGACTTTCACTGAAGGCAGATGCTATTGGTGTCATTGTTGTGTAGATCATAGTCCCATCCATCGATGCTATAAAATTGAGGGCACATAGTATAAGCAAGGGTGTCATGAAGTGGGCATGAGTTCCATACTCTCTAGACATTTTGCTAGAAAGATGAGGGTGACGATGGTGGTGACGATGATCTTATAGCGATGCTAGATGGCGATGCTCGCCGTTAGGTGATATAAGGGGTGACAGATGAAGCTTGTAGTGGACAGTGAAGAACCAGCACAAAGAATCCTCCTGGTTTGGTGGCCATTTCCCTATGCTAGTCGCATATATTGTTGCAAGCCCATTGACGAGGCTTATGATTGACATGGCTCATGAGGCACTTTATCGGCTATATGTTCCATCAACGGCAACAAGATCAAGAAAAGCAGCTATGGGTTTGAAGCTGTAATACATTAGTATCATAGTTGAAATGGCTAATTTGGAAAATGTGGTTAGGGTTGAGGATTAGGTTCTCCAGCTGTTCTGAGGTTTCAAGTAGGCTCTATGTTGCGAGGTCTTGGCCTTAAAATACTCTATTGTGGTTCGTGCCTCCTCCAAGTATCCCGATACTTGTGGATTCAAACACTACCTAAATGCATCAGAAGGTTGAAAAGTGGCTCTACTTGTTACAAAGGATAGGTGTAGCTCGCAATAAAGGATTGTTGGTTAGTGTAGTAAGACACTGTTTCACCGGAGTGAGTTGTGAGGACTTATCAGATCTTTTTAAGCCATTGTTGTGGAGCCTCCGACTTTCTCACCATGTTCATCCAACTTAGCATAGATCCACACTTGTTCGCCGAGCGTCGACATCACGACTTCAAGAGTCATAGCTCGAAGCAGGCGGAATTAGCGATCCGCCAGCTTGTCACTCCGACAGGTGTCACTCCTCTGAGATGTTCCAAGCCATAACAAGCGCTCCGATCGATGCCACTATCTAGATATTATTATTATACACGACGTACTGTGGTTGCTTCTATCATTCTTATTTAAGTTGAAGATCCCTGATGAGAACAGGAATTATTTGATGGGACTTACAGACTCGTCCTAGTGTTATGACTGCCAAGATTCCGTGGTATAAGAGGGCTGCTTCTTTTACTAAAGCTACCGTTGACGATGAGAAAATAGTTATCAACGTTCCAAAGGATTACTCTAAGTGGTATTGGAAGTTTATACCCCATCATAGAGCTGTTGATGATGAGAAAGACTATGCAGAAGAGTATGAAGATGAAGATCAGTTGATTGATTACGAATACAGAGATGAAGCAGATAGAAGTTGGTGGCGGAACCTCTTTAATGAATACGAATATCGGTTCCCTACTAAAACTATTCAGAAGAAGAAATGGTGGAGATGGTTTGATGAAGGTACAAGTGCAAAGGAAAAGGCACTTGTTTGCAAATTAGACTTACTTATTGTCACCTTCACCATTATTTCGTATTGGGCAAAATATGTTGATACTGCTAATGTTGCTAATGCATATGTTTCTGGTATGAAAGAAGATTTAGGTATGAAAGGAAACGATTACTCGAATACAACAGCGTTATATAATGCTGGTTGTGTCATATTTCAAGTTGGCTACATGTACCTTTTCCCAAGAGTTCCTATGCACTATATGTTTTGTATTGCTGATATCTGTTGGAGTGGTGTTACATTAGCTATGGCAGCTTCTCAAAATCCTGGCCATTTGAAAGTTTGTAGATTTTTTGTTGGTTCATTTGAAGCTGGATATTTCATCATGATTCATTATTTATTAGGATCATGGTATAAGCCTGATGAATTAGGTAGAAGGGGTGGATTATTCTACACAGGACAAATGATTGGCTATATCACAAGTGGTCTTCTACAAGCAGCTATATATAGCTCTATGAATGGTTACAGAGGTATTGCAGGATGGAGATGGATGTTTATTATCGATGGGATAATAACTATTCCAATTGGACTGACAGCTCTTTGGCTTGTTCCAGGAACGCCTTATAAATGTCACTCACTTTTTTTAACAGATGATGAGATTCGGCTAGCTAGAAAGAGATTAAGGGATGCAAGAATTACTCCTCCTTCGAAAAATCCACCTCCATTTTTAGATACAAAAATCTGGAGGAGAGTCTTGGCAAGTTGGAAAATTTATGTGTTGATGATTATGGATGCTCTGTTCTGGAATACATCAACAACAACGGGTAATGGATTTGCCCTTTGGCTAAAATCTTTGAATACTTATACCACTCCAGAATTGAACAGAAAAACTTCTATCCCTCCTGCTATTGGCGTCGGTACTATTATTGCATGTTGTTTTTCTGCTGATTTTTTAAGATCTAGAGGATTCGCAATATTTTGGGCAGAGTCCGTCAATTTTACCTGTGCAGTTATACTGGCAATATGGAATGTGCCAATTGGTGCAAAATGGTTTGCATTTTACTTGGGTTATATGAACATCACCATTTCTTCTGTTGTGTATGGATGGGTCAATGACATTATGAGACATGATCCTCAAGAAAGAGCCATCGTTCTATGTTGGTGCAACATATTTTCCAATCAGTCGACAGCGTGGATTGGCGCGCTCACCTATCCTACATCTGAAGGGCCGAGGTTCCGTCGTGGTTACACTTATACATCGGCAGTCTCAGGTACTTTAATGCTCTGGGTGGGGATAGTTGAATTCTTCTATAAGAGACAAGAACGTAAAGACTCCAAGGAGAACGGTATTATATTATACAATTCCAAGACTGGAGATATTCCGGATGAGGTTGCTGAGCATTTGGCCAAGCTGAACCATGTTAAATCCTATTCAGAGAATGATCATTCATCTGCTTTGGAAAAAGAGACTGCTAAAGTGACGAAAGTTTCTCATGTAGCGAGCTCATCCGAGGTCGAATCTGATTCTAATTGATTGTCAGCGGTCACGAAGCGATATTCAGACGTTTAACATAATACATATTGAGATTACACCTGTTTTTTTTGGATTAATAATACATGCAGCTTATCGGCTCTTTTTCTTTTTCCGTAAATGATAGCGACATACTTCAATTGGGACATATTACAATAATATAAAGAGGCGAAGATATCCCATTCAGAACCAACGCTTGAGTGTTGGCTCAATTGTTAGCAGTATGAGTCAAACGTTTGAGGATACCATAGAATGGGTGCGTCTTGGAAAATCGGGACTGAAAGTTTCCAAAGTTATTGTTGGATTCATGTCCTATGGGTCTAAGAAATGGGCGGATTGGGTCGAAGACGATGAGGAAAAGATCTTTGCCATTCTTAAAAGAGCTTACGACTTGGGTATTCGTACTTACGATACTGCTGATGTTTACTCCAATGGTTACTCTGAAGTGATCTTGGGGAAGTTTCTCAAGAAGTTCAACATAAAGAGAGACAAGGTTGTGATTCTTACCAAGGTTTACAACCCAGTTGACGAAGACCTCGAGCTTCGTCATGGTCCTCCTCCTCCAAGCGTGCGTCCCGTTGATTTGATCAACTCCAGTGGCTTGTCTCGTAAGCACATACTGGATGGTGCTGAGAATTCGGTGCGCAGATTGGGTACTTACATTGACATCCTTCAAATCCACCGTCTAGACAAAGAGACTGAGCCTGAAGAGATTTTGCAAGCTTTGAACGATGTTGTTCAACAGGGCCTAGCCCGCTATATTGGTGCATCCTCTATGCGTGCAACTGAGCTCGCAGAGCTTTATTTCACAGCTAAGGCCCGTGGCTGGCACAACTTCATTGTAGTGCAAGACTACTATAACTTATTGTATCGTGAAGAAGAGCGTGAGACCATCCCATTCGCTAAGAAACACGGTATCGCTATTATCCCGTGGTCGCCTAATGCTAGGGGTGTGCTTGCTAGACCACTTGGACAGACGTCTTCTCGACACTTGTCGGACCCGCAGTTCAAGAACCTTGGCCTCGATACTCTCTCTACTGAGGACAAGGAGATCGTGGCTCGCGTAGAACAAGTGGCCAAATCCAGAAATGTCTCTCTAGCAGTAGTGTCGACAGCTTGGGTCCTCTCAAAAGGTGCTTATCCGATCGTCGGACTGAACAGTATAGAAAGAGTTGAAGAGGCCTTTGCCTCAACCAAACTTGTACTCACTGAAGAAGAGATCGCATTTCTGGAAGAGCCATATAGCCCAAAAAAAGTTGTTGGCTTTGCTCAGTGAATAGAAATCAATATTATGGCTAGATTCAGTCGTTGTAGCGTGAGGTCTTATAATTATAGTCTCTGTTCTATGTGTGGCTTCATGGCAGGAGCACGTAGCATCAGTGTATATATTAAGAATATTTGAGGAGTACAAGATAGCCGTCGCTGATTGAAAGAATGATGAGAGTGGAAGCAAACCAATGACCGTTTCTAAAATCAGCTCTGTCGCTGTTATTGGTGGTGGGCCCTCTGGTGCTATATCCTTAAGCTCCCTCGTTGAAGAAGGAGTATTTGATAGAATTGTGCTTTATGAGCGAAAATCCAACTATGGCGGGACTTGGAGAGCAGATAAAGCTGAATATCCATTAACCGTTAGGCCAGGCTCATCTGCAAAAGAACTGGATATCCCTTTACCATTGCCTGAAGGTTTGATCCAAGGTCAAACAATAGTTCTACCAAAGCAGAGACTACATAGATGGGATGAATCCCCTGCTATTTATTCTACTCTGAGAACAAATGTTCCAAGAAGGGTGATGGCTTTCTCTGATTCTCAGGATTTCTTCCTCGATAATCCAGAACATGATGAGTTGACGAATAGAAACGCTATTGAAGAATACATCGTTAGCTATATCAAGAAATATTCAGAACACAATAATGTCGAACTGAAAACAAATACTAGCGTTGAGAAAATCACTAAAGATTTATCGACTTGTAAATATAGAATTACCTGGAGAAAATCTGTTGATGACCAGACTGAAGAGTTCGGAATCGATGACTTCGACGCTATTGTAGTTGCAGTTGGTCATTATAACGTCCCTAAAATCCCTGATGTCGAAGGTATTCAATCCGTATATGATAGATTTCCAGAAAAAATTTTACATACCAAAAATTTGGTTATCGATGACACCTTCAAGGATAAGAAAATCATTATAGTAGGCTCTAGATCTTCTAGTGTCGATACTATTCGAGAGGCTAAAAAGCAAACAAACGATATTATTTGGTCAATCAAACAAGTGCAGAACTCTGTATTCCATGTTCATCACGATCTAGACGAAAAACCTGGAACCGAACGCAAACCTGTGATTTCTAGAGTTGAACTGGATCATGACCTCCAAATCAAGGTTGTATTCGAAGATGGCTCCTCTGTCTGTAACATAGATTATATCATATATGCCACAGGTTATCATTTCTCTTTCCCATTTCTTGAAGACTATAAGCCTGGTCTAACTAAGAATGGAATAGTGGAGAACCTTTACCAGCACACATTTTACATAAATGAACCAACACTGAGTTTTGTCGGGATACCAATCGATGGGATGAGTTTTAGAGTCTTCGAGTACCAAGCTATTTTAGTTGCGAGGTATCTAGCTGGAAAATTCAAATTACCATCAATTGAAGACCAAAAATACTGGCATGATCAAAGGTTGGAAAAATTTGGATATGAGAGAAGTTTCCATACCACTGGTTTAGATCCTGCCCTAGCATACATAGATCTACTGGTTCAACTAGGTGGTGGCATTCAAAATGACAATGGAAAAGGTAAAGAGTTTCCCCAATTTACTGAAAAGGATCTGCTGGTTTACGAAGACAACAAAGTGAAGTTGACTAGCAGATGGTCATTGTTATAAACTTTGAGAATTGTAGCTTGATTTCCAAGGATCTTTTTATTTGTCTTATATCAAGGGCCTATTCATTAGTTTTCTCTATAAATAGATAGGTTCATTGGTCTCTCTGTAGTCAACCAGAGCAGTATTAACGATCAAATAATTGTGCAAAATATGAAACGATCTTCAAGACCTTAAACATATTATTGATCTGTTTAAGTTACCCAGCCATTCTCCTGTACCTTATGACGCTGATTACTAGTTTTTCAATGCATTTGAAGTTAATCTAGTTTTGATTCTTTTATTTGTATCGTTCTGGCTTCTATTTACATCATGTGTATCCTATGTTTTCAGGATGGATGTATTTCTTATACTTGCTGCGCAATGCCTCAGGTATGAGCTGATGACGCTGCTATGATCAATTAACCTGAAGTTTTTGGAACATTGAAACTGTTGAAGGCAAGCTTCATGAGGCTGAACTCTTATGGAAGAGGTGTTCAGGTACCTTTCATAAGAAGGCTCTGTTCCAGTTCAGGAAATAGGATATCTCTACGTATAAGATCATTTTCAGTGAGCGAATCTGAAATCCAATCGTTTGTTGCCTTCATCTTTGGTGTTCTTTATGTAAAGCTCTCTCTCGTTAAAATCCCAACTTGACCAGATTTTTTCCTTCTCATAATTTCTCCATATATAATAGCATTTGGTTGCTAATATTAATAGTGCTGTGAAAATAGAAAGGTAGAATAATTGTTCATTTCCTCTGTCATATCTCGGAGCATCATCCGGTCTGTATACATTAGCTGCAATTATCCCGCCTGCCTGATTGAACATGTTATATAACGCTGATGAAATAGATCTGGTTCTGATCGAGTTTGAATTCCTTGAAACCCATGCAACGTTGATTGCATGTACATATGGTTGTGATAGTAGTATTGTAGTAACAATATATGTCGAAACTCTATTAACCATGCTGCCGGACCACCATCTTAGAATTGCAAGACAGGGAAGTGCCCATATTGGACTAATTAAGATCACAAAACATCTTTCATTTAGCAGTTCAGAGCACCTCGTTATTGCTAAGAGGAACAAAATATGGAAAACATTATAGGGAATTGTCAGTAGGTTGACAGTAAAGGTATCAAACTTCATCTCCTTCAAATTCAAAGTCAAATAAGTAGCAATTGTGTTTACTGGTATAAAAGCAACGAATCCAATTATGTATACAGGCCATAAGTCGTAATCCAGAAGGGCTTTCCACAATACTTTCAAAGAAAGAGCTTGCCTATTGTGCATATCTCCTTTTGAGGGATCATCTCGAAGTACTCTATTCACAACTATCTTTTCTTCTCGATATGTAAACCAACCATTAGGATTGATTTTACTCTTTGTCTCGACTGCAGAAGGGACCATTTCTATATATGAAATAATCCCTATGATCAATGTAACAAACCCTTCAATCAAAAATAACCATCTCCAACCGGACAATGCACACATTCCTCTCATTCGTAAAATCACAAAAGCCAACAGACCTGTAGCAACTTGTGTTAGCGCTGCAGAGGACCAGAACCATGCCAGTTTGATAGAAAGCTCTTCGGAGGTGAAGAAATAAGATAGCCAGAGAACCATTTCTGGTATGAAGCCACCTTCAAAAAATGCAATTAAAGCTCTTGTCAAGAAAAATGAATATCTGCCTGTTATGAAAGCTTGAGCCATAGCTACTACTGACCAAATTACCATTTGGATGGGCAGCCATATATCAGGCCCTAGTTTCTTGGAAATCAAGCCTGATGGTATTTCAGCTAATAGGAATGCAACCTTAGAAATCATATTTCCATAATTATAGTCTTTAGTGGTTAATCCTAACTCGTCCAACATATTGTCGGAAACAGCTTGTCCTATATTCCCACGATCAATCTGCAGACCAACAAACATAAAGCATGCAAGAAGTGTAACTCTCCACTCCAGCGTTCTTAGTAGATGGTATTCTTCGTCTTTAGTCCATTCAAGGAGTGGATCGAAATGGAACCTGCACTCATAATGACATTTTTCGTATATCTTAGACCAATATTCTGCTACAATAGGGTCCATGAACGGATTTTTGTTCAGCTCCGAATTTAAGGGTTCGTCTTGCTCAGTAATTTCGATGCAGGAATTTGACTTTCTCAAATCGCTTAAGGACTTTCTAATGATCAATCTCTCGGTTTCTGTCATCGAATCCGTCGAACTGGTTTTGTATAGTGATGGCATGTCTCTTTATTACATAGGATTAGTTCGATAAGAACGTTAGGTATTATGAGGAGTGAAATGTTTATAATGATAGCACAGAGTATGATGACAGCACGATATACGCCACAGGAACTGAACTAGCCACAAATCATATTTTCAGCTTTTGGATCCAGAAGAAAGCTATATCAGGTTCTATATGTATATGCACTTTTCTCGGGTATATGTCTGTGTCATCGATAGAGAGAAGTTCTCTATGTGCCGGATCGCTCAATTGTTTCGATTCAAATTGATATGCCCTATATGTCCTGTTTATCAAGGTTTTAAGTGACTAAGCAATGGATGCAAATATCTTTTACAATATCATCCTCACCGAATGAAAAATCTAGCTCGCTCACCCTCATTCGCCTGCTGGTGAGGATTTCCGGAATATCAAAAAGATCTCCATCTGGATATTTCGTTCTTTCTGAACTCGGTTCACCGTTTGTTTCAAGCTTTCATAATGATATTAGGATCATCACCATTAGGAGCACCACAGTATATACATCCTGTTGTAATATAGCACTAGTTAATTTTCTAGGAAAGGCTCAAAAATGGTATATGAAATAAAAACTGGTAACAAAATCTGAAGTTGAGGTCGTTTCACTTTATACATATGCTTGTCAAGTTATTTTCTGTCTTCAGTCACGAGTTTCCACTCCTTGTCTTGTCGACTGCTTTTGCTCTCGAAAAACTTTGGAAGACATACATTCATATTACTTATCCATACCATTTCGGTTTATTAGCTTAGCCTTTTTCGTTTAATGGTTTACCCTTTGATAGACACATATTTGCCTTGATAATTCCATTTGCAAATATCATATTAACAACGACAATACTTAATATAATGGATGTATCGCATTAGTATTAATTGACACTCATGACTACAAACATGGAGGCATCTTCCTTCTGGAAGGTCACGATTCAGCTGAGCAAATAGTTTTGAATCCAGCGCTAGACTTATCCTTATCACTATTTCTTCAAGTTTATCATGTCTCTTTTGCTCCAAAGTATCCTCTATACCTTAAAGTGGTCCACTGATCTTATAACCTCAAGCCTTAAAAAGCCCTCTCATAAATCAGATCATAGGTACCTTTTTGGCAGGAAAATAAGCTTTTTCTGAAATGTTCACCTGTAACAATTTGTTCGGTTCTTTTTATGACAAGTGAAGTCCTCTTAGTACTGTATTTTCTTCTATAGAAGATGCATAAATAAGTTATCACTTCAATTAAATAGAGTCCTATGACATTGCTAAAACATTGGTATTTTTTTAATGCGATCAATACCCTTCGCATTCCGATAGAGTTTTGAGAAGAAACTCAATCGATGCTATTTCATCTCTTCTGCCTGATGAACAGCAGATAGTCGTTAGTAGAAATTCAATCTTTATCAGCTCATCATTCACCGGGGACATTTTTCAATTCGTAGAAGACAAATCTCTTCTCATCCGTGACTTGTTGTTCAGATGTCTTTGTGACTCAATCAAGTTCAAGTCGAACCTGAATGGAATGCAAGAAGTGTGATTACTTGGGATGACGGGAATACATATCGAGCTCTATATTATTATGATATGACTAATCACCACCTGTTTTGTAAACTAATTTCAAAATTAGAGCTCCAACTTTTATAGGAGTTAGTATATAATGTTGCAGCTCTAGTGTATACATCGAACTTGGATACCTAACCATGAATACTGGCTCTGCATATGATGTAATACTATAACATATCAATCTAATTCGAATAGCCGGTGGCCAGCTAGTTAATTACATCGAGTAATAACTAGGTAAATATTCTTCTGTCTCAACTGCTTGTTCATGTTGTTTGGAATTCTCGGTTGTGACCCTCGCTTTGGGAAAATGTATTCTAGAAACAAAATTTGAGAGCAGAACTACTTCTTCTTTGAGGTTTTATTCGCCAATCGATAACTTTAATTTTAGCGTAGCAGATTTTTCAGATAATTTAAATGCAAGATCATGTGCTTTGACGTATTATATATCTAAAGAATCTAAACGTTTGTCTGAACATCGGATTTATTCTGAATTCTTCGAATTTATAAGAATCTCTTAGGGACGAGCTAGAATTCTGAAAACTCTCAAATAGAGATAACAATAAACCCAAAGAAAATCATATCGATAGGAGAATTGAAAATGGTAACGGGTATCTCATATTGGGATTACAAACCTTGACTTATCTTTCAAAAAAAAGTCGCACTAAAAGGCTGTTTGAGAGTCTTGCAGGATCAAATGCAGTTCACAGACAAAACCATATTCTAACCGAAAAACAATCAGTGACAACTGCGAGAACATCCAGTAAGTCCATGAAAGCAGCCCCTAAAAAAAATGAACAGGCAAGTTCAAACATCCTGCAAAGAATCATGCAGCTCCATACGTGTCTCAAACATCCTGATATGGCTGAAAAGTTAACGTATGTACGCTTAACTCTGAGTATTATTCCTGTTTACGAGTTCTTTACATTAAAGTACCGGGCCTTGTTAGCCATCTGATTTATAGCTTAAGCCTGTTAAAAGAAGTTACAGTTTCATGAAATAATAGCGAAGATAGTAGATTAACAATGTCTAATATTAATGTATGTTTAGATTTATAATTCGATTGTTCGGGTATTGTATCCTCTATCAATTCTTGATTGGCTAAGTATTTTCATTTGCTTCGACAACCATTTTGAGTATGGGAGCTTAGGGCACGAATGCCTAGAAATCACTCCCTGCTCGCTGAAGTGCATAATTGGGTGTCAACTTTGAGGTAAATGCTGCGAAATCAAAGGGGTTATATCCAGCTGTGGAATTCTCTCATTGGCCTGCACTCGAAATGACTTTAGAATAACCAAAATGGCTAGTATGGTGCAGCTTGGATGCATACACATTTTAATCATACAGCTTTATACCATGTTAATGTCCATTCTGTAATGTTTGAATCTTATTTTCTCTATATAAGTCTCATGAAGCCCTATCGTTCGTACATCTCTTGACTGAAGTTTATTCCAGCACACCCTGTCAATTGCCTTCACGTTCGCTTACCAAACTGGAAAATAATGAGACTCGGCTTTTCTCTTGTGCTTGCTTTTGGAGCGTTCTTCTCCGTTGCTAGTGCTCAAACAGCATCCTGCGATGGTTACGATCCAGCTTATTGGGTTACTTACACCAAGATAGTACCAGGCGTAACTACTGTCACTGTCACTAGTTATGATGGTACTGATTCATTAACTGGTGAAGGTTACTCTACGGCGTCTCTCCCAATTACAGAAGATGGTGCATTCTTTACTAAAGTCATCACTGAACGTAATTCTGCTTATTGGGCTACTCATATCTGTGAGGCTTCGTCTTCTTCCTCGGCCACAATTATAAGTTCAACCACAACTTCAACAACTAGCTCTTCGACTTCAAGTATTACATCTGCTACCAGCTCATCTGCAGCTTCAACTTCCGATCCTAACTGGGTCACTTACACCAAGGCAATTGCTGGTGTCACCACCGTCGTTGTTACCAGATATGTTGGATCAAGTTCCTTGACTGGATCTGGATACACCACCGAGGTTTTTACAAAATCTAGTAATGGTACACCAATCTACACTGAGACCGTTATCGTTCCAGTTGGTTCCACAACAAGCTCTGCCGTTAGCTCGTCTGCAACTTCAACTTCCGATCCTAACTGGGTCACTTACACCAAGGCAATTGCCGGTGTCACCACCGTCGTTGTTACCAGATATGTTGGATCAAGTTCCTTGACTGGATCTGGATACACCACCGAGGTTTTTACAAAATCTAGTAATGGTACACCAATCTACACTGAGACCGTTATCGTTCCAGTTGGTTCCACAACAAGCTCTGCCGTTAGCTCGTCTGCAACTTCAACTTCCGATCCTAACTGGGTCACTTACACCAAGGCAATTGCCGGTGTCACCACCGTCGTTGTTACCAGATATGTTGGATCAAGTTCCTTGACTGGATCTGGATACACCACCGAGGTTTTTACAAAATCTAGTAATGGTACACCAATCTACACTGAGACCGTTATCGTTCCAGTTG
>JAKTRK010000054.1:0-65325 GCA_030579675.1 Liangdongia quercuum | reverse complement strand
TTTTTTTTTTTTTTTTTTTTTTTTTTTTTTTTTTTTTTTTTTTTTTTTTTTTAAATTTTTTTTTTTTTTTTTTTAGGGCAGCTGCTAATAGAATATATTTTAGTATATCAAAGAAAATTTTACTAGCTGCACAAGAGCGTATACATAACTCACACACACCATATATACACAGACACACATATCTATATATACAAGAGAAGATGGTTGAACTTAACTCGAATCCTGAAATTTTGCTCCGTAAGAGAAAAAATGCTGATATTTTAAGACTCGAGAAACAGGAGAAGGCAAGAGAAAGAGCTGAACAGACTAAAAGAAACAAGATTCAGAAGAAAAATCGATTTGTTAGAGCTGAAACTTTAGTTGCTAGAAATCTAGCTTCAAAAAGAGAGAAGGAAAGAGTGAAGAGGGTTTCCAAAACTGAAAGACAGAAAACGATCAGCCAGTCGAACGTTAAAAATTACATCCAAAAAATCGACTCAGATGGTGAGAAGAAGAAACAGATCTACTCTGGGAAACCAACTCTGTACTTTATAATCAGAACTGCTGGACCTTACGGTGCCAAAATACCTTCAAAAGCACAAAAGATCTTGCAGCTGTTAAGATTGACTCATCTGAACTCGGCTGTTTTCATAAAACTAACCGAAACTGTCTATCCATTGCTAAAGCTAATATCTCCGTACGTCGTTATTGGTAAGCCATCGCTACAATCCGTTAGACAGCTGATTCAGAAAAGAGCTACCATCACGGTGAAAGATGGCGAAACCGAGGAAACCAAAATCGTCAAGTTGAATGACAACAATGCTGTCGAAGAGAAACTTGGCGATGATGGTATAATCTGTATCGAAGACATCATACATGAGATTGTGTCTCTTGGGGAGCAGTTCAAAAAAGTCAACTATTTCCTGAACCCGTTCCAGTTGAGTAAGGACATAGTCGGGTTTGGTCCATTGGCAAGGCTGCAGAGATTCGAGAAACAGGAGGAGAGAAAACAGAAGAAAACCTTCTCGAATAGCGGGTCCGCTCCAATAGTTGAGATCGATATCGATGAGTTTATTGCGCAACAAAATTGATATTCGTGTGTGCGCTAGATGTATCTTTCTTATGAAGCATATATACATACATAGATTTACGATAATTAATAGTAGGATCCGATATCCATGGGAGAGATCTGTTCATTTTTTGTTTTAGAAACTATGTGTAGAAACCAACTCAAGCTGATAGGATCTTTTTCACAGCAGCAGCAACGGCATCACCAACTTCCTTGGTGCTATTGCTACCGCGCAAATCACCCGTTCTGATCCCCGAATCAAGGACTTCCTTAACGGCTCTCTCAATTGCAACACCTTCCTCGTACAGATCTAACGAGAGCTTCAACATTAGAGCAGCAGATAAGATTGTTGCTATTGGATTCACTTTGTTTTCCGGTAAGTCAGGTGCAGACCCGTGACATGGCTCGTATAGACCGAAGGCTTTGTTAGTATCAGGTAATGAAGCCAATGAGGCTGAAGGCAGTAAACCTAAAGAACCTGGAATAACAGAAGCTTCATCGGAAATGATATCACCAAACATGTTGGAAGTGATGACAATACCGTTTAGAGTTGTTGGTGATTTCACTAGAATCATAGCAGCGGAATCAATCAATTGATGTTGCACTTTTAGCTGTGGGAATTCATTCTCAATAGTTGCAGTAACTGTTTTCCTCCATAATCTTGAAGATGCTAGAACGTTAGCTTTATCCAAAGACCAGATTGGCAGTGGAGGATTGTGTTGCAAAGCTAAAAATGCAGCCATTCTAGTAATCCTTTGCACTTCAGGAACAGAGTAGGTTTCTGTGTCTGAAGCAACGCCCGAGCCGTCGTCCTCCTTTCTCTCTCCAAAATAAATACCGCCAACTAGTTCCCTCACAACAGTGAAATCAGTACCTTTAGCAAACTCTGGCTTGATAGGTGATAGCTCCAATAAACTGTCACTAGCAAAATTGCAAGGTCTCAAATTGGCATACAAGTTCAATTCTTTTCTGATCTTCAATAATCCTTGCTCTGGTCTCACAGCGCCTGTTCCCCATTTTGGACCACCAACAGCCCCTAATAGAACAGCATCAGCTTTTTTGGAAGCTTCTAGTGACTCGTCAGGTAATGGAACACCAGTGGCATCAATGGCCGCACCACCAATTAGATGCTCTTCGAAGTTGAATTTTACGCCAGGGCGCACCTCTTCAATGGCTTTCAAAACCTTAATGGCTTCGTTGGTTACCTCTTTACCAACGTGATCACCTGGTAGGACGACAACGTTTTTGGCGCTCATTGCTGTAAATATTTATAATTATCACCAAAGAGATTGATTTGATCGGAAAACCCTTATATCCTAACGCTAAATACACTTCGGGGTAGAGAGATCAAATAAGCTGAACCTTCACATTTTTTTTTTCCCAGCTGAAGACTCACGACGGACTCACTAAATTCCGGTTCAGGTCCGGTTCCGGCACCATAAAAGACACAGTGCGTTTCCTCTCTTCCTTTCCTGGGGAAACCATTACACAGATTACATACATCCTGACATCCACAGTATAAAGGACTTCCAAAGATTGATCAACGTCATAAGATTGAATTGCTGTTTCTATATATATATATATATATATATAGGCATCTTAAAAAAACATAACTGAATACTATGGGGCTCGCCACTGTCAAAAAATTGAATATATACATCACCAACTTTAATGTCCCGACCACTCAATGGAGTTTAGATCGATACCTTCATTAACCATTTCCCACAATGGACTAAGATCTCTCAAATGTTGAACACGTTCATGGATTGCCTTGATAACATAATCTATTTCTTCTTCCGTTGTGAATCTTCCAATCCCGAATCTGATGGAGGAGTGTGCCAATGCATCATCAGCACCTAGAGCATGCAAAACGTACGAAGGTTCCAAAGAAGCTGAAGTACAAGCAGAACCAGAACTTAGGGCAATATCCTTCAAGGCCATCAATAGTGATTCACCCTCGATATAAGAGAAGGATATGTTCACACACCCGGCATATCTATGGATTTTTGAACCGTTTAGCTGTGTTTGCTCAATAGATAGCAAGCCATCGATCAGCTTCTTCGATAAGCTTTTGATGTGCTTTTGATCGTACTCCATGTCTTCCTTGATGAGTCTTGAAGCCTCCCCAAATCCACATACTAATGGTGGAGCTAGTGTACCAGATCTTAAACCACGTTCTTGACCACCACCTGTAATGATCGGATCAAGTCTGACTCTAGGTCTTCTTCTGACATATATTGCACCAATTCCCTTTGGCCCGTAAATCTTGTGCGACGAGATAGACATCAAATCGATGTTCATTTTGTTCACATCGAGCGGGATCTTACCAACGGCTTGTGCACAGTCAGAATGGAAAAATATTTTATGCTTGCGGCATAGCTTCCCAATTTCTTCGATCGGTTGGATAACTCCGATCTCATTGTTGACGGCCATTATGGATACTAAACAGGTATCCGGACGAATAGCAGCTTCAAGCTCTTCCAAGTCGATCAATCCATCCTCGTTCACCTTCAAATATGTAACCTCAAAGCCTTCATCTTGCAAGTGTCGAGCAGAGTCTAGTATACATTTGTGCTCTGTCTTCGATGTGATGATGTGCTTCTTAGTCTTCTTGTAGAATCTTGGAACACCTTTTATCGCCATATTGTTGGACTCTGTCGCACCGCTTGTGAAAATTATCTCCTTTGGATCCGCTCCTATCAAATCTGCGATATGTTGTCTAGCAACTTTGATCTCTTTGTCTGTTTCCCAGCCATAGCTATGCGTACTTGAGTGCGGGTTACCGTATAACCCCGTATAAAACTTCAGCATGACATCTAGAACTCTTGGGTCCGTAGGAGTAGTGGCCTGCATATCTAGGTAAATAGGTCTCGTTCCGTTTGATTCATTGGTTTTGAAAACCTGACTGACAAGTTCAGCGTTCTTCACAAACTGTGCAGCGGGATGGTCTTTGACGTCATGCTCAGGCACTGAAGCTGTAGCAGCCGCAGACGCCTTGATAACGCTGCTTGTGTTGAGCAGTCTTCTCTGCAGCAGCGGTCTTGATGACTTGCCTATAAGTTTCAAGCTTTGCATTGTTCTTGTGGATCCCTGTTGATGGTGGTGTTTCCAAAGTTACTAATAGAGAGAGAGAGTGTGTGTGTGTGAGAGTGTGAGAGTGAGAGTGTGTCAGTGGTGAGTGTGTGTGAGTGTGGATAAAAGTTGATCACCCGTGCTAATTGATTGTTGCAAACAGAGAAAAAGTCGTACTCTAGAAGCGAAATGAAACAGCCCCAAACAGATAACCGCGTCCTGCTAATAAGAGTGTGTTGACGATGATGATAATAAAAGCAGTATTCGAATATAATATCCAGCTTTTGATACTCAGGTCTTTTTTCTCTTTGAGTTATTTAGTGGCAAAATGTATAGTGCGCAGTGCTTCCCTCAATAAAGTCCAGGCGCCTCTCAAAACCAATTTTAGGTTTTCTTTCTTTCTTTCTTTCTTTCTTTATTTTTTATTTTTTATTTTTTTTTTTTTTTTTTTTTTTGCCAACTGCTTCTTAAATATCTAAGAATCCAAAAAGGGCAAATACGCTGCGTTACCCGCTGATTCGGCCCCGATAAGCTGCAGTTTGCAATAACAGGAAGAGTGTAATCGGCCGACCTGGCTTGAACGACGCCAGAAACCCGTAGCCTGTTCGATGACCGGCTACCAGAAGGTCTGAAGATTGCCTAATGAAGTACAGGAGTACAGGAGTACAGGAGTACAGGAGTACAGGAGTACAGGAGTACAGGAGTACTGAAGCACTGAAGCGCTACATTGTTGAAAGGGCGGGCCGAACAGTAGTAGCTCCAGGACTACGAGCGAGTATTTCTTGTAGGTAATCTGTTCACTTGCCCAAAGTTTTAGGAAAGAAATGTGAGTCAGGCCCTTGACTCAAAAAGCCAATATAATAATAATAACTACAGAAGCGGGCCAAATAGTGTCCAAACCATTAATATCAAACCTTAGACGAATGGACCTATGAACACCGACTAGCACTAAGTACGGGTTGTGTGTGCTTAGGGTTCAATAGATCAGACAAGATTAGTACCTAAGAAAGCAAGTGTGCGGGCCTGGTAAACAAGAACAAAAAAAAAAAGAGAAGAACAGAAGAATGTCTCAAAATGACTTCTACGTATCTTTACTAGTGAGTTTGCGCCGACTCAATTGACCTTGGGAACACAGTACTAACGGTTCCCTTTTTTTTCTTTGCAGAGTGGTGCTGCTGCTGGTACATCGACGGATCTCACTTTTTTCCCCATCGACACCCTCAAGACTAGACTACAGGCAAAGGGCGGGTTTTTCAAAAATGGTGGATATAAAGGTATCTATAGAGGCATTGGATCTGCGTTAGTGGCCTCTGCGCCTTCTGCGTCGCTGTTCTTCGTGACATATGACACTATGAAAGTTAAGCTCAAGCCAGTATTCTCTGAAAACATCAAGAACGAAAATGTAGCAACGACATTAACACATATGACATCGGCTTCTTTGGGTGAGATATCTGCGTGCTTGGTAAGAGTTCCTGCAGAGGTTATAAAACAACGCACTCAGACGTCTGTTTCTAATTCCTCTCTCGATACGTTCAAATCCATATTCAAAAACGAAAACAAAGAAGGCCTGATTCGAGGGTTCTACAGGGGCTGGGGAACGACAATTCTTCGGGAAATTCCCTTCACAATGATCCAGTTTCCGCTGTACGAATGGTTTAAGAAGACGTGGTCGTCAAAGCAAGGCCATAAGACAAGCCCGGTACAAGGTGCAATATGCGGTTCAGTCTCTGGAGGTATTGCGGCTGCACTCACGACGCCTCTGGACGTTTTGAAGACCAGAATCATGCTGAATGAGAAGCGGGTTCCAGCTATAAGTTTAGCGAAAAAGATCTTGAGAGAAGAAGGATTCAAAACTTTCTGGAGGGGAGTTGGCCCTAGAACAATGTGGATTAGCGCTGGAGGTGCTATCTTTCTAGGAGTGTACGAAACTGTGAACTCGTTTTTGACCAATCTGAAAAAGGCATGATAAAGAAAACGCAACGTGATGATTCATCATACAATATACAGAAGAAAACTTATAGACTTTCATTTGGGAGAAACTATGATTTTTCTCCCAACCCTTTTCTTTTTTGCGTACTTCATTATGAAAACCTCGTCCTTGAGACCTTTAGTATTGAACTCTTTGAGGAAAGACATGATCTCGTTCAGTTCCCAAGTGGACTGCAGCCTGAAGAGCTCTTTCAATCTTCCATTGAGATCTCTTGACAAGCGGTCTCTAGCGACATATTGAACCCGATCTGGGAGAGGTTTGACGTAATTCCCCGATAGCAGAGGAAAATCAATAGAGCACTCAAAGAAGGGAGGGAACTCTGACTTCCATTTGATAAGCAATTCTGAAGGAGCTAATGCTTTCCGAGATGCGAATTTTTTCAATGCAGTGATTCCATACCACTGAGATATCTTATCCCTATCCATCCTATACGGCTCTCTATCGTTGAGGGAAAACTTTCTTAGAACAGTTTCCACTATATCAATCGTGTACTCATCATCATCGACGCTTTTGTAGGCCTCTATTAATGACAATTCGTTGAAATCGAGGCTCGCAGCCATTATTGACATGATCAAGATGTGCAAAGATCTAGTCAGAAAATCGTTGGACAAAATCACTGCTAAACCGTTCACAGACGACCCATTCAGATTGAACCATATTGTTTCGAACTCTCCTTCCGAAATCGGTGAATGTCTCTTCAATTCTTCTACTCCAATCATGTTTTTCTCATCTATGCTTCTTTCCTGGCCATCATAAATGGGTATGCTAGTAATGTCAATTTTACCTTGCGTTGGTTTGAACTCATATATAAAAGGCTGTGAAGAGTATCCTCGGAAGACACTGTCGCTTTCCTGCTTCATGACTAAAACAGTATTCGAATGATTTCTCTGCTTTATCTCAAATGTCTTATTACTGGAGCACAGGACAACTTCAGAATCGGCTGAGGTCGATTTGAAGTACAGAGGTTCTGCTTCTGTCTCAATCATCTGCAAAAGCTCAGGAGATAGCTCCATCAACCTATACGACGAATCCTCGCACAGATTAGCAAATATCTGTATTTGGTCACCCTGTGTCATCTCTATGCCTGTCTGATTCAACTCGGTCGAAGCTGATGCAACACTTTTCTCTTCATGACTTCAAGGCTAGTTAGTATCTACCGCGCGCCAGAAGTTCGTGTTGCGGGTTTGAGCCCCTGCCCATCGTGATCAGGAAAGTGTCCTTACCAAAATGTAAACAGATTTATGATTTCATTGCTATAGCAACATAGGTCCCACCAGATCTAAATTTTGTAAACACTGAGATTTTCACTCTTTCTTCCACTCCAAAAGAGAGAATTAACTCTCAAGAGTTATACGGTATTGATCAAAGGCCGGGAAGTAACGGTTGGTTTTCTTACTGGAGGAGCAGTGGGAAAATATGAGCAGAAAGGCATCCAGCAATTATGAAGAGAAGATCCTCAAGCTTAATAGCGTGTATTCCTTGAATAAGCTCGCTGAAGCAGAACCGGCGCTAAATGTTATAAAGATAAACAACCAAATTCAGAGCGTTAACAATAATCACAGAAGTCTTGATGAGTGGAAAGAGATATTTCCTGAAAGTGCCTTTTTCCAAGGAGTTGATAAGAAGCTAGGATTAATAGTTGTCATGGTGTATGAAGATCCAGACTCTAACAAAATAAGCACAGTTATTTTTTGCAAAATGGGGCAGCAGTTTTATAACTCGTTAACGCTGAACGAAAAATCAAGATTCAGTGTTGCATGTGATAATTTGAAGAGATCTCATAGAGAATCGAATGTCAGAAGGGCTTTAGCTATTACTCTACTGAAAACGTACTCTCTTCTTAATGCAGAAACGAACCCAACCTTTTCAACTGAATGGGATGAGACGAACGCCGGTGAGTTAGCCTCTTCGATGAAAGTGATTGGGACTAGATCGCCTGTTGAAATTGGTACCCAATTATTGAGCCTCGGATTTCTGCAGCCTGCTTACATAGACTCTACATTAGTGGATATCGTTTATCAGGATTGTCCTGAAATTCTCGATTCTAACAACAAGCTGGTATATCTTGTTGGTGACCAGCTGGAACAGCTCTTCGATCCATTGACAGAATATTCTCCAGAACCTACGGAAATGAAATACTCACCGCCAAGCTCCAATAATAACAATGATGATGACTTGTCAAGGTCTATCTGCGATGAATTGATTCAGTTCCAAAAAAACACAACACAAATGCTAGTGGAGTTCTTGAAAGAGGTAGTGATCCCCTTCAGAGTGAAGTCCCTGAATGGTGAGCTTGAGAACATCAATTCTTCTAAAATAAACCAAGTGTTTCCTCCAACGATCGATGAGGTTACAAGAATCAACTGCCTTTTTTTGGATTCGCTATTGATAGCTCAGCCTTACGGCAGCTACGAAATAGTCAAAGTCTGTGGCACTACAATTCCGTACTTTTATAAAGCGTACATGCGCCATGAATCAGCAATTAGAAATTTTGCAAGATTTTTGAGACAGTTTTTAGATAAGTACAATGATGAATTGCCAGCGCAGTTTACTGAGCGGAAGATTGAAACTATAATCAAATGTTCTTTGAATCTAGCGAAACTCAAGCTCATATTGAAAAGACTTTTGGATACCAAAACTTGGAAAAACCAGGAGGAAGAATTGCACATTCAAAAATACTTTAAAAGTGCAGTTCTAACGATAGATTCATTTGGAAACGATGATCTCAAACCTTACAATAAACGGGTATTTACCCCCTCAGGAAAGATATTAACTGAGCTATGTGATGGCTGGCCTTCCGCCTTGTCGTATGGATGGCTTAACAGAAAAGTTGTATCCGTGTTTGATGCATATAATTTAATAACAAGGGATGACAACGTTGTTATTCTTTTCAACGACTATATCGTTCTATCTAAGGTTATCAAAAACACAAATTCTGAAGACTCCAATGAAGATGATAGTATCTTCAAACCTAAAATATCCGACATCTTGATGAATTCACTGATAAACGAAAATCCTATCAAAAACTTACCAAATTTGAAAATAATCTCTTGGTATGATGTTAAAGACATGCAAGTGTTTACATTTGGGGCACAGTCAGTCAAAATTATTTTCAAGAATGGCATAAATGATACGTTTATTCTCAAGGTGGATGACAACTCTCGTTTTTTGAGTCTTGTTAATAAAGCCAAGATTCTGACGAAAACCACTCCATTCCATCTTTTCAAGAACCACAAGTTTGGGCTTACTGTATATTCCACTGCACATGAAAAGAAACTGTACAAAAAAGAGACCGTGAAGTCGGAAATGGCCCTGTTTTTGAATATGGAAATTGATGAGCAGACACTTGAAATATTCAACTTGTCTGCAGCACTTTCTGCCAAAGTTATTGATCAAGATACAATACTAGTTACTGGATTGACATCTTTTGGGGAAAGTCTCAAATATCAGATTAGCCCATCCGAGTTCCATGCTTTTATTTCTGAAGAGGTCTCTACCGTTCTTCGCAAAACTTTTACATGCAATAAGACCCTGGATCACATGTTCATTTCTAACGACTTGTTATTAAAACATGTTGTAGAAGGGAAAAGCATTTCAGCAATCTCCAACAAGCCTTCAAATTCAAATATCCCGAGCCATAACACTTCATACTCAAAACAAATTCCTACGTCACTCGCATCCACTATCAATTGCAATAAGCCACTGCCGATACTCAATAATTCCACGCCAAAACCTGAAGATAAGATAATATCTAACAAGAGGAAACTGAAAAACAGGTTGTCTGCAATTTTTTCATTACCTAAGAAAAAATTGAGAAGAAGTGATGTGAATCAAGATAAAGTTAAGGTGAATGGGGATCATACACAAAAATCCACATCCAGACCCATTTCCTATCCTATTGAAAGAGAAACATCTCAAAAATTCATACAAAAATTCAATACAAACGATTCGGCAGAAGTTATTAGTGAAAGAGATATTAGCACTTTCGAATCAACTATGACGGCGATTTTCGATGAAGTCATAGATTCTAATGAGAATGTTGAAATACTTGCATCAGATTCATATAGTGATTTTTCCTCATTAAGGAGCAACAATGCAATAAAACACAATGTCCCACAAGTCACTATGCACAATGCACAAGGTAAGCTAGAACCCCAACTGTATGAAGCTGAAGATACCTCAGTAAAACACCTTTCAATTTATCAGGATGAGCAGTCCGTTCAGAATTTTCCAGATGCAAAAATCCAAAGAGAAACACCCCATGTATTTACAAAGTTCCCTACGTTTAGCTCACTCGACGAAGATTTCCAAACAGGGATTTTGAAAGTTCCAGTTGACTCTGAGGAGGACCTGATAGACAAAGACGAAGATGTATTTTATACCCCAATGATTGAGGATGAAAAGCTCGCAAAACTAGCCTCATTCGACTCTTTTAAATTGCAGCCTTTTTGCAGTAATGACACTACCCAAGAAGATAATGGCTTAGGAATTAATCTAATCCATGTTAAAAGAAATGGAACAACGATGAAACATTCTTCTACTTCGTCAAGTATATCTGCTGAAAGTTTCCAGTCATGCGAGGATGCCGATACACCTTCCCACTTAATTACTGCAATGAGCGAAACAAGCATATCGCCATCGTCAAACAGATTAACACTCAGTCTAGATAAAGATAATTCTTTCGGTTACTTGGTCAACATTCTCGATAACTCGTTTGTGATACCTGAGAGCCTGAATGCATCTGATTCTTACAAAACGATTCCAAGATCATATTCCTCAATCAGATATCTTGCGCCCTATATTGATAGTGGTACGATAATGTGAGGTACCACTAAATAACCTAACTAGGACAATTATTTTCCAATATTATTGAATGTAACGGTTTTGGGATCTAGAGGTATACCATCTGCTGAGATCCCATTACCTGCCATCTTAGATCTTGTATGCTGTAGCCTTGCTTCATCAAATGAGATATTCGGGTTTTCATTCATTAGTTTTAGTATCTCTCTCTTTGCACTGTCCTCGAGTCCTTTTCTAGTATCATTTTTGTTATGAAAAGAAACATCAAAAGCTTCAGATGAAAGACCGTTTGCTATATCCTGCTCAAAGCTTGGTAATATGTGATACTCATGCGGTCTTATTAGAGCTCTTCTAGATCTCACCCAGTCACGTAACTTAGGATCTTCAAGATCATTAGTCCTCGAGAAATTTCAAGTGGATTAAATATTACACTTACACCATTTCTTTCTTAGATGTAACGTTATCAGTAAAACTGCTATAAGCACAAGTCCAAGTATTATTTTCAGAGAAAGAAAGCCCATGTTTGTTGTTTGGGTCAATTTCACTGAATTGATCATATCACACACAAATTTATGGAGATTTTACTCGAACAATAACAATGCCAAATCTATCGGTGTTAGGATGTCAAAAGCAGGACTCCACTCAGAGTTAGTAAAAGCAGCATACATTCAAGATATACATCTGAAATGTTTCCAAGCTAACTTTCATTAGTCGATTTTGTATTATATTAAAGTTACACAATTATTTTTCTGTCGATATTCACGCAAATGTTCTTTAATTTTATGCGAAGAAATCGGGAATCGAGTCCAATGAAAAGGAAAAGTATAAATTTGAGGACTCAGTTCAAAAAACTGGCAAATGATATACGAAGCGGACGGCCACCGTAGTCGTAATTGTTCAACTTCTCAATGGCAGCTTCTGCAGCCTCTTCCGTTTCGAATTTTACGACAGCAGTGCCAGCTGGTCTTCCTGTATGATCGTATTTGATCTCTGCAGCACTAACGCGACCAACAGTCTCAAAGAGGTCAAAAAGATCATCGTTAGAAGTTGCAAAAGGCAGATTGCCAACAAAGATGGTTTCATTTCTTTCACCATCACCTTCAACACCATCAGTAAAGGTAGAGTTTTTATTAGTAGGAGGTGCATCCTCAGTAATATCTAGCTCTTCAGGATTTTCCGTTGAAGGTTTTGTGTTGTTCTTGCCTTCACGAACGTCAATTCGTCTGCCTTCAATTTCAGTGCCGTCAATTTTTTCGATAGCAACTAGAACATCATTAGCATTGGAAAAAGACACAACCCCAAAACCCCTCGATCTTCCACTTTCGTCTAATCTCACATCAGCACGCACAACATCCCCAACTTCTCTGAAAATATCTTTAAGCGCTTGCCAGTTGATGCTGAATGGTAGATTCCCGACAAACACCTCATATATTGGCCCGCTTCTTGGTGGTCTGTCAACATCTCGTCTATCACTTCTTACCCCTCTATCTCTGCCATAGGCACCATATTCTGTATTTCTGTAGCTGTCTCTGTAGCCGTCTCTGTAGCTGTCTCTGTAGCTATCTCTGTAGCTGTCTCTTCCATAACTTCGATCAAAGCCCCGATCACCACCTCTGTCATAGCCTCTTTCATTACCACCTCTACGATCATAGCCTCCTCTCGAGGAGAATCTGTCTCTTCTCTCTTGAGGTGGAGGATTATCCTGTCTGACAAAAATCTCGCGATCCATGAATTCAGTATGATCATAATCTTTGATAGCTTTATCCACGTCTACTTTGGAAGAGAACTCAACAGTTCCCATTCCTCTGTGACGCCCATTCTGCGTGACAATGTCTGCACGTATGACATTACCAATTTTAGCGAAATGGTCTCTTAGATCTCGTTCTTCACATGTGTACGGAATATTTCCCACAAAGATACTATTTTCGTAATTTCTGGCAGATTTATCACGAAATCCCTCTCCTCTGTATGTGTCTGTAGCTCTTGGAGGACCCCTTCTGTCACGATAGCGGTCATTGTCAACTCTTCTTGGTGATCTATCACGCTCTCTACGAGGTGAGGCTTCACGGTCGTAGTGATCCTGTCTGTTGTTAGCCTGAAGTTTCATCTTTTCTCGGAGCTACGACCCCATTAATCAACTGCCATACTTCTCTTGAATCAATATTCATCTCATCGGCCATCTTGACCGTATTTTGTTTTTGATTGCTTATTAGTCTCGGTAAGTACCTGCTTTCTTTCTTCTATACACAATTTTTTTTTTCAGTGCTCGCCTACAAACATTCCGAGGATCAAAGCCCTCGGTTGATTATTCTGTATTATGGAGCATTAAGGGTTCAATACATATTAGATGGGCAATCGCTCATCTTGAAGGGTATGGCAGTACCAGGCGCCTTGCCACTTCCGTCTCCTTATCTTCTTCATCCTCACCATCAAAGCGTAACCTGCAGCGTCCATCTCTTTTTGTGCCAATAACTACAGCTGGGTAAAACGTAGTTGTCTCAGGGTACCTTGCGAGCACCTTGGTCCCGTAGGGATAGCTTATTAGCGACTGTGACTCCTCTTCACTCGCTATTAGAATCACATCTTTCCAACTAGCTTTGTAGGTTTTACCTGGGTTATTATTTTCATCTGGTTCTGGATCGCGGACTTCGAATCTAATCACTGTGTTAGTTTGAGTTAAGTTTGATACAAACAGACAGTCAAACATACCTTGTACCATCGCCGAGTACCTTGACTACCTCACATTGTATCCATTCATCCTCTGTACCTCTCTGACGTAGTCTAAACGACACAATGGAAGAAGTTGTGATTGAGTCTGAAACATTGTAAGGACTGGTCCAAAAGCTTCTTCCTTGTTTTGGCTTGGGCTCTGCAATTTTCTTTTTATGTTCTGCATTGATGATTCCTCCTAATTGTTCCAATACATGATCTAAAACTTCCCTGTTACGCTCTATGTTCTCTTTATGCCTTGTCGAGTCTTCTAGAGCGGTGTTTAATTCTGTCTCAGAAAAAGTGGAAAGTTTCGCTTTCACATAGCTCTTTTGCTCGTTGAATTCCAAAGTATCATTGGAGCTGTAAATATTCGCTAGCTGGGAGAGCAAGTCCTCCCACTGACTCTCTATCTTTTTATTAGTAGAGCTCATGGTAGTCTGCGCCTTTGTTGGAAAGCCTATTCTTTGTTAAGAGCTATTAAGTGCTATTTACTGGCTCGTACATAATCATGGTTAAAGGCACTGTCTTTGGCAGTTTCGAAAAAAATTTCATGGACGAACCCTTGAGAAGCCCATCAAGTACTACGAAACTCTGTAATTGAGAACTTGCAAGTATGAAGTTTCTCAGTGCCGGAACTTCACTAAGTATATCTGGGTACTTTGAAAAGCTTTCCCTTAAGGCTAATGCTGTGTCGCTAGTTCAAGTGCGTACAGCTACAAAAAGAGCTTCTGGTTCAAAAACGAATATGAAAGATTCAGCGGGTCGTCGTCTTGGTGCTAAAAAAGGCGAGAATCAGCCCGTAAAACGTGGTGAAATCATTTACAGACAGCGTGGAACCAAGTTTTATCCCGGCGAAAATGTTGGCATAGGAAAAGATCATACAATATTCGCCTTGGAGCCAGGCTATGTGCGTTACTACCTGGACCCTTTCCATCCAAAAAGAAAATTTATTGGCGTAACTTTCGATCAATATACGAAACTCCCAACACCACATTTCTCCCCAAGGTCAAGAAGATTGGGATATGTTCCTCTAATAGATGAGAAAGCTGCAAACAAAGAAGAAGTCTCTTTAAGCCGTAAAGCCTATCACGCAAAAGAAGAACTAGATGAACAGCTGAAAATAAGACAACAAAAGAGGACCCAGTTAGTGACTAACTACGAAAAGCAGCTCAAGGAGTTAGTTCCAGAGCTTGAAGGGAGAGAACTTGAATGGGCTTCTCATCGTTTGTTGTTTTTGAGAGGCTGCAAGCTGAATGGTGTTGAGTCGGATGAAGCGTACAATGTTGGAACAAGTATCTTCCTCCAAAATTTGAAGTTATCTCTCAAAAAAAATGAGATCAACCAGGAACAATTTGAAACTGAAAAGGAAAGCTATCAAAAAGTTGCCGAGACTTTGAAATCCAAGGTTTCTTTCGATAACGCTAATAATCTGATCCCATACATTTCTGAAGAACAGAGATTGACAAAGGTCGGAGAATTGAAGGCTGAACTAGAAAAGTTACACGAAAACATCACGAATGACAAATCCAGAACACAGATTAGAGATTTAATATTTGGTTCAACTATATTGACAGACTCAGAAACCGTCTATTTCAAAAGAAGATATTACAAGAGTGTTCTTCCTAAGAGACTAGCTATAGCAAGTGCTTCTGATAAGAAGGCTAGAATCACCAGACAATGGGATTACGAAAAGAGAAAGGTTGAGATTATTGCTAGACCAACGAATGCTTTCGCACCTAGTAATTCCCGTTAAGTTTACTTTGCTGTCAATTGTATATAAGTATATCTTCATCAACATATATATTACGTTAAACCGAATTCCTACTTCGTATGCATTAGCTTTCATTGCTTTTCCAACAATACGCACCATCATCGTAGACCTCCGACTTCCAGATTTCTGCCTTAGCCTTGATATTATCCAAAATCCAACTTGCAGCTTTCCATCCTTCATTGCGATGTGTACTACTCAGAGTGATGATAATGCTTTCTTCTTTAACCGGTACACGACCTAATCGGTGGACAACGTAGACTTTATGTATCTTTTCAGTCCCTCCCTCATCAGTGAAAGCGTACTTAGCATCATGGACAACCTTTGCGATTGTCCTTAAAGCTAAACGGGTGTGTGCCTCATAACTCAAGAGCTGTACACTTTTACCTTCAAAGCTATTTCGTGTTGTTCCTCCAAACATGATAACTGCACCTGCTTTCTCATCTTTCACAAAATTTATCCCTTCCGCAAAATCCAATCGTTTGGTTGTAAGTAAAACTCGAATATCTGAGCCAGTGTCTTCAGCCTCCCATTCATCCTCCATATTGAAAGCACAGCATTATCTAATGGTCTGGTGAGCAAATCTGCTAAGGTCGCTACTTCATTTTTGAAGACATTTAGAAAAACAAAAAATACAGCTTCAGAAAACGTCAAGTAGGGCTTGAAACATTAGCATTACTGAGAAACGTGAGTATCTGTATGAACATCTGCCGGAGACTACTTTCGAGTTCGATGGTATCTTATAATGGGTTTGATCCCAATATTTGCAAGCTGATCGACCAGCTAGATAAGCTGGCTCCAAGGTTTGAGTTATCGAAAGGACAAATAAAGGTCTTGACTGATCCAAAAGAATTCTATCAAACCCTGAAAACCAAAATTTCTAATGCCAAAGAAAGAGTGTTCTTGTCTTCTCTATATATCGGTAAAGCGGAACATGATTTGATTGACTGTATTTCAGATGCTTTAAATAAAAATCCACAATTGAAAGTTTACATTCTAACAGATGCTTTGAGAGGTACCCGGGAAGCTCCTTCTAAATCCTCTGCATCTTTATTGGCCCAGTTAATAAAAGACCACAAAAATAGAGTAGATATTAGAATGTACCATACCCCTAACTTGCATGGCCTGAGTAAGAAAATTATCCCCAAAAGGTTCAACGAAGGATTTGGTCTTCAACACATGAAAATATATGGGTTTGATGAGGAAGTTATTCTTTCTGGTGCTAACCTTTCTTCTGACTATTTTACAAATCGTCAAGATAGATATTTCCTTTTCAACTCTTCGCCCCTTGCTGATTTTTATTTCAATATCCAAAAAACAATTGGTTCTTTAAGCTATAAACTTGCTTTTGCTGATAATAAAGAGAAGTTCAAATTGGTTTGGCCATCCTCAAACCCGGCACCCGATCCTCTTCTTGATTCAAAGAGCTATATCCAGTCGTCTAGTAAGATTTTAAAAGACCTGTTCGATAATAGGGTGTATCCGGTCGCCTCGAAAAAAAACAACTCAGAGCCTCTTACCTATGTCTTCCCGGTGTCACAGTTCACCCCCCTTCTCAAACCAGATTACTCCAACGAACGTCCAAGCATATCCAAACTACTAGCTTACTCAAATAATAAAAACGTGAAGTGGACGTTTACTGCGGGATATTTCAATATGCTTCCTGAGATCAAGAAAGGGCTCATAAAAAGTTCATCAAAAGGAAATGTGATAACTGCTTCAACTTTTGCTAACGGGTTTTTTGAATCTAAAGGTGTCTCGAAGTATTTACCCGATGCTTATCTCTATCTTTCTAAAATATTTCTTCAAGATGTTACCAGAAACTCCAGAGAAAATGATATAACACTTTTTGAATGGCAAAAGGGGGTTGTCAATACCAGAGACGGTTGGTCTTACCATGCTAAAGGATTTTGGGTAACTGCTCCTGGAGAAGATAAACCATCGATAACTATAGTAGGATCTTCAAACTACACCAGAAGATCCTATTCATATGATTTAGAAACAAATGCGATTGTCGTGACAAAAGATGAGGAATTGAAAGCAGAGATGGATGGAGAGCTCTCTAACATAATGAGGCACACATCACCTGTGAAGTTATCTGATTTCAAGAACAGTGATAGAAAAATAAGCAAAGGTGTAATTTTGGCTACCAAGATTTTAGGAAATAGGTTATGAAGAAATGCCCTCGTTCACGGTTTCTAATATAGTAGTGTATGCATATATCGGTTTATAAAAATGTGTATATAGTAATGTCAAAACTCACTGATCAATCATTTCTTTCTTCATCTTTAATTTCAGATTGTGCAGGTAGATATGGCTTGCGATCTTTATATGCGTAAAATTGGAATAACATCACGATGGTGAGAAAAAATTCCAGCTGTCATAGTTAGTCATCGATTGCTAGACCAAGAATTCTGTCAACTCACAAAATTTGAAAGCCCAACCCTTCTATTCTTTCATCAGAATATTAGTATATACTGGAGGAAGTTAATATAGAATTTTTTTGCTAAAACTTACTATAGGTATAAGCTGAAAATCATCTTTCTGTAAAAATCCCAACAAAGACAAAAAGAAGAGACGGCCTGATTCTAGCTTAATGAATACTGGTGAAATTCCTTTCACACACATTCCTAGCCAATTTAATGATATCTTGAATTTTAGAATTAATAGAAGCGTTAATAAACAACAACAACAACAACTCACTTGAGGACACAGTTTGAAAGCATTGGAAATTGTTCCAAAAAGCCACAAACTATCAATAAAGTCCAAATAGAAAAACCCGTACCTTCCCATATCTTTTGGCGAGTACATTCTGGAATTATACAATATCCAAAAAGGGACGAGCAAGGATATTGTTAGGTATACCAAAAATGTCTTTGAGACAAACTGAAATTCATGACAAGTATTTCTGTATTTTACGTATGACGCAATAATACCAAAGAGAAGTGCTATAGCTATACCATCGTTGAGGTATTGTAGATAATCGAAGATAATGACTGGGTATATTGGAAACCGCTTTTCATATTGAGATATTGTCAACCTCTGATACTTGTATGAAAACGCGCTTGCTTGAGTGGAAAATCGACTTATTAACTGCAGTTTTTTAGTAACTAGAATAATTAATAAAACCTTTGTAGACTTACGTATAGCAGAGTGAAATCTGCCGAGAAACCATATATCGTTTTTGTTTTATGGATATGCCTAAGCTGTACGACGAGAGATATGATCTAGAGAATGTTAAAATGAAAAAAGCGAAGAAAAAGTTACTGGACAGCATTCATACCTCGCATAAAGTAAGCAAGGATCTAATGATCTCCTGAATCATGATTCATCTGTATGGGTTAAGATTAAAAGTCAAAATCACTCAAGAGTCTTGATCTAGTTATGTAACATCTCTAACCTCCAATAATATTACCCTCCCATACATTTACTATTAAATCAACAATAATTCAAAAGAGCGTTCATGTCAAAGCGGCTACGTGTTGAATTTGATAGAACTTCTGCTCAATTGAACTTTTACAACAACTTTTTGTCTTGCTGTCTACCCACTGAAAAATATTGACAGGTTTTCCTTTTATCACAGTTTGTGTTTCGTCAAAGCCTTGCGGTTGGATTTTCATTATGTACGACGACGATCAAGCAGTTGAGAGTGATAATTTTATTATCAAAACCTTTAATCGGGCCAAATTCTCACACCAAAAGCTATTGGATCGCTCAACACCCCATGTTAAATATAGATGGATAGGATTTGCTACTTTAATGACTCTATTTATAACCAGAATTTTATATGCTCAGGCTTGGTATATCATTTGTTACGCTTTAGGCATCTACCTTCTGAACCTCTTCCTCGCGTTCCTTCAGCCCAAATTTGATCCTTCAGTCGAACAGGAACTACGAGATGAATCCATTGAAGCTGGTGAAATGACTGCTGAGTTCAAACCTTTCATAAGAAGATTATCAGAATTTAAATTTTGGTATAGAGCCACTGTTGCAACAAGTTTATCACTCTTTTTGACATCGACTTCCTGGACTGATATTCCAGTATTTTGGCCAATCCTTGTTGTGTACTTTCTCATACTATTTACACTGACAATGCGCAAGCAAATTCAGCATATGATAAAATATCGTTATATTCCCCTCGATATCGGAAAGAAAAAGTACGGAGCAAAATAGTTGAGTACAGTCATCATTACATTATTCAGTCATTAGAATTTTATAGTACTTTGAAGATTCTATATACCTCAAAACAAAGCCGATATTCACACTATCATTCCTCTTAAACAATTGATCCAATAACGCAGATCTCGTAAGCTTTTCTTTTCTTGGAGACTATGTATGATATCTAGATATATATATATATACACACCTCTATAAACGCTTCAGTAGGTAAATGTTTGGATGATGTTTGGATGAAAACAATAATTGTGTTTAACATGAAATTTGCGGCTCAAATTACTCCTCAGTACTATTCTCACCCGCATCGAGCACATTTTAGTGATAACACAAAGAAGGTCTGTATCATTTCTTCTTCATGTAAATTAAAAACAGAGCAGTTAATTAATTCAAAAAGGAGACACTAAATGACTTACTTGACATTTACATTAGCAAATGAACATCAAAGAGCGTAAGAGTAGCAATCGATCGTTAAAATAGAAATATCTATCATTGAGGTAATGAAAAAATGTAAATTAGAATTTATATATAGTTTGAAAATTCTTGAGTTACGAAGGATGTTGAAATATTGTTGTATATTAAGGTTATGTGCAAAAACGGATCAAAGAAGCATTTTGAGCCACAATTATCAATACCACTACTTTAATTTTTGAAATAACATCCGGACATTTCATAACATCCATACACCGAGAGCTATTTGCAGGTAAATCTTAAGAAACTTGTTCTCTGAGCTCTGAGCTTCTCGATTGAATATACCAAAATCTATTTTCTGGTGTCATGAAGGAGAGAGGGTATTTTTGAATATCCGTCAGTATATTATTGAAGGTGCACTGTTAATTGATGAATGCAGTTTGCAGATTTTTATATTATGTGTAGTAAGGAATAAGTAGGTAAAAGGTGATATGAGTAGAGAAGGCAACGAGAATAGGATTATTAAGGTACGGTTGTTTTAGTTACGATCAGTGAATAGAAGGCTGGAAAGAAAGTAGGAGTTCTCTTAGGTTACGTTGCTACTGCTGTGTAGTTTCTCTCAAAATTAAGATATGAATGGTTTCCCTGAAATCGAAGCAAGTAGAGTCGATCAAATTCTATAGTGTAAGGGTATCCGATAATGTGCACATACCAGACTTCCAAGTGCAAATCATCAACATACTTCAGATTTTTATGAAGCGACTACATATATAAAAAATTACAAACGGGTATGGATGAATCAGACGACGATTTCATCGTTAATGTCTCAGGTGATGAAAATTCTGCAGGAATTTCGAATAGAACTAGAAGAAAAGCCCCGAAGTTAGAACTGAAAGGGGTAAATGGAGGTTACTCATGGGAGGATGAGTACCATCGAAGTTGGGATATTGTGAAAGAAGATGAGGCAGGGAGTTTAGCTGGGGTCGTATCAGGGTTAATAGAATCCAAGAAGAAAAGAATTATCAAGAATGTGACTCCTTTTCAAAGAGGGATTATAAGGAATTTAATCTTAGTAATTGATCTTGGAGTATCGATGTTGGAGAAAGATCTAAGACCCAATCGACATGCTTTGACTTTGGCTAATGCCACAAAATTCGTATCTGAGTTCTTTGATCAAAATCCGATTTCCCAACTAGGTGTCATAGTCATGAGAAATGGAATAGCCCAACTGATTAGCCAAGTTAGCGGAAACCCTCAGGATCATATCGATGCTTTGAAAGGTATCAGAAAACTAGAACCAAAAGGTGACCCATCTCTTCAGAATGCTCTAGAAATGTCTAGAGGATTATTAATGCATGTTGCCTCGCATTGTACTAGAGAGGTATTGATTATATTCGGCTCTCTGTTATCTTTAGACCCAGGAAACATACACAGGACAATAAACTCACTAGTTGAAGAGAAGGTAAGGGTCAAAATTATAGGTTTATCAGCCCAAGTATCTGTTTGCAAGGAAATCTGTAAGAGAACAAATTTTGGAGATGAACGATGCTACAGTGTTATACTAAATGAGCAGCATTTCATTGATTTACTGATGGAAGCTGTGGTTCCTCTACCGGTTAATAAAATCAATAAAAGCTTCACATTAGTAGAGATGGGGTTTCCTTCCAGAGTCTCAGAAGAGACACCTTCATTCTGCTCCTGCCATTCGAAACTAACGTATGGAGGATATATTTGTCCTAATTGCCATTCGAAAGTTTGCTCATTACCCACAATATGCCCATGCTGCAATCTCATGCTAATCCTCTCAACACATCTTGCTAGATCATATCATCACTTGATTCCTCTCAAGAATTTCAAGGAAGAAGCCGCTACAGATACGTATAAATCATTGCACTGCTACGGGTGCCAATCCAAGTTTTTAACACCTGGTTCCCTACAGAGTGCAAACTCCAGATATAAATGCTTGGAGTGTTCCCAAGATTTTTGCATAGACTGCGATGTTTTCATTCACGAAGTTCTCCATAACTGTCCCGGCTGTGAAAACTCAACCACTATCTCATAATCTGCACTAATGATTTGTTATTACTGATGTCACTTTGTATAGTAGAGTAGACTTTCCCCAACGAACTAAGTTTCGTAGACTATATACAAAACTGCTGGTTTCTGATCGCCCTCAAAGAGGTAATTCCAGGTATCTGATTTTCGGTAGGCCCAGCATTACTTGAATTATTTCAAGATTTCCTCCTTTAAAAGAACACACATCCTTAGGATAAAAGGACTAAAGAACTCCCTAATCCACAACGCTGAGCTGATAGAAGTTTCACTGCGATTTGTGATAAAATCAGTAATACAAAGATGTCGAAAGCCTTCGTTCGTTCGATTAAAAATGTTACCAGTGGCTATACATCTGCGCAAGTGAAAGTTAGGAATGGTGAGTAATTTACTTGTTTCATAGGAATTGAGAGACAGCATTAACTGTATAAATAATTCAGCAACCTCCAACGAACCTTATGGTCCAAGTACCTCGGATATGGAGGATATTGCAGAGCAAACTTATGAGAGGTAAGTATATTCTGATGATAACTAGCTGGTCAAATATTAACAATCGCAAGTGTTGAATTTTTAGAGATTATGGATATGATTGACAAGAGAATGAATGACAAGGGAAAGAATTGGAGGCACGTTGCTAAGGCCTTGACACTTCTTGACTACATAGTAAGATGCGGCTCTGAGAATGTTGTCAAATGGTCCAGAGACAACCTTTATATCATCAAAACTCTCAGAGAGTTTCAATATGTTGATGAAGATGGTCATGATCAGGGAACAATCATCAGAGTCAAGGCCAAAGAATTGACCTCTCTTCTAAAAGATGACGAAAGACTAGAAGCGGAGCGTAGTGCTAGACGTTCGAGAAGAGGAAGAAAGCACCATAGAAGACGCCGTAATTCGGATGAAGGTTCGGACAACGAAGAAGAAGACGACTTGAGAAGAGCACTAGACGAAAGCAGACGCACTGCTGAAGAAGAAGAAAGAAGAAGAAGACAGGGTTCTGGAAACGAAGATGGATTATCTGTTGCTCTCCAGCTGAGCCGTGAAGAGGAAGAGGCAAGAAGACAAAGAGAAGCTCAACAACAAAATTTACTGGACTTATCTGACGGGAACCAAGTTCAATATGATATCTTTGGAAATCCAATATATGGTCAGGACTATCAACAACAATATTTACAACAGCAATACTTACAGCAGCAAGCTTTGGCTCAGCAACAAGCATATGCGCAACAACAGGCTATGGAACAACAATACTTGCAACAACAATACTTGCAGCAGCAAGCTTTGGCTCAGCAACAAGCATATTCTCAGCAACAGGCTTTAGCACAACAACAGGCTTTAGCACAACAACAGGCTTTATCACAACAACAAGCTTTAGCGCAACAACAGAATGCTTCAAAGACTGGCACAAATAATCCATTTTCTTCAAACCAACAGAATGCCGCATCATACAGCGATGATTCAAAGAAGGCACCAGAAGGGTCACAGAGGAAGAATGAGCAATTTTCTGAGCTCAACACCTTACTTGCACAAGGAACAGGTATTGATACTTTTGGAAACGAGGGGAACCTACGTATTCCTGCTCAATTTACCAAAGTTTCAAATTTTGTGAACTCTTCTGGGACTGGTATACGCCAACAAAGTGCAGCCAACCCCTTCATCCAGCAACAGTATACAGGTGTTGTCAGTACAGGTGTTGTACCATCACATACTGGATATGGTTTTGGCAACCAGAATCAATCCCAACCCCAATCACAAGGTGATCACAGTTTAGTTGACATTTAGAAGCCCAACAACCTTTTCTTTCACTTATGTTGTGTTATATTAATAGTGTATTAGTGAAAAGAGAAAAAGAACGCCATTTTTGATCAACGTAGAGAGTGAGAATTTACTTGCAAGATTCGACAATTAAATCCTGCTATCTATGTGTATTGTTGTAATCAAACTAAATGTATATAAACAATATATAAACATGATCAGTCATGTTTCAAAAAGCGCTTATATACCAAGTTATTTGTTTCATCTATATAATTATAACCAGTGTCATTCAAAAACTGCTGGAATTTTTCTTCATCTTGTGGAGGAACATCCAAACCAGCAAGGACTTTCCCAATATCAGAACCGTGGTTTCTGTAATGGAATAAGGTTAAATTCCATTTCCCTTTCAGGTTTTGCAAGAATTTAGAGAGAGCACCTGGTTTTTCTGGGAACTCAAAACTCAATAATTTTTCATTCGGCAAGTTTGCAGTACCACCTACTAAGTAACGACCATGTGATTTTGCCATTTCGTTTTGCGAGATATCAACTGCTGTGAAATTAAATTTCTTCAACTCATTCAAGACTTGTTGAATTTCCTTTTCACGATCAATGACAGAAAAGGAGGTATATATATATGCTTGAGGTTTGGAGTTTGCCGAACTATTGTTTTCATTGTAACGGTAAGAAAATTCAGTAACAGTACGTGGATGAATGACACTTTGCAACTTTTGGAAGGAACCAGGGACATCAGGAATTGTTATAAGCATGAAGACTTCTTTACCTTCACCCAAAACCGCTCTTTCAGAGACAAATCTTAGTCTGTCAAAGTTCATGTTTGCACCAGATAATACTGGGATGTAGGTACAGTTTGAGTGGTCAAGGTCTGGGTGACTAGCGATATACCGTTTCATACCGGCTACTGCCATAGCACCAGAAGGTTCTACTATTGAACGAGTGTCTTCGAACACATCTTTAATAGCAGCACATATCTCATCTGTATCAACTTTTACCACTTCGTCAACCACTTCTGAACAAACTCTGAAAGTTTCTTTGCCCAATACCTTCACCGCAGTACCGTCTGCAAATAAGCCTACTGAGTCGAGATGAACTTGCTTCTTAGCTTTCAGCGACTGATACAGGGCATCAGCATCAAAAGTCTCAACTCCAATGATCTTAACGTTGGGAGCGATCCGTTTGAGATAGGCCCCAATACCAGAAATCAAGCCTCCACCACCTACAGCACAAAATACAGCTGTAATCTTTTCACCATTTGTTTGACGTAAAAGTTCCATTGCAATAGTTCCTTGACCGGCAATAACATACGGGTGATCAAAAGGAGGTATATTAGTCAGTTCGTTCTCCTCAGAGAGTCTTGCACATTCATCTTTTGCAGAGTCAAAATCTTCGCCATAAAGAACCACTTGGGCACCTAATCTTGAAACGTTCTGATATTTGATGCTTGGGGTAGCAACTGGCATCACTATTGTAGCTGGTATCCCTAGATTCTTGGCGGAAAATGCCACACCTTGCGCATGGTTACCAGCGGAACAGGCTATAACACCTTTTGATCTGCTAGTGTGGTCCAATTTTGCAATCATATTGTAAGCTCCACGTAGCTTGAAACTGAAGACTGGCAAGAGATCCTCTCTCTTTAAAAACACATTTGAGGATGTCTTGTGCGAAAGGGAGACAGCACGTGAAAGAGGAGACTCGTCAATGACGTCGTAGACTCTTGAAGTCAGAATGAGGCGGACGTAATCTGGATATCCATTGTCTAACAAGTCCTGTTTTTTTAGGTCTGAGAATTTGGCTGTGACGTATGATCTGGCGTATCTCCTTAGCGGATCAACACTTTTTGCACAGAATCGTGGCATCTGTTTGTGCTGATGATCTTGGTGGATGTGGGCGATGACTTTTTCTAGTTTTGCTTAGTATCTTGACGTTTTCCGGCTTAAATTTTTCTGGCGTCGATGCAACATTTATTAGTCACACAGCTCGCAAAGAGAGCTTAGCTACGCTACTATCACAAGAAAAGCGCCTGATAATGAGCAAGGTTTAAGAAAGAACATTATTGTATTTTTTCGTACATAGCCATTACAAAATTTTTGTGCGTTTGTGTTGAATGACGGCAGACAGCCCCGTATCGAGATATTTCCTCTTATGAGAAACAGAGAGAGCCTCAGTCGCTGAGCTACCGTTGACGCTTTGCAGGGCCTTATTGAGAAATGCAACCCAGTTTTCAAATCTACGTCTAGGAACATGTAGGGTGTAATCCAGTTTCTTCAAGATGTCAAGCTCTAGTTTCTTGAGTTCACTGACGGAGAGACCTGAGATTCTGGACCAAGAAGTCATGGAGTAGTTAGAATCGTAGAGAAACTTGAATGCAAGCATCACACACGCAAGAAGCAGCTTTTTAGGACACTGACCACTTCTGAGAGAGGCTGGAAGTTTGCACAGATAATAAACTGATAACTGTAGTGCACTCAGTGAGCACCTAGAGCGACGCACAACCTCTTCAAGAAAAACCTTGAAGCTGCCTGAGGGGTAGAATAAAGACGCTGTAGAGGATCCTTTCCACAGTGATAAAATAAGCGACGAGAGATCAGCCAAATACTTGCGAACAACATCGCTTTTCTTCAAACCTTTTTTGGAATCACTGTTTCTAGCCAACAACTCCTTTGACTCAATAATGGATGGTGGTGGTACTGGTGGTGGT
This sequence comes from Liangdongia quercuum, assembly GCA_030579675.1. Lineage (NCBI taxonomy): Eukaryota > Fungi > Ascomycota > Saccharomycetes > Phaffomycetales > Wickerhamomycetaceae > Liangdongia > Liangdongia quercuum. Next base: position 38,828 of record JAKTRK010000054.1, on the reverse strand, counting down.
ACTGGTAGTACCGGTTTAAAACGAGCTATATTTTGCGGACATATGTAAACAGCTGACATGATGATCGATGAGTAGTAGTGAGTGGTGATGCAAATGGAGAAAAACAGGAAACAAAAATGGGGAATACTATGCAAAATAGGACAGTTGGAGAAATGAACTTGAAATGCTTAAGTGGTATTGGGATACGCTGTTGTACGGTATCGCAGCTGTAGTCTGTAACGCAGAGAGCACCCTCTGGAGCTTAGCCCAAAGCAGCAAACACCGTAGAGAGCTAACAGGGCAGGACACACACACTAAACGGATATCCTATTAGTGTGGAAAGCCCTGGTGCGTTCTGCTGAAGTAGCTGAAGAAGAAAAGGGGATGCCACAACGGCTGCTCGCTTTTTTATATATGCGATGCTGTGCCAGCGTCGTTGTTCGCCTGCTGCTGTTTGGGGGAGTGGTGGGATGACACATCTGACTCATCCCGGAAAAGCGTTCCAGCTTTGAAAGCCAGGAGGCTGACTGATTGATAAGCAAAAGATATGTAAAAACCGAAGACCCTGCAAAGCAAGCGATATGCCGGTCGCGGAGAACAGCACTACAGTGAGGCGAAACCCCCCCTTAAAGAAATCATCGTAACAGGTCATTATCTATCGGGTGCTAACTTAACAGCAATCATCGTGTCTTTTGACGTTTGCTGGCACTTAAAATTTTACCCTTTGCTTGAGCCATCCTCTTACCACCGCCGCGACCTCGAGTCTTCTTTTGGTTAAACGAGTCCACTGGATAGAACTCTCCAATTGTAGACTGAACACCTTCCCGTTTCTTTCTATTGATATCTTGAATCAGGGGCACAAGCACCTGATCAACTCGTTCTTGACTCCATCCAACACTTGAAATTAAGAACCTGCGCAGTCGATCCAAATCGGGTGTACCCCAAACGAAATCTGTACGGTCTTTTTCAACCTCTGGCTGTAAATACGCATGATCAATACGCTTGTCTGGAAAGCTCTGGTCAATTACAATGTTATTCTTCAATATTTTCCGCCGTATGCCCTTTAAAAAACTTGTTTCCTCCTTTTGTTTGGCAACATCAAACTGTCCTTCCATAAACCAATCCCTGAACGCTTCCAAGCTGCTAAAATACGCTAAAATTTCCATGCTGCTAACAGGTCCAATACCCTTTAACCCTTCGGTGTAATCACTACCCAGTAAGTGTGCGATCTCAATCAGCTTACTTCTAGTCAAACCCAACTCTCGCTCAATGTCTTGAGCGCTGTAATACTCGACATATTGTTTCTCATGAAACATGTTTCTGTAAACTTTATCTCCACCGAACAAAAATACATCGCTATCGTCAGTAATTATTCCATCAACAAGACCCAACTGCAATAACTCTGCACATTGAGCCTCAGCTTCCATAGGTGCAGTGATGTATGGAATCCCAAATCGTGCTAGAAGTTCCTGAACTTCACGTATCATCGTAACTGTAACCTCATCTGCATCTCTCATTTCTCTTCTCTTTTGATCTTTCAATGCCTTTTCATCCTCAATGAAAGTCTGTGTGATCATGTGTGGGTTCAAATCTTTTTGAAAGTTCTCATGCTCTTCTTCCTCCTTTTCCAATTGCTTTGCAATCTCTTCTTCTTCTGATTCATAGAAGCTATACTCGACAACAACGGGCGCAGGACCATCATCATTACCTAGCACTTCTACATCTTTCGCGCGCGGTGCTTGATTATCGTTTTCTCTTTGCGCATCATCAGTTACTGTTGTGACCTCATCGCTCTTTTCTGTATCATTTGCTATTTCTATAACCTCAATACCTGTTTCCTCGTCATTTTCTTTGGATCGATTTTCCAGTAATTCTTTAGCTTCATTCCATGGTAACATAAGGTTATCGTCAGTTTTATCGGAAACGATAGACTCCTTGCTCTGAAGATTGTGAGGATTTGAAAAGTTCTCCTTGAACCATGCCGGAACTTCAACCTTTTTGCTCTCCATTTTCGGTCCATCCTCATGATTCGTACTATCATCCTCAGGTTTCATTTTATCTATCACTTTCAATCCCAATAGCGAGTCCATATTCTTTAGGGTCATCTTCTCTTGATTGAAAACTGGTAATTTGTCATTTTGTGCTTTAGGCTGAGGAACATTGAATACGTTAGAAGCATCCTCTTTTATAACAAAAGGCACATCCTCAGAAAACGCATCTTCGAATGCATCAGCCTTTTCTTCTTTCTGATCATTTGTATCTTCTTCTTTCTTATCCGCAGGAGGGGGAGAGAGCAGCTTGTGGTTTTCCAAAAACGCAACCTCCTTGTTATACTCCTTTTTCGATTCTTGAATCGCATCCATTAATTCGATTTCTTCAAGCTGTCTTAAGGTTTCGTCCTCGCTATCTTCAGAATCACTGTGTTTCCTTATACTTCTATCTCTTTTCTTCTGAGGACTATATGCCATAAAAGCTCTAATAGAAGATTCATTGCTCTCACCCAACTGATCAGCTGGTGGTAAAGGCAAGGCACTGATAGAGTAATTAGGTTTCTTCTTTGTGGGTGACTTGAATTCAACATCCTCCCATTCTATATCATCTTCATCATCGTTTACCTTTGTGTCTTGTTCTTTCCCTTCTTTTTCCACGACAACGGCATTTGAGGCATTCGTACCTTCGTCAAGGCTTAAACTCCAACCTCCTTCTGTTTTTTCGATTTTGTACTCTCTATCTTTCTCTCCAGCAACTCTTCTAGTATATTCCTTAGAATCATCCATACCACTAATGTTCATGAGTCTTTGAGTGAAATAGTTTCTTTTCTGAACCATCTGAATTTGAAACTTCGAAAACTCGAGACTACTAGGAAAATAATTCACGAGTTGTTCTTTCGTATATCCCATTCTAAGTCTAGAACGTAAGCGCAGTTGAGATAGTACCATATACTGGGTTGTCAGGGGCAATTCTTCAAACTCTTTGGATCCGGGATCAATTGTGTTCAAATCCATACCTTCAAGCTCATCGAAATATTCCGCAACATCTTTGAACTCATCATTGGATAGTCTCAAATCGCTTTTTTTATAGTCAAATCCTTCAATTTCCGGTAGTTCATACTCATCTGTTCCTTTGAAATCTTTCACAGGCTTGGCATCTGTTGGTCTAGCTTCATCATTGATTTGTGGAGTAGGATTGCTAAATTCTTCGAAATACCTGTACTCGATTTCCTCCGGATCCTCATCATCTTTCTTTTCTGGAGCAGCATGAGGCGATGGAGATACGCTCAATAGTTTATTCTTAGTTTGACTCTCTGATTTCTTTTGTAATTCTATGGCTAGGAGCCGTTGAGCCGTTCTCGCTGCATTTTCTCTTTTGCCCTGCCTTCTCTCTTTTCTCTTGCTGATGGTTTCTCGTTTCAAAGCTGGCGCACCACCATCGAACACGAATACAGGGAGAATACCAAAGTATAAGAGCTTGCATATTCTTCTGAAGAACCCAACTATGTGCGAGCTAGTCAATGAATTGCCGCTTTTATCTCTAACAGCTTTCAAGAACTGGTATATCCAAATAGAAGCGTCCACAGCCAATCTCTTCCTGCTAAGTGACTCCAATCTCACTGCCCTAGAAGATGGTTCCAGAATACTCCACAGTGAATGAACACCCATCTTTCGCGAACTCAGAAGAAGACGCTCGCTTTGAACTTGACTAGACGTTTTTTGCCTTCTGATGCTTTGATTTCTTCTCTTTTCTGCTCATCGCTTATGTAACTTTCCACAATAGCACCAAGGCTAAAATATATATCATAGAGACGCGTCTGGAGTATATATACAGAGAAATATTTATCTTAAAATCGGATATTCGAAGCTATGTATAAAGCACATAAAGATTTCAGAATCCTTCTTGCTCCTGGAAGTGTAAATGAGGATATTTCTATTCTCAAATTCAAACATCCTAGAACGAGCCGTCCAGTTAACTTTGCTCTCAAAGGTGAAAACCTATATGAACTAAAAGAAATCAATGGTGATAACCCACACAACAAAGACAATCACTTGAGACCACTTACAAAAGTCGATAGTAAACCTGTGAGATCGCTGCTGCTCGAAAATACTCAAGCAGGTAAACCAGGGCTGGCAATTGAGAATTCAAACCTCATATTATTCACAAGATTCAATTTCGTCTATCTCCTAATTTCATATTTCACAAAGCTAAGTGTTCCTGGGAAAGAGTCTTCAAGATATCAATCTCTGGAGGATTTTTTAGATGCACTAGAACAGGAATTTCCCGAAATCAATGAGTTACCTCAGGTCATTGTGACAGATTCATTGAGAGAGATCTGTGACTCTATAAAAGAAGGTGATGACTTATTTTATAGATATTCAGAAGACAAAACATTGAAATTTCTTCATGACAAAGTGGAAAAAATGGCTGTTGATTATCCGAAATCAATATTCGAGAAACTTATCAGACCAAGCCTATACCCAGTTGACGTGAATGAAACTATACCTGAGAATATAACGAGCTCTGCATCCAGAAAATTTTCAATACATTTACTTTCATCTTATCTACTTCCTGAAAATGAATCTAAGCTTTTGGCAAGATTCGATTTCAATGAACTGGACCAGTACGTTTCAATGATCACGCAGGCAAAAAAAGAAAAGAAACACGCACAGGAGCAATTGCAGAGTATAAACCTGATAAACAGATCAAACAAAAAATCTAACAAACAACACGAAGAAGGTCCAGCGAGAAAAAAGGCTACAAGTTTCAAAAATCTGACAAAGCCAAAGATCCAGAGGGGACCATTGGATGCGTTTTTGGGTAGAAAAAAGTAATGAACGCATAGATGTATCGAAAGGTTAGATTAATGACATTCTTTAGACTATGTACAGTATATTGTAGTGACCTAAACGCGTGTCTGAAAGAGACTAGTCTTTTCCAGCAGCTGCTTCGATTTTCTGATTTTCTTTTACCAGACCTTCTTCAGTAGAGCTTGTTTTGTTCACTTGGCCATAAATGGCCAAACCACTCGAGATCAAGGAGCTCATGTCATTCAAATTTGATGGGACGATTATAGTATTGGTTTCTTTGGCCAATTTCCCGAATGCTTCAACGTAGTGCTCGGCAACTTGCAGAGAAACAGCATCTTTACCCCCCGGTGTTTCCTTGATAGCTTTAGCAATCTCTCTAATACCCTGTGCTGTAGCCTTGGCCTTTAGCAAAATAGCCTCAGCTTCACCACCTGCTTCGTTTATGCTTTCAGCTTTGACTGCTTCGGATGCCAAAATCTTAGAAGTTTTGTCACCTTCGGCAATGTTAATAGCAGATTGTCTGTGACCTTCAGAGTCTAAAATTTCTGCTCTCTTAGATCTTTCGGCAGAGACCTGTCTGTGCATTGCTTCCAAAACGTTAGCAGGAGGGTGAATATCTCTGATCTCATAACGCAAACATTTGATTCCCCAGTCCTGGGATGCCTCGTTCAAAGCAGTTGTGATGTTATGGTTCAATGATTGTCTCTCACGCAAAACATGGTCCAAAGTTAATTGCCCAATTTCAGATCTCATGGTTGTTTGTGCTAATTGGGAGATTGCGTATTCAGCGTCTTCAACACCATAGGACGCCTTGTAAGCGTCTGTCACCTTTATATATAAGACACCATCCATCTCCAGCGTAACATTATCTGAGGTGATCGCGCTTTGTGATGGGATCTCAATAGCAGCCTCTTTCAAGGACTGGACGTACTGTATCTTGTCGATAATTGGGAGTAAGATCGCCAGACCCGGCTCCAAGATTCTTATAAAAGACAAACTGTTAATACAGGAAAGCGAGGAGGGAATGAAGGCGAAAATACTAAGAACTTACCTGTGGAATTTACCCATACGTTCCACCACCCATGCTGTCTGTTGAGGAACAAATCTTATAATGGTGTTGGCTGGTAGCTGGTCTTGCTGGAAGAAGCTCACCGGCGAGTTGCTGCTGCTGCTGCTCTGGCGTGCAATGACCAGCTTTTGAGCTTGCTGTATTTGCCCAAATGCCAGGTGCCCTCTACATGCAGATTGTCTTCCTGTTAATCTTAGCATTTCTGAACCTCTTCTTCTTCTTCTTCGTCCTTACTGTCCTAAACTCGCTCAGTACACTGGGGGTTCTTCTCTATGTTTTCGCCTCTAGAGTTTCTCACTAGGTGTCCGGATGTTGAGCTCTCGGTACAGAAAATTTATCTTAAGCTTGAATGAAAGTACTATAGATGACAGGAGAAGAAGACAAAAAAGAGGGATAAGGAGAAGAAAGATACGGCGATTTCAATGGCGAAAGGAATAGACATCTCAATAAATGAGAGCAGTTTTGTGCTCGAGGCTCTGAAAAGCGGTATCAGGATGGACAGCAGAAAGCTGGACCAGTTCCGAGACGTCGATATAACGCTAGGCGATGAGTTTGGATATGTTGACGTTAGATTAGGAAAGACGAGGTATGCCTTTGAGACATTTATTTTCCTAAATTATAGACTTTGAGGATCTAACCATGATGAATATTTAGAGTTATTACGCGCATTTCCGCTGAGATAACGAGTCCTATCCAGGAGCGTCCTTTCGAAGGACTGTTTACAGTTTCTACAGAGATCAGCCCAATGGCATCAGCAATGTTTGAACAAGGAAGACGATCAGAAGACGAGCTTTTAATAACAAGAGCGGTGGAGAAAGCAGTGAGAAGATCGGGTGCTTTGGATCTAGAATCGTTATGTATTATAGCTGGATCCAAATGCTGGTCGATAAGAGCCGATGTACACTTTTTGGATTGTGATGGTGGATTTGTAGATGCCAGCTGTATAGCTGTGATGACAGGGTTGCAGCATTTCAAAAAAAACGACGTCACTGTGTCTGGGGAGCAAATCATAGTACATTCTACTGAGGAAAGAGAACCAGTTGAATTATCCATTTTACACGTCCCAGTCTGTGTTACATTTGCATTTTTCAATCCTACAGATATCAAAGAGAACATTAAAGGTGATTCCAATAAAGAAATCTCGGTTCTCGATGCCACTTTGCAGGAAGAACTGCTGTCAGATGGTGTGCTAACGGTCACCATCAATAAAAACAGAGAGGTCTGCCAGATAACAAAAGCTGGTGGGCTCCCAATGGATGCATTAATGCTTATGGACTGCAGCAGGAAAGCATACGAAGTTGCAGAAAAGCTCACAAACCAGATTAAAGCACTGTTGGAGAAGGACTTCAAGAAGCGAAACGAAGGAATTCAGTTTAAGGAACTCAGAGCTGAAAATGATAGATGATAGATGATGATGATGATAGCATAACGCTAAATCTAAAATTAAAATCTTTTAATAAGCGATCAATTCAATAAAATTCTAGAAGTAGTCATGTAGCCCCCCTCCCCCATTTGATTGAGAGACCATCTCTTCATATCTTCAGGTCTAAAATATAACTTTGAGATTTTTTTTGAATCTCCTCTCAGATGCTGCTGATTCCAAAAAAAAATAGAGCGACAATCTCTTGAATTCAATTTAGTCCAATCCAATTCCTGAAAATTCGAGTTCCACCAGCACGAGACAATGATAAAATGGATTGTGATTTTTCTCACAATCATATGCATTGTCGCATTTGTATATTCTAAGTACCTGGAGTTTCAGAAGGACATCCATGAGCTTGCGTTGAACGAGCAGTCGAACATCTCCCCAACAAGAAAAGCGGATGAAACTGCTATCTACAGGAACAACCAAGTACCACACGGTATACCGCTTGCCACGGGATTACAGATTAGACAAGGGTTCAGACTTAGAGATGGTAACATCAGAGATATTTGGTCGGTGGTGATGAGCCAGAAAAGACAAAACACTGTCAGTTTCATCAAGAGTGACACAGTAACGCATACGGTATCTATAGATCATCTCAATGCTGCGTTCAAGAGACTACAGGAGTTTTTCAGAGATAACTCCTGCCATAATATAGGTATTGCGGTACCGTTGTTCACATATGAAGGATTTTTATCTTGTTTTACATGTTTTGTTTACGGATTGACAGCTCATCATTTCAACCATCTTCCGAGAACACAAGTTGATATAGATATTATCGTTATAGCGGAACACCAGCTACAATTTGCTCTAAAATTGAATATTAAGTTGATACTTGTGGTGACAGATGTCGAAACCAAAAAGTTCCCGTATGATCACGTTTTCAACTGGTTTGAGCTGGGTGATTTGGCTTCATTATCTGATGATATTTATAAGTACAAGTACGATCCAGAATATGATGAGGGGATCCCATTGAAAGATACATGCGATTTCATAACCACCACTTACACCCATCGAAATTTTGTCAGTGCAGTAACGTCAATTGTTAAAACCATTCCTTTAGGCCACGAGCTTACTGACAATGATCATCTGTTAGTTGCCTATGACGAATCAAAAATACCAATATGGCCAAAGGTGTTTGCACTTCTTCTATTTGGAGGATCAATATCTTTATGCAAGGGGTCTGATCTAACTGCAAGTCTAATAGAGTCACACAGACCTACAATCCTAGCTGTCGACTCCAAAATCGCTAAACAGGCGCTGCTCATGAATATCAAGATTGGAATCAAGCAGAAAATATTTAAGAAGAGAACAGAGTATTTATTCAGTGAGGGTATCTTCAGCGACGTTTCTCAAAGCCCTAGTCTTAAATCCATAAGACTCATATACATCAACCAACTTAATTCCACGAGAGAAAACCTTACAAGTTCAGAGCTCAACCAGCTTCGTGTCATTAGTGGAGCAAGAATAATATGCGAACGATTCATTCCTGGAGTGTTGGGATCAATCCTTTGCACTAATTTCTATGACTATCGTGTTTTCAGCAACCAAAACCTCAAGAACTGCGGCACATCTTCACTCTCTCTCGAAATTAAGCTATTTAAACACCAGGGACTTGACATTGATCGAAGACACGGTGAACTGTGCATCAGAGGCTTTATCATCGGAAGACCTTACGATAAAAAGCAACTGGAGGAGGCCATCAACAAAGGCGAGCGTGTAGGGAGTGAGGGTTGGCTTCCAACAGGTCTAGTAGGTCGTTTTGGTGTCGACGGATGTTTTTATGAGGACTGACTGGTGTCTTTTGCATTTACATGGCTATATACAGATTTACTATTATGTTTCTAAATTGTAAGTGATCTTGAAAAATATTCCCAGCACCGAGAACTTGCATCTCAAAGAAGGCCTCTAGCCACTGAGAATATCGCTGAGTGGAGGAGATATGACTAACGACAGCCAGCTACCGAAGAGCCACCAGGGAGCACAGCAACCAAAGCAGCAGAAGAAGAATGCTCCGGGAGGGTATATTGGCTTTGTTGCAGGTATCTTCTCGGGTGTCGCGAAGAACACTGTAGGCCATCCATTCGATACCATTAAGGTACGACTTCAGACGGACTCAACAAGATTCACAGGTCCACTAGACTGTTGCTACAAGACACTGAAGACTCAGGGAATCCGTGGGTTCTACCTCGGTTTCACACCACCGCTTGTGGGCTGGATCCTCATGGACTCTGTCATGCTAGGTTCGCTGCACAACTATCGCCGCATTATCCAACGCAACTTCTACGCAGAGGAAGGAAAGCTCGACCTTAAAGGCTGTATTATAGCCGGTGTACTGGCAGGGTGGACGGTTTCCTTCATTGCGGCACCGGTTGAGCTGGCGAAGGTGAAGCTTCAGGTACAGTACGGTTCTTCAGGTGACAGGTATTCAGGTCCAGTGTCTGTCATCAAGGATGTTTACAAAACGCATGGATTGGGAATTAATGGGCTATACAAGGGGCTTGTATCCACGTTGATATTTAGAACCAACTTCATAACCTGGTGGGGCAGTTATGAAGTCTTCACGCGGTGGATGAAGGAAAACACTTCCCTCAGCGATTTCAGCATCAACTTCTGGGCTGGTGGCTTCAGTGCATCATGTTTCTGGGTCACAGCCTATCCAGCGGACGTAATTAAGTCCTATTTACTTGCAAATGATAAATTTAACGGTTCAATTAAAAGCTGGAAAAGTGCGGCAAAGGAGATATACCAAACTCGAGGTCTCAAAGGGTTCACGAAAGGGTTTGTTCCTTCCATATTGAGATCCTTCCCTGCAAATGCAGCAGCACTCGCTGCATTCGAGGCTGTCTTGAGATTCACTGGTGCGTCTCAATAGATTATGAGTACGGAGATCTTTAAAACAACTGTATATTCCTTCACTACTAGTTTAATCATCAATATCCTTTAGACCCTTTACATTGCTATCGATAACTTGTTCAGTACTTTCAGCTTGTTCATTTTCCGAAGGTTCGCTGGCCTCTTGCTTCACCTCCCAAGGCTTCTTTCTCTGATTGACTTTTGGAGTTGAAGATGCACCTTCTAGCACTGTGTCAGGTATTTGTTTAATACCAGGCACCTCTTTGCCACTAAGAATAATATCCACAATTTCCTGATAGTTGGATGAGTACTCTGGTTCATCGATAGTAGCAGTAGCTTTCCACTCCTCATAGTCTTCGATGTTCATAATATTTCCCGTCTCCTTACAGAAATAAAAGGTCTTTGCTTGAGCTTCGAGTCTTCTTTTTTCCTCTGGTTTGATTTCAGATATTCGCTGATTGATATGTCCATCGTTATACTGGTTCACCTGGTCTAAATATGATTCAAAGACGTTCTCCAAACCATTCTAAATCCAGTGTTAATTGAGATTACGAGAGACAGCAACATATAAAAGGAACAGTATTTGCACTCACCTTGAAATCCTCGGTATCGAAATCAAACTTCTCAAATTGCCTGTAAACATCCTCTTGCGTCGTCATTGCGTAGTGATTGTAATATTTTTATGGTTATATTAGTTAACTTGTGAAGTTTTGAAAATAAACCATTCCCGCATAATAATCGTCATCGAAAATAACCCAGAGCAATCAGCACCGTGGCCCTCAGTTTAGGGAAATGGAGCAAGTCAGAAAGGAAGGCGATGCCAAGGCTCTAATACATTGTACGCGATGGCTGGCTTTACTCTCAGTGCTGTTGAGAGTAGGCTTCTTTCTCTTTGGTCTCTATCAGGACGCTATGATGGATGTAAAGTACACAGATATCGACTACTTAGTCTTCAGCGATGCTGCCAGTTACGTTCAGCAAGGAAGATCTCCATATTTGAGGGAGACTTATCGCTATACACCTTTGCTGTCTTGGATGTTGGTACCGAATTCGTGGGGTGGCCTTCTCTACTCCTTCGGTAAAGTGCTGTTCATGGTTTGTGACTTGATGACGGGTATTCTGATCTACAAGACATTGAAGCTGAGCAAGATTTCCGAGAAAAAAAGACTAGTTCTTGCATCCATCTGGCTTATAAATCCTATGGTAATAACGATCAGCAGTCGTGGAAGTTCGGAGAGTGTTCTTACTGTGTTTATTATGTTGTTTGCATATTCTTTGCTCAAGCAACAGATTGTTTTGAGCGCTATTTTCTGTGGTCTATCCGTTCATTTCAAAATTTATCCCATTATATACATTCCCACAGCAATCCTCTTCATTTCGAAATACAGGCCTCCAAAATCTAACTCGTCGGTCTCCAGATTCCTGAACCTCATTAATTTCAAAACCTTCAAATTTGGGGTAATATCAGCCTCAACATTTCTCCTACTAGGGCTGCTAATGCACAAGGTTTATGGCTATGAATTCCTATATCACTCTTACCTTTATCATTTAACTAGGATTGACCATAGACACAATTTCTCAATCTACAACATATCTCTATACCTGAATTCAGCCCTTAAAAACACATCTAACAGATCCATTCTTGATATCGATTTCACAAAATTAGCATTTATACCACAGTTGCTGATATCCGGTGTACTCATACCAATTGTGTTCACCAATAAAAGCTTCATAGATACTTTATTTTTGCAAACATTTAGTTTTGTTACTCTTAATAAAGTCATGACCTCCCAATACTTCATTTGGTTTTTGATCTTCTTGCCAATATATTTGAGAAACTCCTCTCTACTGAACACTAGGAAGTTGAAGGGCATAATTTGCTTACTCTTATGGACCATTTCACAAGCATCATGGTTGTTCTTTGCATATAATCTTGAGTTTATGGGTGAAAGTACGTTTTACCCTGGTCTTTTACTGAGCTCATGTTTTTTCTTCATATCCAACGTATTTATTCTCGGTGTATTCATGGACGACACCAATAATAAGACATATGACAATATATGAACTAATAATACTTGAGCACAGAATTGTATACAAGTTTGGGTCTTGAACCGAGTAACACGAGTTCAATTATAGACCTTAACCAATCTGTTTCAAGAGAGACACCCCACCTCCTCTTTCCCTCCCCTTTATTTCGACCGTTTCCTACTATCATCGATTGTAGACTTAGAATCTTACTGCTTCTGAACATCATTACAGTACAGTATCGCTGTTACCAAATGATTATGTAAGAATATCAAAAAAAAAATTATATTTTCAGACAGATGATGATGTAGAACAGCTTCAAATACCAAAGACTAGAGTTTGCAAACTATACATGCAGCCGATATATCAGAGAGATGTCTAGATTTGAATTGTACTCTCCGGAGGGTCTGCGTATGGATGGGAGAAGGTGGAACGAACTTCGCCGATTCGAATGCCGTATAAATACGCATCCAAATTCATGTGACGGTTCATCATATGTTGAACAAGGTAATACCAAGGTTATTTGTATGATCAGTGGACCAATGGAACCTTCTGCCAAATCACAATCATCAAACTCAAGAGCAACGCTGAATATCAACTTAAATATCACGCCGTTCAGCTCCATAGATCGTAAAAAAAGATCTAAAAATGAAAGAAGAACACAGGAAATCATAACATCTCTCAAAAGAACATTCGAACAATCCATTTTAACTGACAAGTACCCGAGAACCACAATTTCTATAAATCTGCATGTTCTAGCACTGGATGGCGGTCTTGTTTCATCGATAACAAACGCTATGACACTTGCATTCATCGATGCTGGTATTGCGATGTACGATTATATAAGTGCAGTTTCTGCTGGCTTTTACGATAGTACTCCATTACTAGATTTAAACTCTTTGGAGGAAAGCGATATATCTTTTCTCACTATAGGAGTTGTAGGTAAAAGCGAAAAGTTGGCGTTGCTCATACTAGAAAATAAGATCCCGTTGGACCAACTCGAATCTGTCCTTGCAATAGCTGTTGCCGGTAGCCATAGAATTAGAGAAATGATGGACAAAGAAGTAAGAAGACATGGAGAACTACGACTTTCAAAATTATCTAATAAATAACTGGTTGAATTATCATCATTAATTTCTTATTAATGTACGCTTTCTATTTCTCGATTGTTTTGATCAAATTCTTACCTTTGCTAAAAATGCCTTTAGCACCCTTAGCAAGACTTTGAGCATGTGAAGATGTATCTTGGAAAACCCTTCTTTTATGCAAAAATTGGTTGACATTATTGGTTAGTGTATGCTTCTTGGCGGAATTTGTAGCATCTGCATAAGCTTGTGCAACGTGGTTGTTTTTGACGTGGCTTTGGTACGCAATGAATCCAGTAGTATTAGCAGTGTGAGCTAGCCATTCTGTTAATTGTGTCTCATATGCAACTTCCTGTCGTCTTGCATCCCTCAATGCTTCAATACGTTTCTGTGGATTAGATATAGTGGAGATCTGTTTCATGTTATAAGTAACAGGTTTTGGTGTTACTATGGATGGGCTTTGGATAAACGTCTTCGGTTTTGTTTCTTCAGATTTTGATCCAGCTTCTGAAGAACTAGTCTCTGAGTGCTCATGGAAGAATTGTCCTGGTGGTTTATCAACTGTATCAGTTGTTCCAAGAGGTATGTGAAGAGGAAATGCTGTGAATGAACTTGTCCTATAGGAGTCTTCAGTATGCTTCACGGGCTCAACAAGACTTTCAGAATCTGAAGTAGACACTATCGATTGTCTAGCGCCATCTACTGATCTATCATTATTGCTGTGTTTAGAGATTGAAGCTGGTGAAGATTGAGATTCTGAACCGTTAGCAGACGATACATCCCCAATAGAAACTTGTTCCCCAGCAAAAGATCCTTCATCTTCAACGATTTCGCCAGCCGAATTCCTGCTATAATTGTCAACTTGAGGTAATGGTGGAGTAGCAAAATTACCGTTTATAAACTGATCTCTGTAACTATCGGTGTCTGGCTTCCAATGACCCAAATTTATCGATAAAGCAGGATTTAAAGATCCCCCTTTTTGATGTTCATCAGACTCAGCACTTTCAATTATTTTTGAGGAGTTGATATCCGTGGAACTTTGATTGAAAGACGAGTTCCTATCGCTTGCTCTAGAATAGCGATATCTGGATTCACTTTTTATAGAAAAGCTACCCGTTGATAACGATCCAGAACTATGTTGTCTAGATATATCTTTAATTCTATGATCATCTTGGTCGCTATTCTCTTCAGCGTAGTCGTTAAAATAATCAGTAACAGAGGAATAATATTCAGACCGCGGTCTAGTTCGAGCAGTTGAAAACTCATCATCAGTGATTGAATGCCCCCTTTCTGCATCAGTACTAGCATCTAGATTTACATTCGGGCTTTTTTCTTGATTATCATTCGTCTCAAATTGAGAATGATTTTCATCTAAATCTGGTGTGTTTATCAGACTGCCCAAATAGGCATGCTCCTTCAGATCTTCACCTGTGATTGACGTTGTCGAGTTTTCTTTACCTATGCTATTAATTGTACGGTGGGAAGAAGGCTCGTAAGTTTCTCTGATGTGAAGTGAATCAGCTTCAGAAATAGCAGGGCTGGGACTTGGTTGCTGTATCTCTGTGTTATATTTTGGTGGATCAATGTGTAATGCTGGCAAACGTTTGGAGGCTTTCCCAGACCCATCATTGCTTGAAGCGAGCGTTTCATCCTGTTCTTCACTAGTGGTAAGTTCTCGAGAGCCGTGGTCTGCTAAAGAGGAAATTTTGGATAAGACTTCTATTTCATTTTCATCACGTTGAACAATATCATGGCTATCATGTTCCGGATACGAGTACTCCTGTGAGCGGACGGAAGGTACGAAATGATTCAGCTGCGGTTTGTACTCATCATCTTCTTCTTCATAATTGATATCATCAGCTGTACTACTCCGTTTCCAGGTACTGGAGCTGGATGCTCCTGCATCTTGGTCTATAACTGCAGCATCATCAGTTAGTCGTGTGGATTTTAAATCTGGGCCTGATATAGCCAGTCCTTGAATCCCATACGTTTCGGATCCTTTCTCTAAGTCGCTCGTCTTTGACTCTTGTTGTATGTTGGATTTGAAGTGCGATATTTGAGGTACGTAGTTATCATTATCGTCATTATCGGTTTCATCAACATGGTCATTATTGTTATTATTACTATTGTTGTTGTTGTTGTTGTTGTTGTCACTATTGTCGTTCTTACTATCACCGCCATCCTCTTTTTCCACATGCGTTTCTTGATGATGACTTTGTTTACTTTCAATTGGTAGGACACTATCTAGATCAATGTTCTGGAAATGCTCTATGTTTTTCTCGAGCTGCTCATCAGCTGTGTCATTCCCAGTATGGGGATGGGATGTGCAGTGCTTCGCCTCCCCATCTTGTTCGAGTCTCGAATCTGTAGCACCAGAACTTCCCTCTTCATACTGTTTTCTCTCCTCTTCACTCAATTGTGGCAGTTTTGGCGCTTGGGGACTTTCTTCGTCCTCGAGATAGTCTTCTTCCATCCTATATTAGCTCTGTGTTAGTACTTGGGTATCTTGGAGCTGCAGTGATCGAAACTTTTTCTCTACTCACCAGTCATCGCCATCGTAATTTGCAGTAGACGCTTTGACCCAGCGTGTGCTTTTGGCCCTGCCAACATTCTCTGTGCTCATTTTTCCGCTTCCCTACTTTGAGCCTCACTGCTTCTGGTCTCTGCTCTATTTGATATTTATGTCTGATTTGTTTTGTTTTCGTTTGGAATCAAGTTCTAGAAGTGAAAAGCGGGTGACGCCTCAAATTTTGAAGACAGGCCCTAAGCAGAAGAAGACAAGAGTGACAAGACCATTAAAGCTAGCAGAATCGGAAGCAAGAGTTGAAGAGAAAGAAAGAGACCAATGGCCGAGATAGAAGTGAGTAATTCGGTAGAACGTATCTCAAATTTATATTTCACGTTATATTAACAAGCATTTATGCCGTTTAGTTGCAGCCAAAAGAGGTGTTCTACTGCGGAATCTGTACCTTCCCACCTGAAGTGAGTAGTTGTTAACTGTTATCTAGACGAAGGGCAACTGTTCAGTGGCATGATACTAACAAATTGCACTGCAGTTCTGTGAATTTGGTGCAAGTGTCAAGAAATGCAAAGCATGGCTTGAAGAAAATAATCAGACGCTATTTGAGAATATCTACTCTGAGGACGCCCTCGCAAATGCAACATCGTCTCTCTCACTCGAGAAGCAGGAGAAGATAGAAAAGGATTTACAGAAGAAGCAGGCCAAAGAAGAAGCTAAGCAGGAGAGAGTTCTCCAAAAGAAGCTTGCATCCAAGGTCACCATCAAGAGAATCGAAAGAACCAAGAAGAAATATGCTATTGCCATCTCAGGCTTAGAGGTTTTCGGTATAGACATGAAGAAACTTGCAAAGACTTTTGCCTCAAAATTTGCAACTGGCTGTTCTGTTACTAAGAATGTTGAGAAGAAAGAAGAAATCATCGTTCAAGGTGATGTCGGTGATGCAGTCGAGCAATACATTACCGATTTATTGAAGAAGGAAGGTTTGGATAATATTAAAGTTGAGCAGATTGAAGAAAAGAAAAAGAAGAAGGCACCTCCAGCAATACCTCCTCAATGATTGTAATCTCTACATCCTGTTAATCTTTCTTTTTTTTTTTTTTTGATCTAAGGCTCATTTAAATACAATGAAATGATCAATCTTATGTTCTAAATACTTGTCGTAGACTCCAATCTTGATATAACATACCACTGTTCATCCCTGTAGCTGTAGCTGTAGCTGTAGCTGTAGCTGTAGCTGTAGCTCTAGTGACAGCTACAGCGAGCAATGATGAGTTCGTATTCAGCCTTAAATTGATGCTACCCATCACCTAGAGTTAAAGCCTTCCCTATTTGGGTCTCTTTCGCAATTTCTCTACTCGCTCATAATTTCCATATTTGGAATGAATGGCAGCAGATTTCGGAAACGTTTGGTATTTTGTCCATAAAAGGAAATTATGCGAAAAAAAATAATGTTCAAAGGTTGAACATTGAACTTTCAAAACAAAAGGCATTTAGCCGCGAGTTCAGTTGAGCCCATATTGTAATCATTCGTTACTTCAAAGACCAAGATAGTATGGGAGTCATTACCGACCCGAGTCAGCATATTCTGCAAACACGAGGGTTTGGCATATGGCCAGACTCTGTTATCAGTCTCACAAAGTCGTCCTCTACCCTTCTGGAACAGGTGCTGAATATCGAGTATCAAATCCATTCTACTCTTCAAGGGCTCAAGTTTGATGACTTCACAGTATCACTTGACTCTCCAATAGAAGAGTTACACACATTGACTTCCAATGCCAAAATACTGCTAGCCATTACGACTGGAGGCACTCTCGAAAGATTTGCTTTATTTATAAGCTTAGCTCAACTCTCATTGCTCCAGAATGACGCTCAGAGCGCTATTCAAACTTTGTCACAGGCGTCGTTCGGTATCAAAGACCAGAATGAGGATTATATACAATCATTGCACTACAAAAAGTCTTACTTTTTATCTCAGGCATACCGGAGACTTGAAGATTCTTCTAATGAGAAAGATAGCTTGATTAACGCTTTCGGTCTGTTTGAAAAAATTCCAACTCTCTCGAACCTTGAATCAAGAAGATGGCTGGAAGCTCTCTATAGAAGCTTATACCAATTGTTACCTACTGCATCAACTTTGCAGTTGAGTGATATTTTCAAGCACGAAAACTATGTCGTGGACTATTTCAACTATTTGAGCAGCATTGGTATTCAGTTCTCTCCTGAATCACTGAATGATCTGCAAAGTCATGTTTCTGCAAGATCAAAGCAATTGTTATCCTCTGCGAGCTTTCCAAATGCTAAAGAACAAAACTCTTCTGAACTAGAAGAGTTTTTAAACTTGTTAGGAATCTCAACTTTACTGAAACCTTCTTCTATAACTGGTTTACTGGAGAACGGTATAAGCAAAACATACCAGTCCAATTTAATACTTGGCTCATACGTGAGAAATATGATCCGACTGAGAAAAGATGAAGAAGCAACCTCAAGCTTTGAGGTCTACTTAGATTATATCGAAAGTTATTATATTCAACACAAAGAGACCTATTCTGATATTCTTGGAATTCTGGATGTCTACAAAGCATTCTTGGAGAATGTATTTATGGACAAGAAAAATGCTATCAACCTCAAACCCATCGAACTGAATGTCTATAAGAAGGTATTTGATCAGTTCTTGTCTATCTTCTTGAAGTTTTCCCATGGTAATGAGCTGCCTCAGCTTACGAATGACTTTGATATCATCAGCCATCTTTCCCAGAATTCTATTCCCAAATATTCAGATAGCTCCAGAAATTTTTTTGCTCGGCTATGGTACACTGTTGCAGTCGTTAATCTGAAAATCTATCAAAATCCTACCTATCTCATAACAAATGTTGAAAGTGAGTTGAAAAAATCTACTATATACTTCAAAAATTCGCTGTTTTTCAAAGGAGACAATGACGTTATATTTCAACTTTGCGTGTTTTTAGCGAAGCTTGGGAGCATTAAAGAAACGTACCAGCTACTAAGGTTATCATTGAGCACACAAGCCGAGAATACTCTATTGTACTTCAAATCATGGCACTTGCTTGTCTTAATTGTCTCAATAGAGGAGAATAAGGATGAATCCTTCAGGTTGGTGAATTACTTAGTTTCGGAAGTTGATGCTTTCATTTTAGGGGTTCCGAACTTAAGTTTGGTTCATAAGCACATCTTTGTTCAAATCAAGATCACTCAACTTGCAATAATAGAAGCACTATATGGGGTTGAACAGGCATTGGATTCGCTACCGGGCTTATTCACTCTTTTCAATGCATTTTTCAAAAATGACCTCATTAATCATGTTAAGCCTGAAGCCGGCAACCCCACGCATAAAGGAGCATCATTGAGAAAGACCTTGACTCATGGTGCTACTTCTAAATTAACGAAAATCATATCTTCGAAAGGAGCAAAGGAGACCGCGGGGACACCAGTCAAACCTTCCTCGACCATAAAGCCCAAAACAGATGACGAAGCTAAGCTCATGCAAGTGATGTGGCTGGTGGCTGCAAACTTGTATTTGAGATCCAAAAACATCGAAGAAGCAGAACAGGCTATTGCAGAGGCTGAAAATGTCTATAAACCAACTGCTGAGACTCATTCAGCTCTAGGGATACTAGCTACACACCTCAAACCTGCGTTAGCTTTGAGCGAGTTTGAGAATGCGTTGGTACTCGATGGAGATTCCTTGGAAGCGATCATTGGAATTTCGAACCTTATTTTGAACAGCAAAGATGAGAGCATTTTTGTAGATGGTAAAGATGCCGCTGCTGCTGTTGCGAGAAGTAAGCTTTTGCTTGAATCGTGCGCTCAAAGTTTCAGAGGTTCTCACACTTCAGAAATTTGGTGGTTGTTGTCAAAGATTTACGAAAAGTACGACGACAAGGAGAGATTCAAAGTGAGTTTATGGAAGAGTATTCAACTTGAGGAATCAAGAGCTGTACGTTATATTGGAGTTGTCGACTTGTACTAAATAGAAAGAATTCATTCAGGCGGAAAAAATCGTGTATAAATAATGTCTAGAAACAAAAAAAACAAACTATAGAACCATTTTCCCAATATTATCCCTGCACTAATGCATAGGTCAACGTCCACATCATCAAAAACGCTGCAACACTTCTTGCAAACCCATCGACAAAGATCTCTTTAAAGGGGCTCTGGAAAAACTTTCCTGGTTTCAGTTCTGCCGTTATCACTAGGAATAAAACATCTATTATCAGAGTTTCGATCAAGAAGTACGCAAACCCGTTAGCCGATTCTAGTTGTAGTATACCAGCGCTAGTTCCAAACACTAGTGATGTGAAATCCTGTATGTATTGAAGTTTCTTTAAAAGAAAAACCAGTGTTAATAACGTTGGTCACAAACAATTCCACATAAAGACTAACCTTTTTATTGTACTCTATACTCGAGCCATACTTGACTTTCTCATCCATTGGGCACTCGTTTTGGGGTGAGCTCCTCACAGCAGTTTCTTCGCAGGCAAACATAAAAATACAATTCTTGAAGCATGAAGAGAGCGTGATATCACTAGTCACGTGATATATAAAGTAAAAGGTGCTACTTTCGTGAGAAGAGCTACTGCTGTTGTCGCATAGAAGTCAGAGGCCCTGTGGACTTTCCCTTAGTGATGTTTTGCTGTTTCCAATACGATGTTAACCCATAAGGTATGTAATGACATTGTTATGACGGAGATTTTCTGGGGGTTGAATGGTAATATACTGTGGAGATCATGTGGTTGGAACTTTCAAGCATATAAAAATCATGCCAAAATAGATGATATAAACACCATCTTCTCTGTAGGTGGTATTTCAGATGAGGTCCCTGGCTGTGGTTGGGATTGCAGTAGTGGTTTATTATCTTTACAGCATCAATCAAAGTATGAGCAGGCTTCCTGTGGTGGTTGTGGGCTCAGGGCTAGCAGGTTTAACCACTGCCTATCATCTTGTTGAAAACGATACCACGGTGATCGTGCTTGAGAAATTAGATAAAGTTGGCGGTAACTCCATAAAGGCATCTTCAGGTATCAATGGGATGCTTACGGATACTCAGCTCAAGAACGGGGTTCAAGATTCATTCGAAGATTTTTTCATGGACACTTCCAGGTCTGGTGGTACTTTGGGAGATTCACATCTTCAAGAAGTGTTAGTGAACGATAGCACGAACGTGGTTTCCTGGTTACAGAAGGATATAGGTGTTTCTTTGGACATCGTTAATAGATTGGGTGGACACTCTAAAAGCCGCACGCATAGATCTTCTAACGTTCCCCCAGGTTATGAGATCATTACGAAATTAAAGGCCAAGCTAGATTCTAGTTCGAAACCGATCAACTTCATCTTCAACGCCAAACTTACCGACATACAAACTGAGGCCATTGGGGATGATGAGCGAATAAGAGGAATAGAGTATGAGGATGTGGGAAGCGGAAAGAAACACTACATCAAGACAAATCACGTTTTAATGACAACTGGTGGGTTTGCTTACTCCAATGAACTCATCAAACGATTCAATCCCAAACTGCAAGATCTTCCAACTACAAATGGGGAACAAGCTACAGGGGACGGACTTCTTTTAATGGAGAAAATCGGTGCAGAATTGATCAATATGGACCAAATTCAGGTTCATCCTACGGGATTTGTTGATCCTTCAGATCCTATGAACAGGTTCAAGATTTTAGCTGCAGAATCATTGAGGGGTGTCGGAGGAATTCTATTGAATGAAGATAAACTGCAGCGATTCATCGACGAGCTTTCAACGCGTGATGTGGTAAGCTCAGCTCTCCTTGAACAAAGAAATAGAAGAGCCTATCTGATATTGAGTCGTGAAATGTACGAGGCCTATCAATTCCAAATAGATTTCTACATAAGCCGAGGTCTTATGAGCAAGACTACTGTGAAGGAGAAGTTTGGTGACCGCAGTCCGACAGTGATATATGAGCTGAGTACATACTCAGATCTCGAACAGCAGGATGAGACTGGGAGATTGTCTAAACCTCGCGTCTTTGACGCGGTTACAGAGAACACTACATTATATATCGGCGAGATAACTCCCGTACTACACTATACCATGGGCGGCGTGCGTATAGATGAAGATGCTCACGTGTTGAAGGAAGATGGTGCTAAGATTCTCGGTCTCTATGCTGCTGGCGAGACGAGTGGGGGAGTCCATGGGAAAAACAGGCTCGCCGGAAACAGTCTTCTGGAGTGTGCTGTGTTTGGTATAAAAGCTGCAAAGTCTGTGCTCGCTGCTGCCCGTCTATAAGCCCGTGCTACAGTCACTAACTTGAGTATGTATAACTAGCACATATTAGAGAACATATATATATATATATATATATATATGGTGTTCGGATGTTTCTGTTCTTTTATTGTTACTCGGGTGATAAGAGAGACTCTTTTGCAGATCAAGTTCGCGATTTCCACCTTTTGTTGAAAAAAAGTACACCGAAGTATCGTGGTCAGGCGATGGGAGGGCTAGTAGAGTAGTCCCTCAGCAAGTCAAGTATGGAGCCGAGAAAGCGGAACCGGAAGCCTGTGGTGTGTAATGTGTGCAGAAAGAGGAAGATAAAGGTAAGTGTTGTTTCTGTTCTGATTGTGGAGTTTAATTTCGAGATGGCAGTTTACGCGTCCGCTCTTCGAGTTAACCCCGTCTGCAAAACGTCTTGCAAGTGCAAGTACTAATAATGGCCGCCATGGTCTCCAGTGCGATCGAACGAAGCCCGTCTGCGCGGCTTGTAAGAAGTCCAATGTATCACATCTATGTACCTACGAGGAGCCTGTATGGACTTCCTCGAGCCCTGCGTCCTATCAGAATCCCCAGGATGAGAGCTCGCTCAACGAGACCGACAACAACATTAACAATAATAACATCAACAAGATCATGAACAACAACAAAATCAGTCCCCATAACAACACGCCAAAGATGGGCGTTTTTACAGCTACAAAGCCTATTCTGCCCACTAGCAGTCCAGAGTTTCAGCAACGTCAACAGCGTCAACAGCGCCAGCAGAAAATCCAGCAGCAACTACAACAGCAGCAGCTTGAGTTCCAACACAACCTACAGCTTCAACAACAGAATCAGCATAACCTTCAGAATTTGATTGCGGCCAAGTACGGTAGTAATGGGAAACCCTTGACAGGCGCCGTTGTACCTGCCCATCCACTTCATCTTGAAGATAATAGACTCTCTTCCACAACTATTTGGGGCGGCTCTCCAGCTGCTCAAAGTGTTTTGCTACCGCCGATCGCACACACAAATAATCCTAATACGCAAAATTCTTTGCAGGCAGAGCTAGAGTTTTTGAGAAATAGAGTGGTGCAGATTGAAGGTTTCATGGACGAGTCAGCGCGTGCCTCACAGCATTATACTCCCTCTAATGCCCATGTCAATCAATTGTTGCAACAGCAACAACTGATTAGTCTTGGACAATTTCCTGGTTATTCAGCAGGTACTCCGAATGGAACTGTTCAACTTCCTCCAATCAATCAGCTGACACCTTTGTTTGACAATCCACAGACCACCGTTCGCCCTCCGCAAGCCGCTCTGGATAGTTCAGTCAAGGGTTCCACTACTGATGATGAAGACAACATCGATCCTTCTCTATTCAAAGAAAGTCAGATAATGGTGTCCCATAAAACAAACGCTCCAAACTCAGTATATCTACATATTGAAACTAATGGACTGTTTGAAATTAATTCCTTTATAAAGAAAGATCCTTTTTTAACTAATTTTTATCTACATTTGAAATCTATAGACGAAAGAAAGTCAAATGGAGAGTTGTCAAGAAAACGCCAGAAACTGAGCGATAATTTTGAAAAACTGAATGGACTGGAGAGCTTTCTAAAGTACGAAACTCATAACATCAGCGACTTGCTGAAGAAAACTAGCAAATTGTTGCCTTTTAAGAAGATTGTTTGGTTATTGATTGACAAATTTTTTACAAATATAGCTGACCCATTCATTCCTGTCTTGACGGAACAGACATTTTTGACTGGAATCTCTAGAATAATTGGACCAAAAGAGCTGAACGATTCAAGGGTTAAATTGACCGTTGATATAAATGAGGACTACGACCTCGTTAATCTTGCATATCTGCTAATAATCTTGAGAGTCTCACATCTGTCCTTGAAGCATTCAATAAAACTCGATAAATTCAACAATTTCTTGCTAAAGAATTCTACCATAAACACCGAAGTTGAGCTCGTAATAGACGTATTGTTGGCCTATCTGGGGAATTTCCAGATCGATCAGATTTCAAAACTCAAGTTGAGTTTATTAAAGACTTTTTTGAAAAACCATAATGAGGGAGCTCAAAAGAGCGACGAGTATCCATTAGATCTGGCAATATCTCTCAATTTAAACAACAAGAACGAGATTGGATCAAACGAGGAATCAATAAGAATATGGTATCATTCATACTTGGAATATTATAATTATAATCTTTTGAAGGGATTGCCTATTTTCCTTAACGATGAATTTTTTGACCTGGACTTAGCCAATGCTAAAAATGGATCAATTGGCGATCAATTCTATAAAGCGATTGTTGAATTCTCGTCTAAAGAAATCGAGCTTAATAAGATCATCTATAAAATTTCGAATAAACTGTTCAATTATTCTCATCAAGAACTAACTGTGACTTCCTTGATGGACTTGATACAAAAGTATGATGAATTCGTTCTTGAAAATTTTAAAGACTTTGATGTATATAAAAATGACGTCAGTTTCAACTTTTCCACTAAGATCATGAATCTACAAGTGAATGCAAGGCATAAACTCACCAAGCTCAACCTTTATTCTTACATACTCTTGCACTATGATAGGCCCCAAAATAAAGACAGAGTCAAATTTAATTTAGTTCTAGAACTAGTTTGTGAGCTTTGTGTGGAAACTTTCAGCAAAGTACTTGATGTTCTCAGAAATTATAACAGCTATTTCAACTCTGGCTATGAATTCATAATCATCCCACCTTTAATATCGCTGATGGAATCATTTTTGAAATTTTTGAACAATTTCTATATTAGACTACAGTTCATCAAAAAGCAGTCTATAACAATACCGAAGTTTTTCATTAATCTGATTGACGAACTCAAGGGACTGCCAATACTGAGCTCGTATTTCAGAATATGGAAATTGGAAAACAGAATCAAAAACTCACTTGACCTTTATAGAGAAGCATGGGTTCAAAAAGAACATGGTGATCTCTTCATTGGAAACAGCATCAAAATTTCTTCGATGGAAAAGGAGATTAAGGATAACTTGAGCACAAATCTTTCAGATTCGACCGATGCAGATCTCGAAAAATTGGATAATATATTGGAAAGATTGAACTCAACCTTTGACAACAGATATACTGGCATTACAGACATTGGTGAATTTTATAAAACTTTGGATTTTGGTGAGGTGACATTTGATTTGCGATTCTTTTATTGATGGTGGAAATAATCAATGTATAATAATAACTAAATACGTAGAGTTTATTACATCTATTCTTAACACAGCATTATAAGTCCTCGAATGAGGCAATCACATTGCTTTTTTTGGCTTTTTTCTCCTTCTTACTTTCTCTCACCAAATCCTTCCAATCAACTTGCTGATTCTCTTCATCTGACTCTTGCAATGTGAACTCACGTTCCCTCTTCCTTTTTTCTTTCGCTACATTATTTTCAACTTTGGTTTCTTTCTGTATGGAATTTTTGGACCACGGTACACTGTTTAATTTTTTCTTTTCGTATTGTTCTTGTTTCTTCTGTTTGGTCTTCTCAGCTTTGGCTAGTTCTTGGACTCGTTTAGCTTCTTGAGCAGCGTCCATATATTTATAATCGCTAAAATCAACAGTTCTATCAAGATATCCATCATCCAGTAGCTCTTTGTTCTTGAGATAGCTTCTTATTTCAGGCATTGCCGGCAATCTCAATAATCCATACATTTTGGCAATACCGACATAATCTAGAGATTGTAGTCTGAAAATTGAGCTGGCTGTATGTTTTGAATATGCTCTGATAAAAGATACGTATGACCTTATGGCTTTGTCATGTCTAGCTCTATCTTGCAATATCCATTTTTTTACTTCTTCACTTAGTGCTATATTATTATCGGGTACTGCGACTTGTAGTTCATCAAGTTCTATCTGTTTCACTTTTAAAAAATCAACATAATCTTCTTCATTCCCTTCGTTAAGCATCACTATGGCTTGACCAAAGTTATTCGCACGTCCTGTTCGACCACATCTGTGTAAGAATACATCAGCATCTGTAGGTGGATCCAATTGGATAACGAGATCAACGTTATCGATATCGATTCCTCTTGCAGCGACATCAGTGGTCATCAGTATTGATTTTGAATCTGGAGTCGATTTTGAATCAAATTTCTCCAAGGTTTTGATTCTCGAATTGGTTTTCAGTTTGCCATGCAAAGAATAAAAGGTCAAATCATAGCTATTGCTCTTGACGAGTTGTTTGAACAACAAGTAGAAATGTTCGACAGCTAGGCAAGTTGGAAAATACACTATGGATTTCCTGAAATGAAACTTGTTTAGTAAATAAAATAGAGTCGCTATCTTGTTTTTAGGCTCTACTGTACAATAGTTGATCTGTAAAGAGTTTGGCTTGTGACTTTTAGAGTTGACAACAATCTTAACAGGATTTCTTAATCCAGTTCTATGGAAATTTGAAGCTGCAGTGGAAATGGTTGCAGAGAATAGTCCAACACGTTTCTGCTTTGGTAACGTACTGAATATTTTGTTCATTTCTTTTTCAAAGTTAAGATCCAACAGCTTATCAGCTTCATCCAGGACCATGATTTCACAACTCTTAGCATGGACAACATTGGGATGGCTTAAGAGATCTGCAAATCGTCCAGGTGTAGCGATAATTATTTGAGGGTTTATGCTCTGGAATTTTCTTAAGTCATCTTGCACGCTGCTAACACCTCCAAACACTAGTTGCGTCCTTATAGAGTCCTCTATTGGATTGAACTTTAGTATCGAATCGAAGACGTTGGATATCTGAATAGCCAGTTCTCTTGTTGGAGAAAGCACCACAGCATTAAAGTGCCTCTTCTTCACTAATGCATCATCAAGCCTCAAGATCTTGTCGATTATAGGGACCGCAAACGCTAAAGTCTTCCCAGAACCTGTTACAGCTTCAACAATAACGTCCTTATTGGCACAAAAAAGCGGTATTGTGGAAGCCTGTACGGGCGTCATTGCCGAAAATCCCATGGAGGAAATGGCATCCTTGATCCAGGGTGTGAGTTCGTATTCTAATTCGTCCCATCCAAGTGTCTTTGGAGCCATGCTGAAACGGGTTTTGTTGTTTACCGTATTAAGTCTCAATCTTATGGCGATGAGGTAAATTTTTTTTTCAATACCTAAAACCAAAAAAAAAAAAAAAATTGATGCAAGATTTACTGAAGGAAGTTTGAGAGAGATTCCATGAAGCGAATTTGGAAGAGTTTGACCTCATTATTGCATGTAAGGATGACTCAAGAGGTGCCATTAATTGACTACACGAAGTGGACCCGAAAGGAGCTGCTTGAGAGGATTGCAAAGCTCGAAGGGAGGGCCAGTGGGCAGCTCGAAGCATCCACCAAAGTATCTGCAAAACTAGAAAAGAAGCCCAAGCAGTTTGATTTCAGCAAGCACAGTACGAGGTTTGTTGCACTCAAGTTTGCATACCTGGGCTGGAATTACAATGGGCTCGCTGTACAGAAGACACCGACTCTATTGCCGACAGTTGAGGGCGTTATACTAGATGCGATGAGCAAATGTAAATTGATACC
Organism: Liangdongia quercuum; assembly: GCA_030579675.1. Classification (NCBI taxonomy): domain Eukaryota; kingdom Fungi; phylum Ascomycota; class Saccharomycetes; order Phaffomycetales; family Wickerhamomycetaceae; genus Liangdongia; species Liangdongia quercuum. The sequence goes on along the minus strand of JAKTRK010000054.1, from coordinate 11,277 downwards.
GAGTTTGAAAACATCGGATTATAGATTCAGTCGATGTGGTAGAACAGACAGAGGCGTTAGCGCAATGAATCAAGTGATTTCGTTGGACATAAGATCCAATCTCTCTAAAGAGGATCAACAGAACCCAGAAATGGACACTAAGGAAATTGACTACATTAATACCTTGAACAACTTATTACCACCAGATATCAAGTTCCATGCTGTATGCTTGAGGCCTCCTGAGGGTTTTGATGCTCGGTTCAGTTGTGAATCCCGTCATTATAAGTACGTATTCCATAAGAGCTCGTTGAACATTTCTTTAATGTCTAAAGCTGCTAGTTACTACGAAGGGTCGCACGATTTTAGAAACTTTTGTAAGCTAGATGGCTCCAAACAAATCACAAACTACGTGAGAAGGATAATAAGATCCGAAATAGTTGCAGTTGATGAGGAGTTCTTTTGCTTCGATCTCGAAGGAACGGCATTTTTATGGCATCAGGTTCGCGATATGATAGCTGTTCTTCTACTAGTTGGTCATGGGTTAGAGAAGCCTGAAGTTGTTCAAGATCTGATGGACATATCCAGGTATCCAAGCAAGCCCGTGTATGATATGGCATCAGATCTACCATTGGTGTTATACGATTGCAAGTATCCAGAGATGGAATGGCACTCACAGGTGCCTGGTTTTAACACTGAAAGGACTTTAATCAGCATGTATTCCTCATGGCTAGAGCAAGAACTGAAGACGAAAATCACTGGCTTCATGACTGATATATTTTATCATAAGAGCAACCATCCTGACATCTATGTGAACTCTGCAAACAGGACTAGAATCAATCTAGGGGACGGGAAAGGGAAAGTTGTGGGTAGATACATTCCAATCAGTAAGCGAGAAAGACAAGATAGTTATGAAGTTGTTAATGAGAAATGGACAAATAAAAGACGTAAGTCGAGCGAATGATGCAAGATAAAACATAATTTTTCAGGTACGTGAATTATATACAGGTGACCCATTATACACTAGCATTTTGTATAATGTATCGATAAACTTGCTGTAGCATGATTTGATGATAACTGGAGCATCGTGAGCTCTCAATGACTGTTCGAACAATTCATAATTGGAGCTTTGGATCGAGTATTTCGAAAGATTAATACGAACCACTGAGCCTTTTATCACGAAAGGGTCATCATCTTCGTTGAAATTTATCACCCAGTCATTTTCCTCTGGGGCAGTATTCCATTGTAGTTGAACAGTGTCTTTTAGCTCATTAATCAGGGTTCTCAGGTAAAGTTTATTGATTAAAAGATGATTGGTTGGGTTCCAAGAAACATCCGATATGGCAGTTATATTGGTGACCGTATTTTGGACTTCATAACTCAAAAGTCTCCGCCATTTATTTGAAAGCTCAGCTATATGTTTCTTATTATTTGCGGTGTAAGTGCTTGCAGCTCTGGACCGGAAGTTGTCCACGTTGGGCACAAACCATATCTTATCTTGAGAATCTCTAGCCAAGGACAGTCTTAGAAGCAACTCTCTGGGGCAGTGTATTGAGTTCAGTCTATCTACTCGAACAGGGGAAGTTAAGAGTCTGAAAAAGACGTTGCTTTCGAGATTTAGGAACTTTTGGTCCAGATCATCGTAAGCAGAAGTCCTTTCCAAAAAGGTTCTCTTTCCTGCCCATTTATGGAACTTGTCGAGTAGAGGAGATTTCTTTGCCTGTGGAGGTTTGGGTATGTAATTTGAGCGCTTCAGACGTGTAGAGCTGCATCTCATTTTTGTCTAGAGGCCTAGACTTTAAATATTTCCTCCGCTATTGTATAACGAGGTGATGAGCTCAGATGCCAAAATTCGAGAAAAAGCGTTTTACAAAGCAGATTCGCGTCCAGTTAAGTAAGAAATGTTTATTAAGGAAGTTGGAATCTGAGGTCTAGATAATTGAATGCATGATCTCGTGTGTAGTCAGTATCATTTGTATATATATTGAACTCGAGCAGTCTTGTTGTGAAACTTCTAGCTTGGAGGATCGTTCTCGTGTAAGGCTTTCTTTTCCTCGTCCAACAAAGCATCGACATATGAGACGAACTCGGTGTGTGAAAAAAGACTTGGATTGTTAGCAGCCTTTCCAGGGTACACACCTGTTATCCTGTAGTACTCATACAGCAATGGCCACTGGGAAATGCCAAAGCTGTTCACTACATTAAAACATGGCTCACAAGATTCCTTGAGTTTAGGCAGCCTTCTACGGAAAGCGAACTTTTCGACAGAAGGCTGGAGGTACGAACTCAGAACTAGTGACGACACTGTAGAAAGCAGCAGATTGATACGCAAAGGCAGCTTGAGCCTTGCTTCAATTGAGTAAGTTACAATTCCCATAGTCGCACCGGTGAAAGCAATAAATGGGATTGTCGCTGTTGGAATCGAGGAGTAGAAGCCAGCAACTTTTCGGCGTTCTCGAGGGCTCAGCTCGCTGTCTAAGGCATATGCTTTATCTTTGTCAACTGTAATTGGAGAGTTCATTATTACTCCCGGAGTGACGTTTTCCAGTGTTTAGTATGCGTCGACACGCAAGCTGATGATGTTCTTCGAGAGTTGAGAAATAAGCAGTTTACAATTAGGATGCAGCTTCCTTTTGGAAAGCGATCTTTCAAAACACAGTGCTCTATAATTATACTGACTGGTACTCCTTTGTGACTAAGAATATTTTGATGGATCCAAATCAGCAGTTGCCAGCTTTACAAAGTAGTCCCCAGTAATCGAGTCTCGATTACTACTAAGTTACTAGTTAGCAGCTTCCCCTTTTGGAAAAGCAGGCCAGACCACAATCAAGCTCATTTTTATAGAGGCACAACAGAAAACTCCTGGTTCTCTCAGACTGACAGTGCTCTTACGAGTGATTTCCCACAGCACGTATACATTCTCTTTGGCTCTGTTTCCACCGGATCTTTTTTTTTTTTAATGCTTTTTGGCAATTTAGTTCATCAGCTGGTTTCGGACTCAGAACTCTTGATTAACATCATATAAAAATTCTAACCCCCAAAAAAAGTCGAAGTCGAATTTAACTCGACAACAGCAGCAGTATCGTTGACACCAGCTGTGAGGAGAGTAGGCGTGACACTTACAGAAGTTCACTCACGGGTTCTATGCTACACAAGCCGGTGATTTCGCTGGTTCGGACGGTGCGTCATCAGTCATCACATGTGCACACGTTCAGAGAGTCGATGTCCTCCATTGCCAACCAGACAATGATCTTGACAGCTCCACTCTGCTCCGACAAGCAGGTACCGCACGATTTGAGAGGTGTAACACTGTCTAGTGTAACTTCACTATCGCTGGACCCGAAACCTTTGCTACAGTTCAACTTGAGAAAGCCCTCGACAACCTCGAGCTTATTGCACAAGCACAAGACGTTTGCTATCCACATATTGCGTCCAAACAGGTATAGCGTTGGACTTGCTCAGATCTTTAGCAAGAACAGGGTTTTCGATGTTGAACGTAACGAATTCGTGCCGTGTTCCCCGTTTAGAGACTTGAAGTTGGACAAAGACTACGAGTTCTTCAAAGCTTTGGACGGTAACAAGGAATTCCAACTACCAATTCTGAAAGAAGTTGAGAAGGTCTTTATTTGCAAACACGTTCATAACTTAGACGTTCAGGACCATGAGATCTGGATCGGGGAGATCATAGACATCAAAAACATTAACGGCGACGATAGCAAGTCTGGCGGACTATTGAACTTCAATAGAAAGTTTCATATTGTTGGTGACGAATTATGAGGTTTACGAATTTATATGGATAAATCATGAATTTTACGACATCAACATTTTTTGCATACGTGAACGAGAAACAAATAAACAAACAAAACAAAACAACCGTGGTATTATATAAAATCATAGATACTCTCAACTCATTCACGCTCAAGATTCAAAAAAAAACCCCCCGAACAACGTTTGATACGATATCATGTAGTGACGGATTCAATGCTGATATCAGCGCTGCCATTGTTGGCTTTGCCATTAGCATGTATATCACTGATCACGCCAACTTTTGAACTCTTCAATGCCTCATTTTCAGCTGTTAATTTCAAAACGCCATTTTGCATTTTCTCAATCTCTTGTTTGAACTCTCTAATCAAGGACTGCCTTTTCTCAATTCTTTTGTTTCTAGCTTCAGTTCTTCTCTTGGCATCGGATTTCAAAATGTCTTTGATTTCTTTCTCGATTTTTGAGGTTTCAGTTCTCAGCTTTTCAATTCTGTTGACCAATTTTTCTCTCTTGAAACGTAGATTTTCTATCTCGGCATAGTTTTCGGAAAGATGTTGCTTTTTGACATCAATTTTGCTGCTGAAATTGTTCTTGAAATTATAAAAGTTTCTTGAAGCTGAATCAAATTTTCTCTTCTCGTTTAGATAAATTTCATTCATTTCGTTTTCCTTTGTTTCAATTTCCAAAGTTTCAGCTTCAACTTTACTTACATCTTCTTCGGCTTGATTCAAAGAGTTTCTTAATGACAAAACTTTTCTCATATTCTTTTCATCATTCTTATCGCTATTGTTGATCTTGTTCTTCAAAGTTTCGATATCTTGTTTGTATGAGTTCAATTTCTTTGTGATTTCCTTTCTGGTTTTTTTCAGTTTGAGTTTCTCTTTCGCTAGGTTATCGTTTGTTGTTATCAAACTTTCTTGTAGTGTGATAAGAGGTGAAGAAACTTTGAGAGATGAGCTTGAGTTTGGGAACGAAACAATTCCATAACCATTCGAATCGGTTGTACTAACAATCAAGTCATCGATGAGATACTTTTTCGCTTCGTCCTCAAAGATAAATTGAATGTCATATTGGGATAGCGGAGTAAGCCCGCCAACTATGAAGTATTCCTCATCGTTGAATTCTCCTCTCGAGACTTGATACCAAAGAACACCATTGACTCGAACGACGATAGAACCATGGTTGTAGTTTTTCAATTGGAAGCTTATCAGAGTTTCACCAATATAATCGATGAATATCAAGATTTTTTTATAGCCAATGCTATTATCCTCATCGTTGTTTTCTAGATTCGCGAAAAACTTGTAATCTTCATACTTGTTTACACTTTCAGATAAAACCAAAGATGATTCGCTGTCATTGAGCTCAACCTCACCGCTATAGATATCTTTTCTTGATATCATAGCTTTTGCAGTTGCAATTAAAGACCAAAGAGGCTGAATGGCCTTGATTGAATTTTTAGGCTTTGAGAAAGATGAATTGCAAAAGATTTCAAAGTTCTCAGCCACTATACTTGAGCTTGATATCGCCTCTTCTTTCGGTACTACTTCAGGATACGACGCAGGTGTAGTTGAAGAACTAGAGCGAGGAGTCAATTCAACCTCTGAATTATAATTTGTATTTGACAGCTCATTCGAGATCGGGATGTCGATGATTTTGATCTCTCTTTTTTCCTCTTTACTTGAATTTAATAATATTGGATTTGTGGTGAAGGTTGTGGATGAGATTGTGGTATGGTCTTGATTATGAGGGTAAGACAATGAATTGATATTCTTAGAAATGAAATTTTTTTTGAAAACAGAGGCAAATGATAACAGGATAACATAAATGGCTAAAAGTAGATTCAACCAGTTCAAGATGTATATGACCAACTTGAATAAATCGAAATATTGATTATGCGTGTGGCTATGACTAAAATTGTGACTTTGAGTATTATGACTGTTGATGATGTTGTTGTTGTTGTTATATCCAGGCACATTGGAATGGCCAAGCTGCTCGGTGTAACTATGGTTTATAGATGACAAGTCAAAGGAAATCCTTTTCAGAATTGCAAACAATAAATCCCTCCATAACTGCGATAGTTGAAAAGTGACATTGGATAGATGCGGGAATAAATATATGTTGTTGCTTTTCGACGCAAAGCTAAATCTGGAATCGATATATGTCTTAGTCAATCTGAACAAATGATCCAAAACAATGATGAAAGAACAAGAGAACATCGAGTTTCTGAAACTGTTCCCCGTCAGACTGGCTGCTATCATCGACTGAGCTAGCACAAGCACCACTTTTGCGGCATTTGGAGCTGTCAGTTTGAGCAGTACAGCAATTGTGAGATCCACTATGCTCACGAGAATAAAAGGTGTTATGAATGAAGACTGTTCTTCGTTGCTGCTGGTGTTCGTGTTGATGTTGCTAGGCCCTGGAGAGTTACCTGTGTTGCATGTCAAGGTCGAAGATGAAGGGGGCATCAATGGCAGGTTCGTGCTACCTCCTGTACTTGAGCTTGCTGAAAAAGAGGAAGAAGAGGACGACGATGATAATGATGATGATAATGATGATGATGATGATGATGATGACCTGAATGCTCTTGAAAACAGCTTACTTATGAAAGCTTTTGAAGAAGACGTCAAAATGTAGAGAAGGAGGATGAAGGTGGAAACTGGTGGCGGCACAGAAAGGAGGACAATGAGGATGGCAATCGTATCCTTGAGTGCATCTGAAGGAATCACAGGTTTCATCTTGTCCATTGCGAGGGTGCGCTAACTGTGAGGGACTGGTTCAGAGATGATGATGCAGAGAGAGAGAGAGAGAGAGAGAGAAAGAGAGAAAGAGAGAGATGACGCTGGCAAGAATGCTGCTGCTGCTGCTGCTGCTAAGCATGGAAATCACACGCTAAACCAGATGGAAAGGTTGTATGAGGATGGGGTGGAAGGAAGGAACGAAGAGGCTAGAGAAATGTCGGTATAGATGACAACGGCAGGGCTGGTGGTGTAGAGGAGACTAGAGAGGTAGCGAGGTTGTTAGTGGTGGCTGTTGCTGTTGTTATATGTTTCCACTATGGTTTTTAAGAGCTGCTCCTTTCTTTCGCTTCTTCTCCCTTGAAACTTTACAGTCTCTTCTTATTCTTGTTCTTCTTCTTCTTACTATTCTTCTTCTTCTTCAACCTGAAATCACAAAAAAAAAATAGCGATCGCCGAAAAGGGAAGAAGCCGCCGGTAAAGACACGATAATTTGATTATATAATCAGTATCATATTATCAAGCTAAGTAATTATGTAATCGGTTGTCTGCCATCTACATATGTGCATATATAGTATATAGTCACGTGGCCAATCGAACACGGTGTTTGGGTGTTCGTTTTTTTAGCTTGGTGGTGTTATGATGTTGGTGTTATGATGGTGTTAGGTTCTGATTCAACCCAGTATACACACTAGTGTGCTACTATGTATACTTAATGCCACTGTGCTAATGCCAGTGTGCTAATGCCAGTATGCTAATGCCAGTATGCTAGTATAGGTGTTATTTGAGCGTTGAGCACTAATGAGTAGACGTGTAGATGTGCAGACGCGTGGATATGTAACTATCTCTACACGTGAGTTCAGGCAAGACATGCAGTTCAACTCTGCATCAACTCTGTTTCATCGTATAAGTTTCGCTCATTCTCTGCTGCCGTGGCTCTGTTTCGGCAGTTTTCGCGGCGTGCTACATGAAACAGTTATCTCGAGATTGTTTGTGTCTTCTTTCAATTCTGATCATGCAGGCTCTAAACTCTTCTCAGAAGCAATTTAATTGCTTGAGTCAAATCAGAAAAAAAATAAAATAATAAAAGCTGAAACATAAAATGTCATGCATTCTGACCTGTTCTTCCATGTGTATTAATTCTAGTTGCGGTGAGGGAGGTGGAGGGTTAACTAATTCTTTTCTCTTGCAAGGATAGGTATAAAGTTCAATGTAGATTTCCTTATTCTCATTGCCTGCCCCTGCCCCTGAGACTGTAAGGAGCTGGTACTGCTGCTTAGGCGAATTCTGCTGGTTTTTTTTTTTTTTTTTTGGCACTGTCAAGCATTACTTTGCTCGTAAATATATCTCTTGTCTTGAGTGGTACATACAGCTAACCCAAGATTAAACAAGAGCCTCAAATTAACTAAAGGACGGATCAATTTTTTTTTTCTATAAAACAAGAGTACTCACTCACTGAGGTGGGTGAGAAATCCCCAGTGACGGTATGGATATCACGCCCGATCACAACTCTTTCTTGAGATCGTTTTCTCAATCTGGGACTCGCTCAACGAGGAGCTCCAAGATGATGATGACATCTTTCCTATCTCCAAAAAAAAAGAAGAAGAGATACAATGGCAATGTCCCATCACCACTAAACCTCAAACTATTCACACCGCCTCCTACTGTACGAGCGAAACAAAGTAGCAGCGAGTTAGAGCTGGCTCGACTGGATTTCGGTACACCTTCACGCAAGTTGAGTTATGACGACGATGGAGAGGATTCACCAACTTGGAGATTGAGCTCAAACAGCACGAGGGCGAAAAATAGGTCGTTTTTGAAAAACAAGTGTTCATACTGTGAAGAGCCCTTGACTAGCAAGCTCAATGGGGAGAAAATTATTGAGCTAGAGTGTAACCACCAGTGTCATTACAACTGCTACCTTCTGCTTGTTAACGGAGATGACATCAACGATCATCCTGTGTGTTCAATTTGTGACAACAAATCTAAACCGTCCGATCTGGCGGTGCTTGAAGAGCTGCAGGCAGCTTCCTTCACGCTGGAGAAGATTCCTGAAACGAACAGTTCCGCTGTGATTGCATCGAGTTCAACCTCTAAAACTTTACTACCGCCATTCGGTATGTCCTCGACTCCGGAAACTCCAAGAGACCAAATCATTTATAACCGGGAAAGTGCTGGGTTTCAAGAGACAGATCCCGCACTGCGTGCATTGAGCAGGTCTGGTTCTTTGTCGTCTGCGTCGTTGTCTTCCTCTCCGCCCTCGCCATCGGTAGACGTTAATTTGGGGTCGCTGTTGATGCCGACGGTCAACATCATTTTCGAGCAGGAGAAAATACGATGTCCTGGAAATCAGGAGAGCTGTTACTTGTCAAGCGTTGCGAACGTCTTCTTGCCACAGTTGCACCAATCTGAGACAAACGACGAGCAAGCGCTTGCAGAACTAGAGATAAAGTCTAAAATCGATGAAAGATTGAAGCGGAATTTCTCTAAGAACATCATAGACTTGAAGGGCATAAATCTACAGGCACTCTGCTCTCTGAGAATGTTTGATTATGTGAACATAAGCCTGGATGGAGAGAATTGGGAATTGGTTCAGAGTTTTATCTTCGAGAGAGTGTTGTTGTTGCTGAACCTCGAAGGGGACACCATAATTGGCACGATCATGGTGAAGGACCATTTCACGAAAAGCGTTATAATCAATGAATCAACTATTATCTTGTACTTGAAATCAACAACTTTACCAGAGCTTCAAATCCACTCTGAGAATTCGATACTCATATCGAAATGGATAGACTTTTTCGATAACAAGATATACTCTAGAAAGAGTGTGCCGCTGATGCAGCTCACTACGAATGGATGGGGCTTAATAAATGACGGAGATCCGACAGAGGAAACGATCGAGATCCCAAAAGATGTGCTGAGATTCAACGAGCTTGCAGCTAAAGGTCTTGACCTGCCTATAGATCTCGTTAAGAACCTATTACCGGAAGTTCCCAAGCTGCCCTTGAACCTGATTGTGACGCTATCTTTGTACAATAAAACGCAAAATCTGACGGACGAAGAGTATCTTCAAAAGATAAAGAAGATGCTTTTCGAGATCCTGTCGGATCTTACGAAAAAGGATAAACTGGGACTTGTGATACTTGGAAGGGACAGAAATAGAGAGCAGTCAGATAGAGCTACTTTTTATGGGATGATCAATTCGGAGTGGGATGGCTGGTTGGAGATAATCGACGATCTAAGAGTTACTGATAGTGCGTGCTACGAGCTAACTCGTTTCGAAGAGTTTGAAACATTATTGAGAAGCTGCAATAAGTTAGTTGGTACTATTCCCGAACTCAATCTTGATGACTGCCCAATCAATACTACTAGGAAAATCATGGTTGTTGATTCTAATAGTTTGACTAGTAGCGATTTGAAAGATCCTGCAGGCTATAGGATCGACACCTATTTGAAGCGTTTGACGAGAAAGTACCGTTTCACGATCCACAATGTTTTGATAAACAGCGAATATAACTCAGAAAATGTTTCCTTGGTGGAAAGCCTTGCCAGCTTGGACCGTTTCAACTATAATTTCGAGATCACGAGATTTCCTGACTACAACGATTTCATCGGATCAATTGAAATCCTGATGCAAGACTATCAAGAAACTCTGCTTCCCGAACTGAAGTTAGAGCTTAGTATAGACGAGTCAGTAGCTTCAATGATCGAATTCCACCAGGTGGAGCATAATGGTGAGCTGACTGAACCAACAAATAAATCCAATATCAAGTTCAGCTTCCACAACCTGAAAGACGGGTTTTTCAAGAACATCCTGATGAACTTCAAGCTGGACTTGAAGCAGCTGGAAAACAAGTTCCAAGTGGACGGCGAAGAGTACCAAATTTATGAGGTCCCGATCATCAATTATACATACTGTTACCTGGGTGACAAGATCAAAGAAGGGCAAGCGCAATTGAAGCTCTGCTTCAATTCTCAATCCGAGAATCGGATAGATAAAAACGTTTACAATGCCTTGATTTTGTCACCTTTCTTATCGCCAACTGGCACTCAGGGCGAACAGGCTGAAAACGATGACGAGGGCGATGAGCTGATTCTCGATATCTCGTTGTTACCGCCTCTATCGTCTGGCTTTAAAGACTCGTTATTTATCAAGAGGCAGATTGAGCTTTCGATAATAAAGGTGCTGAGCAAAGAGAAGCTTGAAGAGCCGGATGTCGATGGGCTCGTGTCGTTGATCTTTGAGCTAATCCAAAGCAACTGCTATTCCACGAATTTTGACAGTTTTTACAACGACTCGAGATTTCATAGAAGCTTCAAAGATTTCAAGGCCTACGTTGACTCGCTGATCCAGCTTCTAAACACTATAAAGGAATGCAACAGAGACTGTTCCTGCAAGAGATATGATCTTGTGTACGCTCTGCGGTTTGACCAGAATGTAGCAAAGGAGCTCTTTGTATAGTAAGCCTTTTAGTACAAACTTGTAGTTGACAATGCACACCACTGTGTAGTACACACTGAACTCGTCGTAGACCGCTCTACAACTCGGCTCTGGGCCCAAGGTCTCAACAAATGCTGCTGCTGCTGCTCCTGTCGCTGCTGCCCTTTTCTGTCGATACTGCCGTTGCTCTTGAAACTCCCATTGGTATCCCGACCCCGGAGAGTCCTTTTCTCCATTCGTCCCCTCTCCCTTCTTCGCGCCCCGCAAATAAAACAAACACTTCTGCATTCACCCGGTTATCTCCTGTTGAGTCATCCCGGTAAACTCCGTCTTCCTTCCCAAAGTCCCCTTCAAAACTTT
>JAKTRK010000053.1:0-66526 GCA_030579675.1 Liangdongia quercuum | reverse complement strand
AAAAAAAAAAAAAAAAAGAAAAAAATAGTTATATTTTTATTTTTTTTATTTTTATATTTTTTTTTTTTTTTTTTTTTTTTGGCCTTTATGTTTTGTAATCCTCGTGGTATCAAGCATCAGCTCGTGTCTATCTGTGTTTCGTTTCGTTTTTACGCTGACTGATTTGTGCGCTATAGAAGATTAAATAGCTGCTGATAGATAAAAAAAAAAAAAAAAAAAGAAGAAGAAGAAGAAGAAGACAATCTTGACAGGCACAGGCACAGACACTGTTGTTTACACCTTGTAAGTGCATCTATAGTAGACAGATGAAACTTTCAAGATGATGTGATATGACATGATGAAAAGAGAGAGAGAGACGAGGATTCTCCTAAACATCCAATTCATCCAGCTCATCAGCTTCATAAATCTCATCATCCTCCTCATCATCATCATCATCTCTTCTCGTCCACAAACGTCCCCAATTAGCCTTAAGACGTTTCTTCCCAAATATATCCTCAATCAACAAGTTGAAAAAATGGACAATGGAGAAAGACATGAGTACGATAAAATTGAACTTGAACTCCTTTTCAATGAATATCAGTTCTTGTAGTGTCAATTTATCAACTTTTGATAGCAATTGAATACAATTGTTGATACCAATAAACGAAACAACCATCCCGTTGACAGTGGAGAGAAATGCGAAAACCTCAGTGATATCGCTTCTAATGATGAGAAAGAACACAGTCATAATCAAGGAAATTACACCACAAAGTTTGGCATTCGGGGCAACTGTAGCATCAATTGTTAAAATCACCTGCAAATGAACCATATAAACCAAATCAATTGGAATTCGGCTCCAAAACAGCTTCTCAGCTCTAGTTGGTGTGTCACAATCATCTTTGGCATCTGTATCTGTCTCTGTATCTGTATCTGTATCAGCATCAGGATTTATATTTTTAACAGCAACCACCAATTGATCACTCTTTTCATTCAAGCACCCAATATCATTATCAACACCCATAATTTATCCTTTTCCTTATTGAAACTACCTGAAACCTCAGTACTCAGATTATTGTCCAAGTAATCAACTAATTGTGATCCTTCTTTCAGTTTGGGAATACCGTCATTTGTTCCAATTTTTATAGTTTCCGTCTTTGTGAAGAGCATGATTGAATTTGCTTTTGTGTCACTTTGAACTAATCTATTAGCCAATAAGAGTTTTTGGATCACACAAACGATTGCAACTATTGGAAGCAAATGTGATTAGGTGAGCTGCTACGACTGTAATACCGATGAGACCAGTTGCATTGACTGTCTTATTCCTTTAGCAGTGGGTTATTTGTTTACATTATATATGGAAAGAGCCCCAAGCGCTTTAATCAATGCTCAACATTTTCCCTTTGTGTAAAATGAATTCAATTCTCCAACAGTTTCCCCTATTTCGTATTCTTTGAGATAGGCTAAGACTATAGCCGCTCAACACAAACGAATACCACCAACCATAAGCTCACTCAAAACAAAAGTCGTATTAACCAACTAAGCACTAGTTACCGTAGGCTTGAGGCTCATGTTGTGGAAAAAAGAGGAGAAGAGCATGAATTCCCGATTTGGATTCTTTTTCCAAAAAAGGGAACAGATGAGGGGAATGGCTCTCTACTGTACATCTAACTATATTATTCTGATCTATTTCGAGTACATCTAAAAAGAAGGCATGTTTCATACTCGAATACACTAGTGTTTGTTTGTTTTTTAATAGTGGAACTTTCTTGTCGGACTTCAATCAATATAGTCAGCTAAATTCAAACTAGCGATAGTGTTTTTGTCTTATTGTGTCTCCTTCAAATCAGTTTTGGTCCGCGTTATTTCCTAATTTAGAAATTATCGATCGGAGAAGAGAAGCTACCAACAAAACTCAACATAATCTTGACAAACTGCAAACTACAAAGTTGTTTTTATGACCTTATATTATGATTCTTCTCAACTCTAAAACCGCATCCTAAAAATCCGTAAAACTAAAAAACTCCTCGTCAGCTTTAAATATGTGTGATCCAGCACCCATATTCGTTCCTGCATTTATACTATTATGAAATTGCTCTAGACTATAATCACAAGATGTGATCATAGGTTTTCCTGAGGCTGCACTGATTAAATACTGTTCAGTACTTGAACTATCAACTTGCAAAATGTTTTTAAGCTCTAAGCCATTATAATAGTTGTCCAGCTTGGCATCTAGGTCAATGTAGTTCAAATTACTAATAGCTCTCTTTATAAGATCTATTGTTATATTGTTCAACTCGGTATTGATTGATTCCCCTTGATTGGCAAGCTCTAAAGCCTTACCAGTATCGTCACTGTCACTATCTTCCTCCTCTATTTCTGGATGGCTTGATGTGGAGGATGTTATGGTTGATGTATCATCATCGAGCTCTGGCGCACTTTCACTGCTGCTCAAGCTAACAGTTGATGAGATTGATGATGTTTTCACTAGCGATGGACTTTCAACTGACTTGTTTGTAGAGCTATGTGGTTCTGATATCGATTTAAACATGATGAAAGGTTTCTGTTCAAAGCATATACCGGTATCTTCTTTATCAGTTTGCTTTGTTTTCTTCTTTGGAGACGTGCTGCCAGACTTGCTCGTCGAGTTTGAGTCACTACTACCTGATTTATTGCCCGAGATGCTGCTATTATCGATTATGATCTCCTTTTTGATTCTTTGATCCCCTTCTGAATTGTTAAAGGATTGAAACTGGAATACTCTGATATTTGCTGGAAATTCGCAGCATAGATTTCTTTTCGAGCAGCTGTCACATCTTGGTCTGTTCCCATCACACTTCTTCCTATCCAGTCTGTTAGAGAACTATTCTACAACACCTTCTGGCAATGTCTTTAACTTACTTTTTCTGTCTGCATTGGAGACATCCAGTCTGAGTTCTTTGGAATTTTTTGGAGTGTTTAACACTTTTCTTTGGTTTTGTAACTGATGATGCTGACATGACTGATATAATTCACAATAGAAATGCAGCACCCGTGATCGAATGGAGGGGGGAGCTTGAAAACTAGTATACTATTGCAGTCTTAACGAAGTTTTATACGACAAAAGTCGGACTAACTCAACTATATTTATAATAGGTACCAATTGTTTCATTGAAAAGGTGGAATAGCGGCGGGAATTATACTTCGACTCCCAGTTTTGAACCAAAGCCATAACTGTGGTATAAAACATTTGCTTTGAAATCAATCTACACATCAGCCATCAGCACACAATTTATGTTCCGCCCTATTCCCAAACCAGGAATTTTTGACATCACAGGACTGATCTAAGGTGTGGCGTTCATTGTTCACCGACGAACTCTTTTCAGAAGAAGTACGGAGCTGAGTTGTATGAGAGCTAGGAAAAGGGGCAAACTAAGCTCCACATGATGATCCGATTGGACATATTTTCGGCATTGCGTTATTCTTTGTAGTTTATTTATTCTCAGCATTGGGGGTCAGAAAATGCTTGGAACGTTCCCCCTTGGCTTCCTCTATGATAGCTCGAACAAAGTGCAAGCAAAGAGGAAGAATTGAATGGCAGATTTCATTAAAAGTGCTGTGGTCCCTATTTAGTTCCTAGCCATAATAATTGAACGATAACTTGTTCTCGTAACTTGTGCAATGAATCGTTTTAATTTCATATAGGATTTGCACTGTGGATTGTGGAGTCGGAATTAATCCTCCAATAAGGCAATGAATGCAATGGGTTTCAAGACAAAACGGGCAACAGAAGTCGATCAAGTCATCATCAGTCGTGCTGCTATAGAGGAAGCTACAAAAGTGGTTTCAATTGTTTTCGGGTCTCTGGGGATTTTTTCTTTTGCAAGGCGCAATCAATCACCCCAGCTAAATTTCTGTAAATACAACCAGTAGTTTCTTTGACTTTTATTAAATATTTGATCGGGAATTCATATGTACAAATCTCATGCTCTGCTTATGCATTACATGCAAAGTTTAGCGACCTAAGTTCAACAATAAGCTGTTACCTGCTGAGTGCTCCCCTCCAGCTGTCGCATTGCTTGGTAAATAAGTGACATTATTAGAGTTTGCCAAAGTCGTTGCGATATCCTTTGATGCTTCGATTCTTCTGATCAATAGCAAACCATCACCAGCTTTATCCAATGCTTTCGAAATGAATTCTGCAGCTTCTGCTTCACCTTCAGCTCTAATGACGCTGGCTTGTCTCTCTTGTTCAGCCTTTTCAACCACAAACTTGGCTCTTTCTGCATCCTGTTGAGCAATTTGCTTTTGCTCAACAGCCTTTGTGAATTCACGCCCAAAGGTTAAGTGGGTTATCGAAACATCCTCCAATCTAATGTTGAACTCTTTAGCTCTTTCACTCAATTCTTGTCTAATTCTTTGCGAAACGACTTCTCTTTGAGTGATTAATTCAGCGGCATCAAATTGCGCCACTATGGATTTCAAAACTTCGTTACCAATGGAAGGTAAGACTCTCTCATCATAATCAAGCCCTAACGAAGTATATATCTGTGGTAAGTTTTGAACTTCCGGGCGGTGCAAAACTCTTAACGTCAATTGAACCATCTGCAAATCTTTCGTTCCAGTGTTTGAAGAAATACTACGAGGTCTTGTACGCACATCAAAAACAACCGCCTTCTGTAACCACGGAACCAAGAAATGTGTTCCTTCACCAATCACATCCTGTCTCACACCACTCAATCTGTCAAAAATGACAGCTCTTGATCCACCTTTCACATCGTACATCGAGTACTGCGCTGCTGTGATAGCAACACCCGCTGGAATCGCAATTTCTATATTTCAGTAACAGTTAATAATGCTCCCTTGCATAACTCCACATAAATCGTCACTTACTCGATAAGAAATCTGCAATTTTAGACATCTTTTTGGCTGAACTTTGTATAGAACCTTTCAACTCAACTCAACTCCTTTGGTTTTTCGATTCCACTCGCTTTTTTTTTTACTTTGAAGTGGCAAGTTTTATGTTTTTGGTCTGAGCACGAATATGATTATGTAATGTTCATGTAGAGGGTTTAATTGATATAAATAAAGCTTGAGGGAGCCCGGCCCATATGGTGAGAGAGGTGTATGTGTGACTTGAACTGTATGGAGAACAGCATAGCTCTTCAGCGTCTCAAAAATGTCTGCTAAACGGTTAATGAAAGAGTATTCAAACATGCAAAAGGATTTGGGGACAAGGGACGAGTATTCAGGTATTATCTTACTAGAACCGATAGAGGATTTGTACCATTGGAGATCAAAAGTGAGAGGACCCAGAAGTTCTCCATTTGAAGGGGGTGTATGGGAATTAGATATTTTCTTGAAAAACGACTATCCAATAAGTCCTCCGCAGATAAAGTTCAAAACCAAAATGTGCCATCCTAATGTCAACTTCAAAGTAAGTACAGCATACAGCATAGCAACAAGATCTTGGACAATGCTTACCACCATGCCTGCACCGAAAGAACATTTCTAACCTAGTATTGTAGACTGGTGAAATATGCCTGGATATCCTACAAGCTCAATGGTCACCTGCTTGGACATTAATGTCCACTATCATGGCTATAACTCAGCTGATGTCAGATCCTGAACCGAATAGTCCTTTGAATATCGATGTATCGAATCTGCTGAAGAACGGGGATCTGAAAGCTTATAATGGGCTGATAAGGTACTACACCTACAAGTATGCATTTACAGAATAGTTTAGAGACCATGCGGAATATTATTGGTGTTCGAATCATATGTAATAAAATATAACAATAATGGAAATACAATAATGAATCCCAATACTAATAAATAATGGATCATCATCGTCATCGTCATCGTCATCGTCATCATCATCGTCATCATGATGAGAATACAAAAAAAAAAAAAGGAAACCTGCCAATTATGAATAAAAAACCAAATTTGTTACCAACTGCATATTGTATAGAAAAAAAATGAGAACAGTATCCACTGCTCCAACCAAGCAAATCCATTGTTAAGTCATAACTCTAGGGGAAGATATCGTGATATGTTGTTTGTTGTAATAAAACACATGTGTTTAAGTCGTGGAGAGACTGCTCTCACTTCTTGAAGAACTTTATGAAATCTTCAATCTCTTTACTTATAGAATTCTTTTCTTCCGCTTCTTGTTCCTGTACACTTTCCACTCCTAATCTAACCTCAGACCCCGGTTCCGGAGGGTTCTTGAAAGGAACCAAATTGTTCAAAATCCATTTGGGGACGTTGTTGGATTCTTCGAAATTTGCAACCAAAATGGCATTTGAGTTCCATATGCTTGATGAGCTCCCTATTGGTATGCTAGCTATCTTGTTCTTTTTCATTAATCTGCGTTGCTGTTTAACTGGAGTCAAAATTGGTCTATAGCCCCCAAAAAAGATGTCTTTTTTTAGACTTTCTTGGTTTAGTTCTTCTGTCGATGGCACAGTAGGAAACTCTGAAAATTCCAGTTTGCGTTTCACACGTTTGATGGCGCTCTTAGACTTTATCTTCTTGTTTGTTTGTTGCTGAGATTGTGGTTGCGATTGTGGTATCGCGATCTTAGAGCTCTTGTGGGTTTTGAAAGAGTCCTTCACCTCTCCAGTTGGAGGCGTAGAAGTTTTCAGCCCAAGATCTGTTTGGTCTGTGGCCTTCTGCTGCTGCTGTTGCTGTTGTTGTTGTTGTTCTTCGTTTTCTATGTTCTTATCGTTTGAATCCTGCGGTGGAATGCTCGAGGAGGAGTGCAGTCTTTTCTGAAAATAGAAGCCTTGCTTCATAGCAGCTCTCTGAGCCCTCATGTATGTTGCTCCTCTAATGCTAATCATAATGCTGCGTTGACTTTGATGGAAACTTGGCGAGTCTAACGTACAACCGTTCTTAGGTTTTATATATATCAGAAAACCCCCTTTTTTAAAAGAAACTGACGTCTGATCATAATTCGTGTTGCTCTAACCCGTACTGATGATAGTGATAAGCGCACGCTTTTTGGAGCAAAAAAAGAAAAAGGAAAAGGAAAAAAGAAACAAAGTCATAAGAAGACGAGGTTCATTTGCAAGGCTGTTCAGCAACGAGTGACTCGAATAGTTTTGCTGCTGCTATGTTTACGCTACTGTTTTGACCGGGAATATCGTATTGATTCTCTATTTACGCTACTTTTTCCAGCTGGTTTTGTTATGACTATCTGAATTGTTTTAAACCTACTTACAGTAGGGTGACCTTGTAGATCGAACTGATAAAGACGATATAATCTTTTCGAAGCTATAGAGTAGTGAGTGTAATTGATTCTCAGAATACAAGCCATCGCGTGCATTATCACGGTTAAGGAAGGAAACCAGGCCTGCTACTTCAACCGAGCAGCTTAGGCTTCTTTCATTGCACTCATCAATATATAAAACTCTTTCCTAGTTAATTAGTTAATGTGTATTATGTAATCAATTAGTCCTTTATAGTATCCGGGTACCTTTTTTCACTTTTTTCTTTGATCTTAAAAAAAAATTGAGTTTTAAATCCTTCGGTTCGAAGAGACTTGAGAGATACTGAAAAAGGGCGAAAGAAAGAAAAAAGCCAATTACCTTCATTTGTTATCTGTTTATCGAGTTGTGATACTGGTTTTGTATTTAGCTTCTGCTTGAATTAATAAACTCTTTTCCTTTCCAAAATTCCTTCCAAAAAGCAGAAAAAGAGAGGTAACAAGGCCTCCGGTGCAAAGTTGGCGGGGCCTTTGGCCATCAAGGCAAGCCAAGATCATGATGCACCAGATGAAGAGGACTTATTCGTATTTTCTTCAGAGGATCATGAGAATTGTCCAGATCCAAGCCGGTGCTACTCTTTCAAGAAAGAGCTCTTTGAAGAAGGGATTAGAGACAATGTTCCTATGCACTACCCACACCATCTGAATGAACATATAGATGACGACGAGGAAGTGACTGACCAAAGTGAGGGGGAAGAGGGTGTTTACTCCTTTGATCTGCCGATGAATATTTCGTTTATTTCATACACTGCCAAAAGGCATGAAGTGCTAATGGGACTGCTGAAACTGGACGGAGATAGTAGAGCTTCCATGGTCTTCAAAGTAGCAGCAGCTATTGTGGACCCAATGACGCAACCAATTGAGGAGGAGGATGCTGTGGTATCTTTGAATGTGATTGCAGAGTGCATAATTGCGCTTTGTTTTGATTCAAGCTCCATTTTACCCAAATACGAACTTGCCATGAATCTTTATAATATAGTCGAATCCACTTTGGACTTATTGAACTGCAATAATGAGTCCAAACTTAGAAGTTTGAATAACTCTGATCCTGAGATCGATTGGAAGTTGAGGTTAGACGATTGGACCCCACATGGACTGAACGACCAAGACCTGAAGTTGATCTACATGGTTGATTGTGTGTGTATTTTCACACTTTATAAATTGTACATTAATGATAACGATAATGATGATAACGATAATAATGATGATAATAATAATGATGATAATAATAATGATAGTAATAATGATGATAAGAGCAATGAAACCAATGGTAAGAATAACAAAAATAATGAAGGTGATGATGATCTATGCTTGAACCCATTTCTGGGGAGCTTCATAAGGTTGTGGAAAATTTTCACCAATTTAGTGCTGCTCGGTTTGGAAATAGATCGAAGAGTTGAATCTTTGCCTGATGTTTCAACCCCAAATATTGTAAAACAAGTTATCAGGGGTTCAAGCGCTGTAAGATATGTGTTGGCTATGATTCTGAACGATGATGTTCCGAACAGGTTCCATGATCTCAATCACGTAAACATCCTGGATTTCTTATCGCCATATGGTCGAAGAAACGGCACTGGTTCATTACACGCTGATGTCCGATGGTACATCGGAGCTATGCTAGCATTAGGTTCCGATTTGAAGGACGTTGTTGAGATCCTGATAGACCTTGAACCCAACGATAGATATGATGAAGACGTTCGGTATATGTTTGACTACGAGTTCGAGGACTTCCACCATCATGAGCTGTTCCCAGAGGAACATGATGATCATTTGGATGAGGAGCCAATAATGTATGAAGATGAGGAGGGATACTTTCACAAAGTTGTGAAGCCGCGTTGCAATTGTCAATTTTTTGATGAGAATGACGATGAAATCTTTGGGAACGAGTACACTAGTCATTCCGCACAAGCTGAGGATGGATTATCTTTCAATCAACCTGAAGGTATTGCGGTACGATCCAGTCCAGAAATTGAGTTTGATGATTATGGTAGAGATTGGAGAGATATCCCTCGCGGTGGGAATATTTTTTTCAACACAAACATTGACCTTAAGAGCGAGAACTGCTATTCTTGGTCAGAGCTAGTGAGCGCTTTCACAGAGATGTCAAGCACACCTGTAAGTGATGAAGTTGCGGTCAGAGTTATATCAACGATAGCCAAAGCAGTCAAGCATGAATTTGAGGAGGAGATCAATAAAACTTTGAAATCAGATACTGAACAATCGGTTGACGAGGAGAAAGTCACACCCGATAAAATCTACTACTCATGGAGCACTAATTCACTGTTTGAATTGATTTTAACCTACAACCCTCTCGCGTCGTACAGCATGCTTGATGAAATGTTTATGGCACACGGCTATAGAAGAGTTCTGATTTGGTTCATCACGCATATGCCATTATCCCTACACTTGATGAACTATGTTTATGAATTGTTGATTGGCTCAAGAGGCGATTCTGAAGGGCGCATAAAGCAATTCGAGTTTTCAAGACAAGGGGCCTTGATCTTGTCTGATGTTGAAAGATCCATGTTATTACACGAGTTTTTGAATAACTGTGTTGTTTATCTATCCAAGAATTTCAATGATTATGTCAAGCATGGTAACGATTCAGATACAGATATCAATACCTCTGATTTCGACAAGTGTATCAAAATCATCAAACTGGTTTGCTTGATGATCAATATGCTACTGAAAGCCAAGTACATTGATTTAGAGGAGTACAAGGTTGAACTTTCGAGCATGTTTATTGACTGGGTTGGAATCGTCCCCGAGGCTAGAGATTTGTTTTTCAAGCTCAAGAAATTGAACAGTAACGATGCCACTGAAGTAAGAGAAAAGCCAGTTTCCAAGTTCAAAAAGTTTGATAAAAATCTGAAGGTTTATCTAAAAAACATTGTTCAAAAAATTGACAATGGTACCATGTTTTTCAAACCGTTTTTCGATTTTATCGAAACTGAAGATAAAGATCACAATAGTGATGTAACTTCTCTCTCAACTAAGGAGTTCGAAATTGATCTGAAGGTTTTCAAAAATTCTGGTGCTACAGAGAAAAAAAGCACTTACATCAAAGGAGAGCTGATCAAGAAACCTATTGATGAATTTTATGAGCGTGAGAAAGTTGGGCAAGCGCTTGGTTTTGCAGGAGAATAAATCGAGCATTAATCGACTTTATCTCTTCACGGGCTGTTGCCTGGGATCAATTACAGCCAAGTTTTGTTTGTTAGTTTGAAGCGGGTTTTTCTGCCAACCGTGTTTTTATGGGGTGTAAAATCAAATATAAGAACATTCGGGATCCAAACTACAATATCGTATTGACCAAACGTACGATCATGGATATTGTCACTAATAACTAAATGATTCCTGTGCCTCGTCAAATTTTGACAATTCTTGGGATTCTTCTTCTTGTACTTTCCTCTTTTTTTTGAACGACAGCTTTTTCATTCCTCCACCGCTTGGGACTTTGATTTTCTCGTTGCGTCCGAATATGAATCCCGGATGGAATGGAATCAGAAGCAAACTTGTCAACCCCATCATCAAAGCATCCAGAATCATGAAGTAAATCTCATGTGTAATCAAAAACCCACTCCAGCCTTCAGCGAGTTCAATAACTCTATATATACATCTAACGTAAACGAACATGACTGCTAGAAACACCACACTTGGATACTTTGCGAAAAAAAATCTCGATCTAATATGTGCATACTTTGGATCAAAGAATTCCTCTTGCTGGTAGAACTGCTTTGTAGCGTACTTGATTTTCCATAAAAAGTGCAGATAGAACGCGATGAAGATCGACATAGAAAACACTTGGAACGCCAATCCCGCAACCATGATATGGGTTCCATCATCAGTGTCTTCGTCATCCACCATGGCGGTAGCAGCAATGGCACCACCTGCAGCTTGAATAACAAGGGAAATGATGTCACAAGTTATGAATATGTAGGAGTACCATATGGGTTTCAGCAGCGCGAACTGCGTTCCATAGACGATGATAAACTTCGAAAGCAAATAGTAGATCCCACCCATTATGAAAACCGGTGCAATCGTTAAACAAATGATCTGGACCAAAAAACAGTTTGTGTCATCCACATTGTTATTAGATATCGTTCTTCCGATGTAGCCTGCCATCTCAAGCCCACATCCACAGAAAAAGGCCGTGCCAAACCACCATTGTTTGGTGAAGATTCCCAGAGCTGTGTGCAGCAGTGTGAACACTCCCATTGCTATGGCCATCGTCAGATTCCCGCCAAAGGAAGGTACAATACCATATGCATTATTGTTTTGAACGAGCACCGATATCTCGGCAGAGGCCTGTGCAATGGCCTGCGAAGCTGACTGGATAGCCTGTGATGCTGTCGCTGTCTCTAGCACCTGTTGGTTCGAAAGCAATTGCGCTGAGGCGCTTGCAAACCCCTGGATGTTGGAGTACGACACGTATATATCCTTGACTGTAGCAGTCGCCATCCCTGCTGCCGCCGAAGAGGCCAGTGAGTTGAAGCTTGACACTTTTGAAGCGTAGTCGATGAAAGAGGAACTCATGGCTGCCACCTTAAAACAATACCGAATGAATGAGTGTATGTCCGTTATGATCCCTTATGGCATTGGACTTGGTTCTGTATATATATATATATATATATATATACCGTTTTCCCACTTGATACCAAATATCCCAAACTTTTCATATACTAAAAAGCTACACTCGAAAGCTTTCTGGAAAGCGAGCCGAGTAACGCCGGAGCACAAAAATATTCACAACGTTTTAAGTTTCCCGGAAAGCAAGCACTGCTATGTTTACGCTCTTGGAGCTCTATTAAAAGAAAAGAGCCTGGTTTCTGAACACCTTGAATGACTTTTCACACAGCCTCATAATACCTTCTACCTTATTTCAATTTATTTATAGACTTGGATCTTGTATCTCTCTCATCTTATCGTGTTATTTTAAGCTACCTTTCAGATCTCGTACGAAAACAAAAGTGTACACACAGGATAAGACTGAGACTTAGACTGAGAGAGTGTGACAGTGAGGGAAGAAATAATAATAATAATAATAATAGTAATATTAATAATAACGATACAAATAGAGAGAAGTTTAGTAAAATCCCATGTATATTACTAGTAAGTATTATTAGCTGTATTAGTTATTATAGATATTTAATATATGATATATTGATCTAATTGTGGAGTTTGTATTTCTTAGGAGCGTTTAAATTCGTGATATTCGTGATTGTAAATTAGTGTTTGATAGTTTAGTTTCTTGCCTTGTGTGTGTGTGTGTGTGTGTTTTTTTTTAGTAGATTTGTCTCTTTGTTTCCTTCCAATGTCTATGTAAGCCAAGCATATAATAAGCGGGAGAAAGTGTGTGTGAGCGAAAAAGAGAAGGAGAGAGAGAGAGAGAGAGGGCGGGAAAGAAAAAAAAAAAAAAAAAAAAATAAGTTTGAGGAAAAAGACGTCATTTTTGAGAGACCAAATTGGTGGTTGAGCGTCTAGCTCTTGACATGATTGTGCTGTCAACTCACTAAATTTGATGCACTATTGCTCGTTTCTCGGCCAGTGGATTCGAGGAAATCCAAGGGGTTCACAGCAATGGCACTATTCTTCTTCTCTTGGAGATGATATCCCGATGGCTTGAATAGTACACAAAAAACACGAATGCAAAGACGTAGACGAAAAGCATCTTATTGTTAAACCCAAGAACGTCTTAGTGGAATGGAATATTAGAAGAAATGAAGTGGAAACAACTGGAATGATCAGAGAACCAGCGCAGCAGAATAGGGAGAGCAAGGGAAAAAAGAAGAAAGACACTGAAACAAATAAAAACTAAAAATCGACTGCTTATATTTTTTCCCGCCTTACTGTTGATACAATTTAATTTCCCGCGAATTTCGGTAACACCATTTTAGGAAATAGAACTCTCTGGTAAAAGAGCTACATATTTGGTATGTGCAACACTCTCAACAATAAACTTTAAGTATAGTGCGATGACACACACAAGAAGGTGGTGGGTGGTGTTGGTGTTACCGTTTTGGGAAGGTGTTATGATGGTGTTCTGATTGTTATGATGGTGTTATGATTGTTATGATGATGGTGTTATGATGGTGTTATGATGTTGTTATGGTGTTATGATGATGGTGTTATGATATGTAAATTCTGCTATTTAAATTCTGCTATGTAAATTGGGTTTGTGTGATATGATGGCTGTCTAGTGTTGGGTTGGCGTGGTGTAGTCAGGCGATGGTGCCTTATTGGCACTGTCTGGGTTGCGCACCGTACATTTAGTTTGACGGTTTTTTGCCAGTTTTTGCCAGTTAGTTTGCTCGATGTTTATTCGAATTCGTTCTTTGTTTTGTTTTGTTTTGTTTTGTTTTTTTGATTCGATTTTCTTTTTGTGTCATATATTTTATTCAATCCTCGAGATAGCTGGAAATCGTAGTAGGGCTTCCTTTGAAGAAGCAGTACGAGTCCAAGAGCTCCTGGTATGTTTTGGAGTTGATCTTGGGCTTGCCTTCGCCTTGTAGCTCTTTCAACTTTCTGGGCGTGTGCTGGGTTTCTTGGTTTTCTTGATTTTCTTGGTTTCCATTAGTAGTGCTGCTGTGGCGGTTATCTCTATCAGGGTTGTTGCTGTTCTCCTCGTAGTTGAGCAAGTTGAGGTTCGAATTGTCTGAGAATAGGCTGAGCTTGTCGATAGCATTCGAAAAATCTGCACCGTTCAATTCATCGGTGGTGTTGAAAGCATGTAGGTCATTGAAGTTCGGAGTATCTAATAAATTATCAGTATTCTTGAGCACTTTTGGAGTATCTGGAGAGTTCAGAAAGCTGTAGTCGCTGAAATATGGGTTAGTAGCAGGGAACGATCTGCCTTCCATCTCCTTCAGATGTGGAGGAGGGACAAACGATTCATCCAGTTTATCCTGGTGTTTGCTTAGTGTTGGCTCATCGTTCTTGGCGTTATCATTATTAACGATGTACCTTTTTAACGTTCTTTTTATCAAGATTTCATAATTCTTGTGGTCATTGTTATCCCAAATCTCACCTTTATCATACTTGTACCTAATGCAAAACAGAATCTTGGTCTGGTCTTGTCGCTTGAAATTTTTCAAATCAATCTTGAACTCAAATCGGTCGTAATGTGATCTTTTCAGAATTCGCGGGATCTCAGATATGAATTTCGCCTCAACTTCCAAAACAGTTCTCCATT
This sequence comes from Liangdongia quercuum, assembly GCA_030579675.1. NCBI lineage: Eukaryota > Fungi > Ascomycota > Saccharomycetes > Phaffomycetales > Wickerhamomycetaceae > Liangdongia > Liangdongia quercuum. Next base: position 52,109 of record JAKTRK010000053.1, on the reverse strand, counting down.
GGTCAAAAGTATATCTAACATGAATGCTCTTCTCAAAGGATAGGTTTTTGGCCGCAATGTTTCCAATTATTGAATCTTGGTGGTCATTAATCTTGATGAATTCTAAAAAAACTTTACAATCATTCACAAATTTCTCGTTGTATTTGATCTTTCCAAAATTAACAGACTCCAGCTCCCATATCATCTGCTTGTGACTCTTATGGTTGTGGTTTGTATGAACGTTATGCACGTTATCATCATTGTCATCATCATCGTCGTCGCTGTCGTTATCATCATCGTTGTCGTTATCATCATCATTGTCATCATCATTATCGCTATCTTCATCAAAAGTCGAGGCATAGGTATCATCTATACTGCGGAATCCATGTGCCAGTCCCCTAAAGCTGAAGTAGTCGACGTCAGTGTCATCGTTACGCGGGCGCAAAATAGGTGACGCGTCTGCGCTCAAAGCTGTAGGTCTATCGCCTTTATCGAAATACCGCACATCCACTTGCGGTCCAAAATGTACAGATTTGTTGTAAGTCGGCGTCGTAGGCATCGACCTCGAATTGCCTCGTTGCATACAGTTCAGTTTCAATGAAGATTTGACAAGTTCACCAGACTTCTTTCGAACTAGTCGATGCGTTATAGGCGTCGAAGCAGCGCCAGCATCGTTATCCGATTGCCGTCGTTTAGGTTTGAGAAAGGCTAAAGAACGAGGAATTGGTGACCCAGGAGACGTAGATATAGGTCCTAAAATAATGCTCGATGTCGAATGGCTTTTCGTCAAAGGGCTTCTCACAGGCGTTTCTGGTGGATCCATCTTTGGCAGAGGATCACGCTTCTAGGTAAGAGATTGCACTAGCAATCAACGGACAGCGACTGATACGAAAAAAAAAATACCAGAGTGCGGCAAATATCAGGTGTCAGATATCTGGCGCTTCTCTCCTTTCTGTAGTAAGGCACTCAGAGTTATAACGATTATCCTAGCTGAGAAGTATTTGTTTATTTACTTGTTAGAAATCAATCCTCCCTTCGGTTTTTTAACAAATTCCGCCCTTGTCTGAATTCCCGTTATGGCTATTACACCAAAATATCAAAAAAAGCGAAATATAGAAACACAACATAGAATAAAATCTTTTATTAAATAAATTTCCCATGAGAATCCTCCCTGTGTATCATATTAAACATCTATATAGCAACAATGAATAATTAAAAAACTTAACCTAAAAACACTAGACCATGCAGAATACAATATAATTTTCAATCGAAATTATCAAAGTTATAAACTCTTACGACACCATTATCATCCCCACTGGCGAAACTCGAATCACCCAATCCAACACATGTTACTGAACTCGTATGTCCAGCAAACGTATGCATACATTTCCCACTTTGCAAATCCCATATCTTGACGAATCGGTCATGGGCCCCACTAACGATTCTGAAAGTATCGGCACTGATGTCCCAAATGCCTTCAACGTGTCCAAATTGTGTACGGACACATTTCCCTGTCTTTACATCCCACAACTTGATTGTATTATCTAACGAAGCTGTCAAAATATAGGGTGGGTACTTCCTTGAAGGATTGTTGAAATCCAAGTTTCCAAACTCTTCATCTTCATTACCAGCCTGTTCCTCTTCTTCTTCGTCCTCTCCATTTTCCGAAACACCTCGTTCATCGCCTTCTTCGCCCTCACTTTGCTCTTGTAACGAGTCAGTCTCCAATTTATAGTCATCAGCGATGTTCAGAGGGATCACTTTTTGAACTTGTGCAATATGTCCTTTGAAAATCCTCAAAGGTTTGTTATCTTTTAGATCCCACATTCTTATCGTACCGTCGTCTGAAGCACTAAAAACCGTCAAAGATTGAGGGTGGATTTTGACGCTATTGACAGCTTCCGTATGTCCTCTCAATGCGTAGCAGGTTCTTGTCTCAACATTCCATACCTTAACGGTTTTGTCTGCACTGCCGCTTACTATGAACTTCTTATAGAAATCAACACCTAATACAGCATCCTGATGGCCTCTATAGGTCGAGATACACTGACCTGTATGATAATTCCACACTTTTATAGTGGAGTCAAAAGATCCTGTGATCAATTTCTGCTCGTCAAATGCCAAGGTCTTGACACCTTTACTATGGCTCTCCAAGGTGCGAATTAGTTCACCCGTGTTGATATCCCATATTTTGACAGTTGTATCATAGGATCCAGTGAATAGGTATTTATAGTCGTACTTTAGTGTTAGGATACCATCTTTATGACCTTTGATTTCTCTTAACTTGTAGTTGTTCTTTCTCCAGTTTCTTTCAACTTTAAAACGCTCACTATAAACAGTCTTCCAAGGTCTGGTCTTTCGTAAGCCTTTTTCAACTGTTTGGTTTGACAATCTTCTTCTTTTGAAAGAGCATGCTCGTGAGCGCACCCGTGATTGTGAAATCGCTGCTGGCTCGTCAACAAACTCCCTAGCTCTTTTCATGTGCATCAAGGGTAGACCCCATCCACAGTTCGGACATTTTCTGTCAATATGTTGCTCACAAAGATGATGCCAGACTCTATCATCATCAGCCAATTTCTTCCAGTTTTGAGAAACCTGTGCAGCATTGCATAAAGATGCACAGTCTAGGTAACACAAGATCTTCAAGCTCAACTCCATAGGTAAAGTTGAGATGAAATCGATTCGAATCAATGAGGACACTTCTTGAGATATGAACGACAACTGTGGGAAACAGCATTGTGTCAAAATTCCTTGTAAAATTAAATTCCTCTGGAAACTCGTTGATGAGCTAAAATTGGACCAAATCGAATTAATCGACTGTTGATCTTTCAGTGGCAACTTTTCCAAATTCGTTTGGATTTCATTCATTTTTAGTTCATCAGTATGTTTATTACATTTCACGTCTGGATTGTGTCTGTAGCAGAACTTGTGGTAGTTATCTGCTGGTATTAGGCTCGAGTCCATCTTCAATACAGGGTATACCTCATCTTCCACAGCTTCTTCATCCAGTTCTTCTATTCTGTGTTCATTAGCACTATAATCACGCCGTTTCTTATGGCTGCTATTATCCTTCGTCTCGCCAAGTTCGCTGTTACTAACAACATCGTGTGGTCTACAGCTCGTTTTTAAATCCATCATGACACCTCACAACTAACACACACCACTAAAATCAAGACACCGTTCGGTCAGGTCTCCAGAACTCCAATAAGTAATAAAAACTCAGGATGTATTGATGCAATTATAGAGTAGAATAAATAACCTTACAGGTATCTGAAAGTTCCACCGTTTTCACACTAGGCTGGTTCTATTTGACATTTTTTAAAGGATTTCCAAAAGAAATGCGCCACAGTTTTTTGAGGGGGCACACATTCACAATTTGGTAAAGGCAGTTTCAGTTAGAAAGTATGATATGAAGGAATACAGAGGAGAGTGAGGCTAAAAAGAGATCACTAGCGTGATAGTGTATCAGAATCCTTGGCTTTTTCTAACAAACTTGTGTGCTACTATTAGCTGGAAGACGTGAATCTGAATAAATTTCCGCGTTCTGTATCTTTCGTTGCCTAGTGGCATCTAGCACTTGAACATGCTTAAAATTGCTTACAGTCCATATAAAGGGTATTACCTTCCAAAGAATGGTAAGGACTTCACCGCTGCACAGACTGGTCAAGTGGTAACAGATGGGTTTGATAGATTTGATTGGAGTGACGATAGCGAAGACGAGTCACCGGATGGCGATGGTTTCGATCTGAAAAGTTTAACTGTTTCCAACGAGCAAATGCATGAATTACAGAGCAAGCAGAAAAAAAAATCACAGGGGAAGAAACGCAAGAGAAGGAAAGGCAGTCCGGTTGATGCATCGTATATTGTCTCCGACATTCCAAAAGTGAAAGCCCTGAATAATTTTCACCGAGAAATTATGAGTAATTTTGATAAGAATATCAAATATGACGACAGACTTTTGCAGTTCTTTGATATCTCTGTTTATAAAGAAGACATCGATAACCTGAAAGATGACGAATGGCTCAATGACAATAACATTTCCTTTGTATATGAGTACCTAGAGAGATTTCAATTGCAAAAGCATGATAAACTTATCCGAGACGCCATTATACTGCTTAGGCCTTCAATGGTTTATCTTTTAGCAAACACACCTAGCCCTGTTGAGCTGAAGGGCGTATTACCACCATTAGAGAACTCTAAGTTCATTTTCTTACCGATCAATGATAGTGATGATGTTGAGGCAGTCGGAGCTGGCTCGCATTGGTCTTTAGTCGTTATAAGTATGCTCGATAAGAAAGCGTTGGTTTACGATACTCTGGAGAACGCCAACGAAAATGAAGCTAGAGTAGCTATAAATAAGCTCGAGAAGTATCTGGGCAACGGGACTAAATTTCAGGAAATTGTCATTGAGAAGTCACCTCAGCAGATCAATGGGAGTGACTGTGGGATCTTGGTATCACAAGTGACATCATACTTGCTAACAAAGCTGTTGCATACCGAGTCAGAGGATTCGTATTTTATAGATTTTTCACTTAATCATGTCAGCTTTTCCGCAGTAGAGGGAAGAAAATTCGTCTTGAAAGCGATACTTAGGCTCTTGAAGCACCGTTGAAGTATCAATACATTAGCATAACTATCATATAATCAAGCATACACGACCATATATACTCCCGTACACCACCACCGCCGCCATAACCCCATCACCAACCACATTAATCCACATATCCATGAGGAGTATTATAACTAGCCACAAGTATGTTCTCCCTTCCAAGAAACGGTGGCTAGTGATTTTTTTTTTTTTTTTTTTTTTTTTTTTAAGCCCTAATGAGCATCGCTGCTCACACTATAACTCAAGCATTCCACACATTTGAGGTACTGCAATCTGACTCAAGTATTTACAGATTCCTTTGTAAATTTAGCGCAGCGCTAATAGTATCGATTACGGATCGAATTATCCACTCCAGCTTTCTTCTCTCTATCTTTACGGAGCTGAAGAATTGCATGTCTCGTTCGACCCACTAGGACCTTTACTCGGCAGCCCGGCCCTAAACACAGCTGTCTTACTCGGTCTAGTATTATGTGCACTATAACGAGTGAAAAACTGTGAGTGAGTGCTGGCCATCGACACAAAGGCGCACTCTGTGCGTACTCTGTGCGTACTCGAGGTGTTTCTCCACTGGAGTCTTTTAAGCCCGCTATTGTCTCTGGATCTTGAAAACGTCAGTTTTCGGGAATAGTCCCTGCTTTGGAAAATCAGGTGAATTTTTACCCGTATTTTCAAGCACATTTTTTATCAGTTCCATCAGAATATAAGAGAAAAGGAGGGAAAAAAAGTAAAGGAACTTCAGATTATTTCCCGACCGCACCATTTGGACTTCCAATAAGATGAATTTGTCGGTGCTACTTACAATCGCTTCTCTGCTTTACTCGAGTGATGCTATCCAGCTCTTTGGGCGCCCAGCTATCGAGGATGCGGCTGTTAACGCAAGAACATTAGTCAACAGAGAATCGCTCGCCAACCTAAACACCGTGTATCAAGATGGCGAATTGGCAGGCACTCCTGTCTCGTTTGTCGAATACTATGCTGACTGTGGAGACGGAGACCCATACATCTTAGCTATTAACATTGCCACATCGTTTAAGAACATCAACAAAGGCTCGCCATACAGCTTGACTATAAGAGTTGGTGATCACAGCCCTGTGGAAGAAGTGAGCCGCGAATACGTTGGTGGCAGACCAAACTCTGTTTCTGGCTCTCCACGAATCAACTTGAGAGGTTCCTTCGAAGAGGTTCCAGAAGAAGACTTCAAGAGAGTTCAGAAGTGCTTCCTAAAGCGTCATAGAGATGCTGCTTGGTGGTTGCCTGGTAACCCAATTCACAGCAGCCGTTTCCTCAAGTATGCTGTCAAAGATGTGTATTATCTTGGTGGATTTGGTGACATCGCCTACATTGGCACTATTGATGACGAACTATACCATAATTCCTCGATTGCTGATGAAGTGGTGGATGGTGAAAACCCTTCAGTGGTTGTTATCGATGAAGAAGATGACGATGATTGGAGACTGCAGGCATATATGGTTGCTAAGAATATTGCTGATCAGAAGAATGAGCTTATCGCAAATGTTAATACCCAAATCGCTTTCATCAAAAACTTCTTGAATGATGAATCTCAAGTTGATGCTCAGCTAGATTTGTCGAACGAAGAGTCTGAGTATATGTTGAGCATTCTCAAACCCCATCTTTCTAAAAGAGATGGCTCTGAGGAAGGTGTTGTTGCATTAAGAGACTTATCACAGCAGCAAATTGACGAGGTCATCTCGCAGCTGGAAGGCTTGAAGGTTAAACTAACGAGCTATTGCGAGAGCTTGGTCGATCTTGTTCAGGAACCAGAACAAAAGTCTTCAAATCCACTTCCTAAGGCAAACCCAGAAAAATATAAGAAGTACACCGAGGAGTACTTGGAGACTCTACCGGTTGGTTCCGTATTCAATAGTGAGCATTTGTTCTTAAAATTTCATCCTCATACAGCCGTTGAAAATATTCCAAAACAATACCAACACGGTGATGTCTACATTTTGGATGAATCTTCAGTAAGTGTCAAGCCAGGCTTATACAACGCTGATGAATGGTTCAAAGCACACGACCTTGATGTTACCCCAGCTTTTGCTACAAATAACAGATATTTCGTAAAGAACTCATCCCCAGCTATGCACTGAGGGCCCGTCTGTTTTCAATAAGTGAAATACCTATTTTTTTCTATGATTTTATGTGTGTCTTTTTTTTTTCCTTCTTTTATTTTTGGTGAAGTCGTGGACAAGTTCACCTCTACAAACCTTTTAATATGATTATTCCAATTCAAATTTTTATGTGGTATTCTGGGGGTATAGTAATTTTATTTTGATTATACGATATTGATAGCTGAATCGGAAGCTCGATCTCATACACCTAGAACTTGTCCATGTCCTGAAAATGGAACTGTATCAGTGGTGGTGCTTGTGGTAGTGCTTGTAGTCGGTAATGTCAGTGACGCGAACACTGACACATATTCGTCTTGGTTTCTAATGTACTTCGCATCAACTTCTCTATAATACACAAACTGCGAAGGGATCAAATTGATGAGCTTTTCCAATTTTGACTCAATCCATTCGATGATTTTAGAAGGCGGTGCAAGTTTTGACAAGTAACCGAACCCTAAAGAATACCCAATCAATAGTCCAAGGAAGTGTCCCAAAAAACTGGATCCTGGAATTAGAACTGCTGACAAAATCAATGGAATGAATGGCGTGTATAGAGTTGGGATGACAAATGTTGGGACTCTAAAATCATATTAGTCTATCAGTGGTCTATAATTCATCTCCATGACGCTTACATTTGGAAAGTTGGCTTCAATAAGCTCTCTTTGTATGCGAAATATCCAAAAAATGAAAAAACCCAGCCACTACAGGAAAAGAATGTTAGTCAAAGTTGGAAATACACTCGTCATTAGTTTCAATAGACTCACCTTGAACCTATAACTTTAGTCTTTGAACCTAATAGCGTGCCCGCAAGACAATATGGAATGCCAGTGACGACTGCAAATACTTGAATGGGGTCAGTAGAGAACCTTATCTTGTCATGCCTTCGTACTTACAATTCAAAATGACACCAGTGTAAACGGTTCCATTCTTTCTCTCGAACTGCGATAATGGCGTAATCAATGATAAAACATTAAATAGAAGATGAATGACTGAAAGGTGACCCAGGGGGTAGAGTGAGAGTTTATTAACTAATCATTTTTTGTAAGTACTGTTTTTTCAAAATCTCAAATACACTTGACATTAATTACTAACGATTAAATTCAAATAGATCTGATGGTGATAATGCGATGGAATCGTTGATGTTGAAAATAAAATTCAGTAAGAAAATCAAGATTAAAAACACAGATAATCCTGCCGTCAATGCTGGTGGGAACTTTCCGCCAATCGGAAAATATCTATAAAGAATCTCAGGATTGAACGCCATTTGAACTGAGCTCTTACACTTTCCACCTATCTTCGTTCAGTTTTGTTGTTTATTTTAAAAGTTATGAAAATAAACACGGTAGGTACAACAACACAGCAATAGCACTTTGGCAATTAGACTTGAACGTGAAAAGAAGAGCCTAGGAAAGAATTCGGTAATCGGCAGTATTGTAACGACTTGAAACCGTAATCAATTGTCCGTTTTTCGAATGCCTTGCTGTCTGCTAAAATGTACGCCATATAGTTGTTTACCGCACTTCTTTATCGGACAACTAAACTCAAAAGAGGCAGGTCAAGAATCGCCAAGTTTTGGTGTGACTGAGTTGTAGCAGTCGCAGTCTGGGGATATTCTGCTCCAATTATCTGGAGTTAGTCGCATACTTATATGAAACTAGCTCAATGGTTCTATGTTGGAGACGTTTCAGCTACTGTACTGATTCTTCATTTCTCAAAAAGGCTAGTATCTGTTTTAACTTAACAAGCTCGTTTCTCTCTTCAGGTATGCTCTGTAGTTGTCAGTTAAATAAGCTCACACATGCCACAGTTAAAAATAGACTCACTTCTTTGATCTCCTTTATGCTCTTCAAGGAGGTTTCATAATCCTTGGTCAACTCGCTCACTGAAGAATGCACTCCTTTTTCGAAAGCTTCCCGGTGTTCATTAATGCGCCCATCACTTTCAGTATCTTGTTTGGCCAATTGGTCCTGTATCTCTTTCTCCAAAGATTCGATCTTGGCCAATGATTCTTGATAAGAGTCCTCATAAGACTTCTTCAAGTCCAAGGGACCCTCGTGTCGTAGCTTCGTCAGTTTTGTAGTCTCTAGCTCTACCTGCTGATACAGTTTCCTCACCTCTTCTTGTAAACTGAAATCAAAAGGTTCAACTGCTTCATTAGATATATTAGTACTCGATTCAATAATTCGCCATCAAAATCAAACTCACCATTTGTAGGGTTCTCTAACAGCTTTCGGAGCGTTACAGTGCTATCATTTACCTCATCAATATCTAATGAATATTTCGCTGACTCCAAAACATCGTAGATGAAGTCATTCACCAACACTCCAACTTTGCTTTTGAGTGGATCTGCGCTATCTGTAGTAGGCAAGTACAAATTCAACTTGGCCGTAGCTGCTCGCACGAGTTGTTGTTTCAAATACTTGGCCTCATCAAGGCTCAAGTTAACCTTCTGTGAGCTCTCGTATTCCATAGCCACACCCGGTATCTCTTCACTTCCATTACTCTAGTCGATCCTCTGTTTGTTTACCTCTGATAGCATCTGGTTGGTATTTAGTGTGTTCTCAAGTTTACCCTTAGGCGCTATTAAATTCCGTAATCTCTGTGTAATTTTGAGCACTAAATGCCTCCTTGAGATTTTTGATAAAAAGCAAAAGCAAAAGCTCCGCTATAATAGAATCAAGAAGGAAAGAGAATTTCAAACTTGGGACTTAGGAACTAGCGTTTGATTGTTGGTGAATCATGTGAGTACTCCAAGCCTGTTTTTTTCTGCAATTTTTTTGTACCTTCATGCTGACTGATCTGCAGGTCTGAAATTAGCGACCTTGTGAGCGAGATGGCGCCAAAGTTCGCACCGTTCTTTGGGTTCTCTGGGTAAGTTCATAACTATCGATTATCCTCACCACCTGAATACACCATTTTCTAACGATTTCAGCTGTGCATTTGCAATGATATTGAGCTGTGCTGGTGCTGCTATTGGCACTGTGAAGTCTGGTATCGGGATTGCAGGTATCGGTACTTTCAAGCCTGAGCTGATTATGAAATCTTTAATACCTGTTGTCATGAGCGGTATTTTGTCCGTCTATGGATTAGTGGTTGCTGTTTTAATCGCTGGTGGACTATCTCCTACCGAGGAATATACCCTATTTCATGGGTTCATGCACATGGCTTGTGGGCTAGCAGTTGGATTTGCTTGCCTATCCAGTGGCTACGCCATTGGGATTGTTGGTGATGAAGGGGTACGGAAGTACATGCATCAGCCAAAACTATTTGTGGGGATTGTCTTGATCCTTATTTTTGCAGAGGTTTTGGGATTATATGGCATGATTATTGCTTTGATCTTGAATACTAAAGCTTCTGGTTAAGCCGATTGTTCATATAGAAGAGGAATATAATTAATGAATGGTACAGAGCATTTTTTTAATTTTCTTTTTCCAACTAAAAGTACATTAAAAAGCTAATACAGTCCTATCTAGTTTTTTTTTTTCTTGTTCAATTATCAGTAGATATTCAATTATGCGGAGGTATCCATCGCGTCTGGTCCTTTTACATCTGGTCCTTTTACATCTGGTCCTTTTGCGTTCTGGTTGGCACCGATGTTCACTTTGCCACTATCGTCAATATATTGATCCGAATATTCTTGCAGATAAGCAACCGATCTAGCAGAATCTAAAAACAAGATGTAACTTCTATTGATATCTTCTACTTCAACAACTTCGCTTCTTCTCTTCAAAGCCAATTGATGAGATACGGATATTAAGTTTGAAGAATAACGCAAACTTGTCTCCTGGCCAATCTTTGTTAAGAGATTCAAAGCATCGGCATTTAATTCCACCTCTTCCTCCTGCGCCCTTATAGATATGATTTGTTTTATTTCTTCTTCGTTGTAGTTTGTTGTTTGAATGATAATACTTCTATCTAGTAGATCCAATGGCAGTCCATGTGGAGATTTGTAATTGGTTCCTCTTGTTTGGGATATACCTCTGTTGGTAGCCATTATCACAATTGGAGAAAACTCGTCTTCAAGTGCTCTATTGATGAATGAAAAAGATTCTATATCTAGCATATGAACCTCATCAATAAATAGCACACCTGGCACAATCTCTGCCTTTCCTTCTTCTTTCCATTCTGCAACTTTTGTATTAATTTGATCCCTAACTTCTGATCTGATTTCACCTGTATCACCACTGAACAAAGCCAAGAACCCTTGGGATCTCGAATTTATGACATCAATTTCATGCAGAGAAACAGTGTGAACAACGGTCTTACGAGTTTGTAGTTCACCTTCTGGGCACTGAACAAATTTCGTATCAGGACCCATGGCATCATAATCCCTCGATCTGGTGAATGATCTACCTAATTTAGTGATTTTACCTGAAGACTTGTCGATCGAAATAACATCACCTGCTAAGACTTTTTCAGTTGTCAATCCATCAATCATCTTGTTTCCTAATTCATAAATCGTCTCCATGTCTGTAGTTTTGATCGTCAATTTGCCCTGTTTATGCCCTCCTGTTATCGAGCGGTCAATTTGGATTTCAACAACCTCACCCTCAATCAATTCGGTCTCTTCTTTAATTCTAACTCCAATAGATTTTCTGAAAGCTTGCGTTAATGCCTCAGTTTTGCTTAATTCCAATGAAAATATTTCTGATCCTGCAATAGCAGTGAACGGAACGTCTTTGCCTAACGATTGGGATAACCCCATTGCAATTGCAGTTTTACCCGTAGAAGGAGGCCCTGCGAGTAGCACAGCACGGCCCGCAATAGTTCCGTTTTCAACCATTTTCAGTACCACACCAGCTGCTCTTCTAGCCTTAAGTTGGCCAACCATACCCTGGCTGGTCTGAGTTCTTGGTTGCAGATTGTCATCTAGTCCAAGTCCTGAGATGTGTGAATGGGCGGCGATCAAAGAAAGTCCTTTTAGATCCTTATTCTGGTCCACTGTTTGGATTGACTTGAAATAGAAAAAAAAACGTGCGTTAATAATGTACAATTACTTCTGTGCGCAACAGTCTGGAACTTACCATCTTCGCTAAGTTTCTTGTTGTCTCTGAATTCCTTTCTTGTAGTTCTTTTGATTTTTTCGAAAGTGATTTTTGTTATGTTTTTTCAAATTTTATATATATGCTTCCTATTTCGGATGATTCCCTAAATGGGGAGTTTTTTTTTACAGAAGTAATGGGCTGCTCGATGATATTTAAAGAAATGAAGTCAAGTAGTACTAAGAGCTGAATTGGAAGAAGTTTGAATAAGCTAGAACCGAAAGAAGAAATCCAAATGTGTTGGTGCTGTCTGCCATGCTTTGAGCCCAAACCTGTATTGCGCATCAACAAAGTCAAATTCAAAATACTCAAACTCCTAGGGGAAGGAGGCTTCTCCTACGTCTACTTGGTTGAGGCTTCGAACGGTGCGACGTATGCCTTGAAGAAGATCAGATGCTGCTTCGGTGCTGAAAGTGTGAAGATTGCAATGCGAGAAGTTGACAACTACAAGGAATTCCACTCACCATACATTATCCGTGCAATCGACTCGAGCATCGTCCAAGAGGAGGATGGGTCCAAAACCGTGTATATCCTGCTACCCAATTTTGACAAGGGATCTCTCCAGGATATCATCAATCGCAACGTGATTGAGAACTCGAGCATTGACGAAGGTGAAGCCTTGAGGATATTTATTGGCATATGTCGCGGCCTGCAGGCCATGCATAGACATCATATAAGTCATCCACAGGATAATGAGATGGAGCTTCCGCAATCAGAAACAGACAACCTACTACTAGGAGCGAGTGATTCTGAAATGGATGATGATTCTGCGACCCTTCCTGGATTGCTGGCCGATACAAGAAATGGGAACGAAGGAATAGAAGATGGAGTTGATGTCGTGGACAATGCGACTGAACTGACTGAAACGGTAGCTTTTGCTCACAGGGATATCAAACCTGCAAATATCATGCTATCAAAAGACGGGCTCCCTGTGTTATGTGATTTAGGAAGTTGCGCGAAGGCAAGGGTCACAGTGAAGACAAGAAGTGCGGCCATGGCCTTACAGGAACTAGCTGCTGAACATTGTACGCTAGCATATAGGGCTCCTGAACTTCTAGATGTGAAGACTGGCTCGAAAATTGACGAGAGAACAGATATTTGGTCCCTAGGATGCACTTTGTATGCCTTACTCTACGGTTCCTCGCCCTTTGAAAGAGAGGAGAACGAAACTGGAGGCAGTATGAGCCTTGCCATCAACAGTGCGAAGTACAGCTTTCCTCGAGATGACTGCTACTCTGACAGTATCAAAGATCTCATCCGAGCATGTATTGTTGCTAACTCAGAGAAGAGACCAGCTATTGAGACGGTACTTTCGAGGGCCTTGGAGCTGCAATCCAGAATATAACACAAAGATTGAAGACTCTTTCTCTTTGCTTGGCCTTCTACTCACAAGGCGCAATCATCTGCTTTTCCATCATTTTCCCTTATTGTAGTAGACCTTTTATTTAGCATCCTCCCCGCGCTCTTAACACTTCTTGGCCACGTCTCAAAAATTCAGCTACACAAAAAGTTCCTATAGCCTTTCGCGTTATGAAGCTTGAAAGCCCTCCAATGAGCTATCAGAATGTCTCTGAATCGCAGATAACAGGATACAATGACTGTCCTGTGCTTGAACTCAAACGTGATGGGCCTTCAGCTCCAAAAACTCGAAGAAAGTTTGTTGCGCACCCGCTTCAGGCTGAAACGTCACTACCGCCTACTACTCCGCTAATAAGACCCAAAATATCGAATGCACCTAGCTCATCTTCTCTCAAGAGCAACTTTTCTAGGACTTCAGTGTCCTTAGATCCAGAGATTGTTATTTCAGACTCTGAACTCTTGGAGAAGCTTGAAAATATACTAAAATTGGAAAGCGATTTGCAAGAGCGTGAATTCCAGCACTATCGAAACAGAGTCTTACAATATTTTACTAAAGGTTTAGGCAATGATTCTTACAAGAAACTTGTGTCTGATCTTTTGGATAGTTACAAAGAGAAAGATAGAATCAACAAGGAGCTAATCGCATTCATGTTGAAGAACGATGGCACCTCAGTCTGGTGCTTACCGTTAAGAAAAATACTAGAAAACGTGAAAATACGATAGAGCTCACTCACTGCCTTAAAGGGACATTTTGCTAAAAAGGTTTATATATTTATTTTTCAAGTTATATCATCATTAGAAGTAATATACATGTATACTTAGATCTTCTTTCTCTTACCAACATGAGCTTGGAAACCTGTCTTAATAGAGCTGACAGATCTCGTAGAACCACAACTATTACAAACCAAGAAAAACAATCTGTTCGAGCTTTCTTTCTTCAATTGAGTGTTGATGGATTTACAAGTTTTACAGGTGACGTATTCCAAGATGTATCTTCTCAAAACGTTTTCCAATTGTTTTGGTTGGAAACGACCTTTGATAATCAATCTCTTTTGACCATCAACAGACCCTGATGTACCCAATTCTGCAAAAAGAAACTGAATGACATGCTCTGGTGATCTCTGCAGCTTCTCACTGATTTCTTGAACATTAGCAAATGCCGTCTTCTTATTACCTTCACGCTGGCAAATTGGTGGCGGAATTCTGAATTTGGCACCAGATCTATCGCCGGCTAGCTCAGGGTTGTTTTTATTCAAAATCTTGAAAAATCTTTCTAATAGCTCGTCGTATGGTAGCCCGTACTGACTCTGGTTGCTCTTGTCTATGCTTTCTTCCACTTTATCCTCGCCTGTTTTACCTTCATCATCTAAAACACCAGCTTTTTCTAACTGTTTCTCGAAATCGTCGGCACTGGTTATGGTCTTCTTCTTTTTCTTTTTTAATTTCAACTCTCCTAATGCATCAGAGATATCGTCAGTTGTGGTTTCATCAGTTTCCAGACTTGCTTTATTGTCCTTCGACTTCTTCTTCTTCTTCTTTAATGTTGATAGAACGTCTTCAACTTCTGGAGTGGACTCCTGTGAGTCAATTTCCAAACTCTTTGTCGATTTCTTCTTCTTCTTTTTCAACGTAGGATCGAATCCCAGATCAACTGCTTCGGTTGACATGACTAATTAAAATTAAGCGTTCGCACTCAAATGTCTAATCGTGTAACAATAATGCCTGAACTAATCTACCCTTATCAATCTAAAGGTTGATATCAAATATCTTTTTATTCCAACAAATTAATATTAAAATAATAAAGAAATGCAAAGCTTCTGTAACGTTTTATTCAAAACTTGTTTCTATTATTATATGTTCTGTTCTTCATTTATTCTTTTTTCCATTTTTCATTTTCAGCTTTTTGTTGTTTTTTTTTTGTGAGCGAAAAAAAATGAAGAAAGTCGCAAAACAAGCGGGTAATTACTTTTTCTATAATAATTTTGCGTATTTTCTATCAATTGCGCAACTTCTACACTACTAATTTCCCAATACAGTAAGATGTATATCGTTGATTCACTCTAGAGATAAGTCTTTTGTTTTAGCCTTTAGAAACTCTTCATTTGACTCTATTTGATCAACCTGCTCTTGTGTGATCTGGTCAATCTCCTTTCCAGGCAAAACTTCCACGTCTTTCTCTGTAATTCTTATTTCTTCTTCCTCATCACCATTGTCACTTGGTTCAACATCGAATTTCTTCAAAAAGTAGGTTTCAACCTCTTCTTTGCCGTTATTTTCAGCTTCATATATGGGATCATGGTGGAATTTGTTTTTGATAAAGGCATCGGCATCGTACTTGTCACAAAGAAGCTCGACTACTTTCAAATGTCCGTTCAATGCTGCCCAATGTAGAGCTGTATTACCTTCATTATTCTGCGCATCAACGAGATTTTTTGCCTTATCTTTAGGCAGTATAGATAGTAAGTATTCAACGGTACCATAGTGGCCATTCGCAGCAGCCATATGGATCGTTGTGCTGTTGGAAAATTCGTCTTTGATGTTGAGTAGTAGAGATGGAGACAATTCTGCAAATATCTCTTTCAGCGTTTCTAAGTCGCCAAATCTTGCATCCTCGATGATAATATCTTCTTCTTCCCTCGTCAGTTTCTGCTCACTCATCTTCTGAAACTTGCTTTTCTTCTGAAAGTTGCAACTCTTCTGCTTCTTTATTCTTGCTGCTATTTAAAATTTTCAGCTCATCGCTTTCGTTACCCTCAAAATAAATTTCAACCACAATTGACTTAAATGGTACAAAAATAATACTAAAAGTTTGGGAAATGGATCTATTATCCGAAAATGATATACACAAGACCTATTAGGCCAAGTAGTAATTCATTTAGCTGCTAATTGATAGGTTCTTTATGTTGATTATGTAATGTTGACGTTTTCTTACGTAATTTTTGGATATTCAACCCATCAATAAACATCAGCACTGCTTCTACTATGTGAAACTGCCAGGGTTTTCTCCAATTTAGTCTTGTAGGATGTCTTTGAAAGGTCTCAATACTCCACAAATAATACGAGATACTGATATTGACAATCTCTTCAAAACCATCAAAGAGTTTTTAGATCTCGACGATAAAAGCGAAAAAGATGCTATAACTCAGATTTATGAGAAACTGCCCTGTAGCACTCCATCACCTGTCTCAAAACTGGAGGCTATAAGTACTGTTATGGATAAGAGTTTCGAGTTCATTGAAAAGATCCAGGATTACTCCTTGAGGAAAGAGGCTGAAAATAAGGCAAGCAAAGATTTGGAAAAGCACCATTTGATAACTATCTCATTGCACGATATGAAATATTTCAACCAGTTGATAAATCTGATTATCGTACAAGGAATATACCCCTTCCTTCCACAGTATATTGGGATCCCTTTGGATCAACGAAGACTGAAGAGTTTTAGTAATCATAACAAACTATTTAAATACCAAAAAGTCAAAGATGGAAACCAATTACTCGACCAAATTGCTACAAACTTGGAGCGTATATTCGATAGAGGTGGCGACGTTAAAGACCTATTATTAAAGGGTAGCGGCTACACTGATTTAATAACAATCTTATTGGTTTTATCCTTTGAGTATGACCCTCAAAGAGTGAATGCACTTTATAAGCTTGAAGAACAAAATGATACTTACAATTTGTTCAATATATACACTGTTTTGCTGCAGACAACTAGGTCCCCAAAATATAAGACCTTTCTTAGTGAAAGGCTTTCCTACATTATGCTGAACCGTGAAAACGGTGTCTTAAGCTTGATAGATTTTGTTGTTGGTATTAGAGATGATGAAGAGATTAATATTGAAAAGTTCGATAACGTTAACAAGATTCTTCTAGCTAAACCGGAGAGCATTCCTAGCACTGAGTATTTCAAAAAGCTTTTCGACCAAATTTATGATATCCTAGTGATGATAAACAGACCTGTCACTTCCTCTGCTGCTGTCCATTTTATTCAAACTTTGTACTATAAGAATAAAAATATTGTTCACGACTTTCTGTTCAAAAGGATATGGAATGTTTTGGATTTTGGTTCAAGAGAACTTGAAGGCGAATTGCTAGTGACAGGAAAGGAGCTCAATGATGTCATGAACGTTTTGATCTCCTTATCTAAAGATACGAGTGTTGAGTTTCTAGATCAATTATTCTCAAAAATAATCCTCACCCTCTGGACATATTTCTTCTATTTGAAGAAGAGAAATCTTACGTATTCTAGCATAATCATGAATATCTTAGTTTCGTTTTTCACAATTACGTCAAATAACCGATATTTGGAGGTGATTATATTGAATTTGATCAATTCCAGAGGTGATGATTGGGAGTTTCAAACAAATATAAATACAAAACTGACGTTTGTGGTGAAGCTAAGTGTCTTCAATAAAAATGTCGCAAATGAAGAAATACTTAAGGATATTGAGTTAGGACTAGACTCGATAGTCGAATTGTTAAAAAATTTGGATGATGATATGGTGAGATATCAATTTTTGACCGTACTGAATAGGTGGATACTGAAGTATGATAACAATGAATCGATTTTGAAAGAAGACAATCCGTTTCTTGTGTTGCTTGATCTAAAATTCATAGAAAAGATCAACCTAGTTTTCAAAGACTCGCTATTAGAAAAGCCAGAGGAAATACTACAGGTTATCAAAAACTTATTCAAAGTAAAGTTTGATGACGACAATGATAGGGAAGTCGATTCCGATGATGAGGGGGAAGAAACTGAGACTTCCAATAGTTCTGAAATTTTGTTACAGTTGCTTTCTGCCATTATATCGGAGACTAATCCCACTGAGCTTTTCAAATACAAATCAATTTTGAAAGATATCGCTATTGAGTTATCGAAAAATAAAGGTAATAAACAGTTTGTATCGCTGCACAGCAGGATTGAAGAGCTGCTGGATGACAAACCCCCTAAGATTGATTTAGATGACGAGAAATCACAAGATAAAGCATTGCTGGAAAAGGCCATCACTAGTATAAATGATCCTCTGGTACCAATACGAGCGCATGGTTTGTATTTATTGAGACAATTGATTATAAAGAAGTCCACTGTTTTAACGTTAGACTTTGTTATTGAACTCCATATTGTTCAATTACAAGATCCGGAACCATTTATTTATTTGAATGTCATAAAAAGTCTTAATGAGCTTATTGAGCTTAACAGGAATGGAACTGTGGATGTTTTGGTAGATTTGTATGCTAAGAATGAAGAAAAACTAGAAGATCGATTAAAAATCGGTGAGGTTTTGCTGAATTTCATTTCCAAATCTGGACAAGTCTTCACTGGAGAAGTAGCAGATAAAGTCATGTCAACTTCCTTGAACATCGTTAGGGATTTCCAACAAGACAATCGCATTAGAATGTCATCAATGTCATTGATTGGGCAAGCATTAAAAACGAATGCCATTGGACTGGATGAGTATGTCAAGGACTCTTTGGATTGCTCAATTGGAATTCTAGAAATGGAAACCGATCCAATAATGAAAAGAAGTGCAGTGGTCTTGGTAAGTGACTTATTGGCATTTGGTGGACTGGAAATAGTTCCTAAAGGCTATGGATCGAAGCTGCAAACTGTTTTAAAGTTTAACAAGGCGAATGCGAATGACTATTTATTAGTGGAACAGATTGACCAAGTCTTGGCTATTATCGAGGACTTGATCCAGGATATAATGAATCCATCTGTCAGTAATCCACAGTTTGGCTCTTTGAGAATCACTGAAATTTAATCTCGGGTTAACCATTTCATGAGCTTATCTTCTCGTTGTTGCTTCTTCCTTTTAGTGAATTGCTTCAGCTGCTTTTTCGTTATCTTTTTGGAACTTTCATTTTGACCACTCTTGATTGATTTACTAGTGTCATTATTCAGCCTTAAGATCGCATTGTTCAATAGTCGGGCATTTTCACTTGTAGAACCATATTCATCGAAATTTGTATCCTGTTTGAAAGGTTTTATATCTTTAAGACTTTCTCTCAAAGTTTCAGCCGTCTGGATTTCATATTCTTTCTCATCGCCATTTCTCGTATCTTCTTCGTCAAACTCACTTCTCAGTTTCTGTACGTACTGATATTTCTCAAAAGTTGACAGCTTTATAAACTCTTCGTCTTGTTTCAGACTTTTCAACTTCGAGTCGAATGGAGTTTCTTCAACCTCCTCTTGCATCTCAAACGGTAACTTTGGCGGTTCAAACAATGGTAAGTTTTTATTGGATTCGTCATCTTCAGGAACTCTTGGGTTCACCCACTGTTTGACTTTACTAATTCTATTATAGAAAAAGAATTTTTGAGTATTATCATCGAAATAGTGCTCCCATCCATCATCTTCTTCTCCTTCTTCTCCTTCTTCTTCTTCTTCCTTTTCCTCGTGTCGGCTGTTCTGGTGTTGTTGCTCTTCGTTCTGCCTCTTTCCTTGTTTTTGGTTCCCAGAACCAGGTACAGGCTCTCTGGGTAATGGAGGGGTCATTGAATCCGGATTAGAATCCCTCTATCTAATAGTCCTCTATCTACACTGCTCACTTCATTCACTCCACTCACTATCTCTTCTCTGTAACTACGCTGTAGAATTTAATTTTCCACCGTGATTCGAACCTGGGTCAGATTTCCTTTTTTGGTTAATGGGCCGAGTTTCCGTATCGTTTTTCTGTTTTAGGGAAATCACGTGTATTTTCTGCATTTTGACACAGTGATTTTGCAATTCATATAAAAGGCCTCAGGACACCCCTAAAAAGCAAAAAGAAAATCTCTAAAAGTTTCAAACACGAAAGCATATAGTTCATTTGAAAGAAACAATGCTTTTCCAACTCACCAGACTCTCAACTAAGTCCATTGCTCGTCAATCCACGATCTCTTCTAAGAGAGCCTTCGGTTCCTTGTTGAGAAAAGAGCCAGAAAGAGACTGTGACTGTACTTGTCAAAGATTCAAAGTTGTAAAGAAGAACGACGAATGCTCCACTACTGACTGCTCATGTGGTAACTGAATTCCAGTCAAGGATTTCGTGATTTCCAGCACTATTTAAACAAAAACTACAAAACAGATGATTAATTTATTCACTTAATAGTTCTTTATAATGGTTTTGGTATAGAAAGATGGGTTTTTTCTTTATTATGATGGCAGATAGGGAGTTTTATACACGATTATAGTTTACTAATTTTTGAAGCTCAGAAAATACACTAGGGATGAGCATTTCAAACTGTATTGAGTCGTAGCTCTAGATTTATGGTGGACTATGTTCAGTTATTCATGTTTTGGCCTCTATACATATGCTTTCTATATATACAACCCCTCTCAGTCATCAGCAGTGAAATAAGCTCTGCGTAGGTCAACAATCTTCTTTCCTCGAGTGAGAGACATCTCCTGTAAAGTTTTCTGTTTGCTCAAGGCTTCAACAACACCTTTGACTATATTCATACCGTTTCTCGATTTATATATTTTACCGCTCAAATCTTTAATACCAATCAGTTCGCAAAGCTCAAAAATAAAATGATTTACGCGCAATCCAAACCCTGGAGGTGCAGATCTCAAAAAGATCTTGACACCATGGAATCTATAATCAATGTCACTCAATATGGTACGATTTTCGTGTCTTGGTATATAAGTTAGATTTTTCACAGCATTCCAGTGGGCTTTATAAATCGCTCTTGACATTTGCTCACGATCTTTCCCTTCTCCAATTCCAACCATACCTTTCTTGTCGCCAACGGCGACCAATGCATAGTTGGATCTAATCTTACCTTTGGCTGTTTGATTAGAAACTCTCTTCATTACTAGCGGACGAGCATGTAGTTTCTCGATATATTCTTGGGATAAGCCGGTTAAAGCAGCCAACCCCTTTGCGATCTCCTGTTTTTTGTTTTTGTTGTTAATGGTGGTCTCATTGTTTATGGCCTGAGGGAGCTTTGGCACTTCGGCAGGTTGTAATGGTAATCGATAATCAACAATGCTAGGATCAGTGACTTGAGCATAATCCCAAAATTTGTCATATTTGGCAAAATCATCAAGGTATGGGGGGGAAAATTCAACACTAGCTAGCTTCCTGGATTCGTAATGCTTTGGATTTGTAATGCTTTCTGTGATTTTGATGCTCTCAAGCAAATCATCGGTGTAGTAGTTCTTCAAGAATTCTAGATGTGAAAGTTTGCGCTTTTCCGATATCGCCTTCTGCAACGCAGCACGGGTCGTCGAAAACTCTCGTATTAAAATACCGAGATTGCGGCGAATCATCGTATCTTCTCCCCGATCTAATGGCACTCAAAGTGTGGTTTCTGAACTTATAGTTTAGGCCTTTTCGTCGAAAAGTTTTTTTGGTTTTTTCATTTGAAACATTAGTCTAAATAATAATATTATGTAATTTATTACGAATCTGTGTAAGAGTAAATATTAAGACATAGGTATTATGAATATGCATAGGAATCACGAGTGAAACTAATCGATGTGTTATGTGTGTTTTTGAGCTCGTTTTCAGTTTGTCTTCTTTGTAGTGACGCTCGTTTCAGGCGCTTTCGTTGTATCGGACTCGTCAATTAGCTCCTCGTTTTCAGCTTGGACTTCGTTGATCTCTTTCTGTAATCTTTGCACTTCTTTCTCCAACCTTCTACCGTAGAAATCAACATAGTAAGTCGCTCCATTGTAGCTTGCAACTATAAAAATGAACCCCATGAACCCAGTTGCTAAAGGCTTGTAGGCGAACCATAAGGGGCAGATTGACATTGTTAGAAGCTGATAGCAATACTGAATGATGGTGAAGGCAATCACGGGGAACGGATCAGGCAAAGAGTTCACAAACTTCCCAATCCACTTGTCTTTAAACGATTTTCTTAACCATTCAAATGAAGTCGCTCTACCTGCCTTTATCTTTGCTGCTCTTTTAATGGTGATGAAGTAATGGTACAACGATTGCCAAATCAAATAATATAGCGAAGTCCATAGGATTCCTGATATGAAATTCCAATGAGTCACCTTAGCAGCGCCAGGGAATCTTTCTAGTTTATCCTCGTAGGATAGTTCGTGGGTGATTACGTACATTGCTAGAGGAGGTGTGATGTGAATAAATGAGCTGGTTGTCTTATCAATAGAGTGTAAAACCAACGAGTTTCTCCATGTAATAACAGCCCACGAAAGAGTTCCAAACGAGAATGCGAAGCAAGAAATGTATAAATGTGGTGACCATGGAAATACCCAAATATATAGCATCAATAATCCATTGACATAATAGCAAAGATCTGCCAAGAAGTAATGATAGGACTTCTTGAAATACGTATAAAATCTGATTGGCATCAATATCGAGAACAGAACCGTATAAGCAATATGGAACCAGTCTGGATACTTCCCCACTATTATACCAAGCGCAAAGATTGAATATAAAGCGAGCGAATAGAATATTTTTTCCGTGGTTGAAGCGTAAAACACATCGTTCAATCTTGAGTCTAGATCATCAACCTTTTCTATAAACTTCTTCTTCAGCCGATCCAAATCTGTGAAATCTCCCAAGTACTCATTCTTTTTCTTCGAAGTTGTAATCTTCAGCGTTTGGAATTTGTTCAAGGATTTTTCCTTCACTTGGTTATACCTCTTCGATAACGTGTTGGTAGTTATCGATAAAGGATCCAATAACTCAAATAACGACAACTTATCTCCAGGTATTCTCTCCAGCGACCCGCTGTAGTCATGGACAGAGTATATAGAAGAGTTTGAATAAGCCCGCTGCTTTTTGCTATAGTCCTCTAAAGAGCTAGTTGTCGACTCGTCCTCATCAACCGCAACATCTTCCTGTTTTGGTGCCATCCTCGGATAATTCTCCTGTATCTGCTTGGTGTTGTGTCTTATGCAATGTGGGTGGTTGTCCTGAAATTCA
This sequence comes from Liangdongia quercuum, assembly GCA_030579675.1. Lineage (NCBI taxonomy): Eukaryota > Fungi > Ascomycota > Saccharomycetes > Phaffomycetales > Wickerhamomycetaceae > Liangdongia > Liangdongia quercuum. Next base: position 29,107 of record JAKTRK010000053.1, on the reverse strand, counting down.
AGCACTCGGGTCTCAATCAGCAATACCCAATTCCATTTATGTTCTTATACAGCGCTCAACTTGAGTATTTCCTAAACTTCAACGCATCTCACAGCTGTTCCACGCTATCTATTTTATTTTATGGTTGTTTTTAATTCGATGGCATTATTTGACATGTGAAATTTGACAGAGAGTCTACAAAAAAGTCTTCAGGCTCTTCAGGTGCATTTATGGGTCTCAATTGAGTCCCTCAAAAGGTCCCTCAAAAGTCCCGTATTGAGCAAATTATTCTCTTTTCAGCATTCGAGTAGAAAATATATGTGCAAAATAAAAGCACCTCCGAAGAGAAGTATGTATATAAAAGTGGACGAGTCTATGCTCAGATATGGTAGCTTGTAGTTTAGTGATCCCCAATTTACTGGAATACGATACAAGATGGATATGGATATGAGTAGTTCCTCGATGGCCTCGATGGCTAGCTCATCAATGGGCTCAATGGTTAGCTCTATGGCTAGTGCTATGGCGAGCTCCATGGCGATGTCCATGGGCTCTTCCTCCTCGATAGCTTCGTCTGCAGCCTCATCTTCAGCTGGGATGGCTATGGCTATGGCATCTTCTACTGCCACTGCCTCTTCTTCTGCGTCTGCTTCAAGCACAATGGCAATGGCCATGTCTTCGTCCTCTTCAAGCTCTTCATCGATGGACATGAGCAGCGACGATATGTCGATGAACGTGTGGTTGACGACATCCTATAGCGGCTACCCAGTGATATTCAAGACGATGAAAGCTTCGAGTGGTGGTGCAGCCTTTGGTATCTTCTGTGCTCTCTTTTTTTCTGCATTCTTCTGGAAAGGTTTGACGTTTTTGAGTGCTTACCTCGAACAACGAGTGTTCAAAGAAGATGTTAACCACTGTGGACCTTACCATTACACCGGCGACGAGGTGATCACTAGCAATGTTGACAGTTTGGATACCAACGGTAAAGAAATCCAAGGAGATGCGTGTCCAGGCTGTGCTGACGATGCTCAACCAAACTCCTCAACTACCGATCTCGAAGATAATCCTGCCTCTTTAAGCAAACGTCAAATCAAGGCTTTGAAAAACAGATCTCTCCTTGCAAGATTCTTTGACCAGACGCCAACTTCGATTTATAGAGACATTATCAGATTGGTGATTGCTTTCGTACAAGTCATGGTTGGATATGCCCTAATGTTGGCAGCTATGAGTTTTATTATTTTGTACTTTTTTGCTATTTGTTTGGGTTATGCATTTGGCGAAATCTTCTTTTTGAGATTGGCTAAATGTATAGACATTGATCCAGCTAAGGCAGTTTGTGGCTCTTTGCATTAAGCACCAGAGCATTTGTGTATATGTCTTCGATTGGCCTTTTTCTTGCATTGTATAGTGTGTTGCAGAGTTTGCGAATTTATTTTTTGAGTTTATTATATGTTAATGTATTTTGAAGATAATGTTTTACCTACTAGTTCTAACTCTTCAGTATCAATACTTAGTTAAACACCTATTTAGAATTACTAGCTTCTTCAGATTCCTCACCCTTTGACTTATCATCTCTTGGTTTCCCCTCCTTCGAAGCCTCTTCCTTAGGTGCTGCTGCTTCCTCTTCCTCCTCCTCATCTTCATCTTCATCTTCCTCCTCTTCCTCTTCAAGTGGAACAGCTTCCAAATTCTTGATCAAGCTCTCTAATTCGCTGACAGCAGATTTATGGTAATCCAGTTGGATCTTGCTAAACAGAACGATTAAATGGGCAGCTTCTGCAGGCTCAATGAGTTTCTTCATGGATTTAACAGCTTTGGCTGTAGCATTAACCAGTTCATCCTCTGCACTATCGAGCTGCTCTTGAAGCTCGGCTTGTCTTTCTGGAGCAACTTTCAACTCGTATCTCAAAGTATCGAAGCTCAGTCTTGCATTCTCGACATCTTTTCTGTAAGTATGGGTCTCATTGAAACTATTCTGTAGAATCTCATCCAGTTTATTGTTGAATTCATTGATTATTAGCTGGTCTTGTTCAATTCTCTTGTTCCCAATCTTATATTCAGATTCAGAGAACTTGAGCAGAATTTTGGATAGCCCATTGTTACTGCCAATTGCAACCAATGAATCATGAGATTCTTTAGCAGATTTTGATAATTCATGGGCCAATGTCTTTGGATATTTAACATCAGTATTTGGCTCGTTCAAAATCTTCTCAACTTCGCTTGCATTGGAAGCCTTTTGCAAACTTTGGAACTTCTCCGTCAAGCTCTTGGATATATCGTTCACACTTTCCTTAATGTTTGGAGGATAATCATAGCTTTCAATCTCATAGGTGCCTGTGATAGTCAACAATCTATTGTAGACACTTCTTAATGTATCAACTTTCTTTTCCAGCAACGTGTATTCCTCTGGAAGCTCACTGATATCTTCAATGGTACCAAATTTCTCTTGAACTAATCTAGCTGTTCTTTTCGCGATTGGGGTGAGATCGTTAAGAGACTTTTGAGCCTCTTCAAGCCCTGATTGTATGCTCTTAGAAAAACTGCTCAAGAATGACATAGCTTCGGGTTCGTTTTGGAATACTACAGGCACTCTTAAGTGGTAGCTGTCTTCCTAAGAGAAAAAGCATTGTTCCCACATTTTCGTTTTCATAAATAAAATCCGTTGACGTTCTTTTTTATTTAAGACAAAAATGGAAATCCCTGTTATGGAAAGAACAATAGAAAATAGGCATTCCTCCATATGAGCAAAGTAGATATCATTATACTAAATTAACACCTGTGATCTACAAACTTTGCCTAGATAAATTTAATATTAAACAATAATCAACAAAATATAATAACAACTGGTTCAGTAGTGAAAGCTTTCTTCTTTCAAGCTTCGACTGTCTCTTCTCTCTCAACAACAAGGAAATCATCGTTCTCTTCGATCAATTTTTCGTATTCCTTTTCGTTCTTAGAAAGAGTTAAATTAGTTAGTTCTTCTTCTTTTTCAACTTTTTCGTGTAAAGTGTACAGTTCATCCTTATGATGTATTTCTTCGTTTTCGATTTGTTGTTTTGTCGATAGAGTATTTTCCAGCTCTAATCTTTCCTTGTCGGTTTCTTCTTTCACTCTCTTAGAATCCTCAATTTCTTTAGTCAATCTTTCAATATCTGCATTGATTGCGTCAATCTCTTTTAAGTGATCATCGTTTTCTAATATCTTAGAGGTATCCTCGATTTTTGCATGAGCTTCTTTGATTTTATCTAACAACGCCTCTTTGTCACTCGTTAATTTGAAAATCTCTTCCAATTTGGATTCATTGGTTTTGTTCAATTCATCAATCTTAACCTCTTTAGTTCCAATCTCAGATTTCAGTTCGTTTATTTCAACTTCCAGCTTTGCCAGTTTCTCGCTGGATTTCTCTTTCTCAACCTCTAATTCTTTCAGATTGTCCTGAATTTCAGCTTGCTTTGTTTTCAAATTTTCAATTTCTTCATGCTTTTGAGAAATTTTCTCCTCAGTTTCCTTCAAATATTGCACCTTCTTCTCTTCATGTTTTGCAGCTAAATCTTTCAACTTTTTTTCAGACTCTGCATTTGCACTGGAAATTTCCTTCTCTGTCTTGGATTTATTTGATGAAATCTGATTCTCGATTTTAGCAATATCGACTTTTAGTTTCTGAATCTGTTCTTCGTATTCAGTCTCAACTTTACTTAATGCAGCTCTATTTTTAGCTCTTAGATCTCTGATTCTAGCTTCATGTGCTTTGTTCTCTTCGTATAGTTGTTCACGAACAGTTAAACGACCAGTTGGCTGAGCAGGTGTCTTTGCCTTTGGAGTTGTTTTTTTGGCTGACTTAGCAACACTTGTTGCCTTCCCACCACTTACCGGCTTAGTTGCTAGAGAATTCTTTTTGGCTTTAGTGCCATTTGCCTTTGCAACATTTTGAGGAACTTTTTTGCTCAAAACTTTTCCGCCAGCTGGTAGAGATTTGGTTGATTTCTCTGAAGGTACACTCACACCAGGGTCAATCTTTAACAAAGGTCTAGAGATGCGAAAAAAAGACTTTTTCTGTGCGGGTTCAACAGCAGCTGTAGTTGTATCAACTTCTTTAACTGTAGTCTTTTTAACTGGTGCCTTTTTAACCGGTGCCTTTTTAACTGGCTCCTTTTTAACTGGATCCTTCTTAGCTACCGGTTGTTTTGCTACTGCCTTTTTAGCTGGCACTTTTACTTGTGCCTTCGCTGAAGATGCGGCAGCCACTCCAGTAGGTTTTTTATTGGCTTCCTTAGTAATGACTTTCTTGGCTTGTTCCTTTTCCGCATGTTTTGCTGGCTTCTTTAAAGCGTTAGGGTCTGGTTGTCCAACCTTTGGAGCATTAGGACCAGCCTCAGCAAATCCTCTTAAAATTGCTCTCCATTTACTTTCACCAGTCGAAGATTTATCCTTGATTTGCTGTTGAACTTGAGTCTTTGGTGCTGGTTTTTTTGTCACCGCTTTCTTTGTCACCACTTTCTTTGTGGATGGCTTCTTTTCCTTTACTTCAGCTGATACAGCTCCAGGGACGTTCTGAGTTGGTGTATCCTTTGTTAGAAGAATCTCCTCAGTTTCCTTGTCTTCAAAAACTGGTGTTTCAGCTTTCAAGGCTGCAGCTGTAGTCTTTTGAGTGGCAGCATCTACAATTGGTTCATTTTCAACTTTAGAAATATCTGCAGGTTCTTTCTTCGATAATTCAGGTTCTGCCTCCTCAGATATCACAGTTGCTTCAGTAGTTTCCGGTAATGTGCTTTCAGTGGCTTCTGTAACAGAAGTATTTTCGGTTTCAGCTGTACCACTGCTCAATGGAGCTTCCGTTCCAACGTTGAGTTTTTCTTGGTCGGCTTTTTCATCAACTTCGGGTTCCACTAACTCGTCTTCCTTAGGCTCGCTCAGCGGAATTTCTGACTCTTTGATATCAGTAGTAGCATCACCAACATCTGAGAGTTCTTTTGACTGGCCAACCTCTACTTCTGTTGCCGCTTCTATCAGTGGTGTTTCAGCTTCCTCGGTTTCGAGTGCCTCTTTTTTTTCAGCAGGTACTTCTACCTCTTCATCTGTTGGTGATTTTTTCAGATCTCTAGCTTTTGGAGGATTTTTTTCCAGCGCTGCTTTACGTTTTTCTGCCTCAGCGGCTTCCTTCTTTGCTTGAGCTTTCTTCTCTTCTAGTTTCTTCAATTTTGCGTCGTGCTCTTTTTTCAATTTTGCTGCCACTTTAGCGTCCCTTCTTTTTTCGGCTTCTCTGGCCTTTTTCCATTCTTTTAACTTTTTCTCATGAACTTCCAAGGCTTTTAATTCTTTTTGGTTTCTCTGATCAATTTGTTGAAAAAATTCAACTGGGACTTCAATTTCATGATCAATTTTGCTTAAATCAGAAGGTTTGAAAGCTCTTGGGTCTGTCTTTTTCTTCGGTGCTCTGAAAGGTGAACGATACTTGAATTCTCCTTCTCTTCTCTTATCAGGGTGAATGGCATGTTCCAAAACACTGATTTTCTTTTCCACTGGAGGAGGTCTGTACAGCAGTTCTGCAAATGGGTCAGGGCGTGTCATTGTTCAGATCGTCCTTTTTCAAGGGATGTTATTACAGCTCTCTGATTTGAACTCCAAGAATTACAAGTCTGGAGAGGGGGGGGGGGTGATAACAAGTAATAGAATACCTAACAGGACTGTGCTGATGTCAATCGTCAGTTTTTTATTCAGTAACAAAGACCTAAATAAATCACACAAACAGCAAATTTATTTTCCTTTGTGATATCTTTAATCCATAGATACTTTGTAAATAACAAAGCTAATAAACAACATCTGTTTATTTGAATATATATAGAGTTTTGCTCAAAGCTGAAACTTGTCTTTGATGAGGTAATCAAATGACCAAAAACGGTAATAGCTACTTTTCCGTTTTAGGAAATAGTTGTGTCTTACCTTCTGTCAAAAGCGGAAGTGCTTGTTACTGTTTTGAGAGCAACTCAAAAACCAGTTTTGATGAGCTTTAAGGGCAGAGCAACGTTAGACGTTTTAAGAGAAAGTTGGCACCCTCTCTCTATGCCAAACTGTTTAAAGATATGAACACCCAGTTATCTGGTCTGTCGTTTTATGTACTCGATGTCTGGAGACATCTTAGTGCAACTGCTCTATAAAAAAAAATTGCGATATGTGAAGTGTGATGACAACGATTGTGCGGCTGTAGCATTTAGTATCCCCATACGAATAAAGTGGAATATCCGTAGGACATGCGAATTCTTTTATAACTATATCTATGTCCTGCACGAGTATGACATTCTCATTTTTTTGAATGTAATAGTATCTGAAATGGACTAATAATATCACATAATATCACAAATATTGGTTTCGATAATATTTTAGAAGTTTAACTAGTCCTTATTTGCCAAAGATATATTCAAAATTTAGAAACTTGGTCAATAGTGTTGCACTTTATTTACACGAATCATATTTTGAAGCTACGGAAAAATAATGTAAACGCATTAAAATTAGATATTAACTTCGATAAAGACTCTATATAACTCTATATTCCATCTCTAGTTTCTACAAAATTGAGATACATCTGCTTAGTCCATCTACGGCATTGCTTACCCCAAATGATCATTGGAATTGCGAGTAAGCTGATTCCAAAGTTTATCACTGCAAGTGCAATATATGTGTTTTGAGTACCTGAGGCATCAAGCCAAAGGGAACAAGTGAATGTAAAAATACAACTTATGGTATTGTTGATGACAGCGACACAAACCATAGACTCCAGCACCAGATCAGAGCTTTCCATGACATAAGCAAGAGCAATATCCCCAGAGGAGCCAAAAGCGAACCCAATGAACCCTAACCCTACATAGATGGTTCCTTTTGACAGGTTGCGGGCAGCTCCTATTCCAAACATTAGAAGCCCAGCAGAACCCAAAATTCCAGTTAGGAAACTGAAGTATAGTCTATATTCAGCCTCAACAATACCATTGCGACGTCTTGCCATCCACAAAACAACGTAGTCGCTGATTGTACCTGCATAGATACACCCAATGATAGCTCCGAGCAAACAGGGCAAGTTCATCAATGCGACACCGGCATCCGAGTAGTTATAAGGCGGATCGTAGAAGAAAGTGTCTTCTGTCGTAAGGTAGAACGTTAAAAAGACATCTTGGAAACCCCAGAATAGCCCAGACAGTATCACACCGGGGAAGCAAAACATCTTTAGGTTCATCACGATATAATGAGCATACTGGCGGAAACCGTAACCTTTCAGATTATTTGCCTTTGTAACTAGAGCCATACGCTCATGGTATGGCTTCATAGGCTCTTGTGATCCATCAATGAGCTCCTCTACAGTTTTAGATCTGATGCGCAGCGTTTCTGAGGTAAACTCCCCATCTTTGCGAGTTTCAATGCTCTTCTCATCACCGCCAACATACTCTTTATTTTCGCCACTAACAGATTGTAATGTTGTACCGTTATCTAAGCCATTGATTGACTGTTTAGAGGAAAGAGGTGTGATGTATCTCGCCCTATCGAAATAGGTCTCCTCACAGCCAAAGATAAGCACCAGAAGCAAGGCGCCAGAGACAATAGCACCACTCCATCCCACCCAACGGAAACTTGTGCGATCGGCTATGAATCCAGCAATCAGAGGCGACAAATAGGTACCCACAGCGGTACTAAGAATATAAATAGTTAAAACCGATCCGAGCTGATGCTGGAAAAAGATATCCGTCAAAGACAATTGAACAGCTGCTTCCGCACAGGATTCACTTATACCGACAAACAACTGTGACCAGATAGTATCTGAGGTTTTCTTGGAAAACCCAAACCATATTGAGCCAATTAAACCCGACGTGATGCAAATGATGTATGTAATTTTTCTGCCATACAAATAGGATAAAGGTGCAAGGAACAGTGTCCCATACCCAATTCCAAGAAACAGCACACCGGCACCAGTATTCATAGAATCATAGCTAATTCCATAAACTTCATTCAAAGAGTCTTGTGTAGCTCCGGCATCGTTGGAGGTGGCTGCAGTGAATGCCGTCACAAATGCCATAATAGCAAGATGTGAAAATTTCCTTGTGGGACTCCAGTTCAATGGATCATTTGGAGAGTCTGAAGGTTGAGGAACCAGTATGATGTCTTTATGCTTTTTCAGCTTGTTTTTGTAGATTACTCCATTCTCCAGATTTTGAGATGAGTAGATACTATATGTTCCAGGAATAAAGTCTGGGTGATGCTTATTAGTGTACTGATCCATTTATGTCAGTATATAGGCATAATAAGAACAATAGAAGTAGCAAGACGTCTATCTTTTTTTTTTTCTTTATCTGATATCTATCTACCTTTTTTAAATTTTTTTTTTTACTTCGTCTTCTGTAAATTTCTCTTCTATGAATTTTTTTTTCTTTTTCCTTTTTTTTTTTTTTTTTTTTATTTTTACTTTCAGTTCCCTCTCCAAAGCTGAGACATAAAATCAAAAACAGAAACAGGACATGATCGGTAGAAAACTTAGACTTTCTACTTTCTACATTGTTAAATATGTGGTTGTCTGGTTCATTGAATTTCGGCAAAATCTCTAACAAATGTAGCTTTTTTCAGCTGTCTAATTTCGGCTCTAAGCTCTTCTCCTAGAGTACTCAAAAAAGTACTCTCACGTAGCTTATTAAATACCTCGTCTAAACTTGGATCAACTTCCAAATATGATTTCACGAGTTTTATAAGCGGTTCTGAGTAGAGCTTCTCCACATATGTTTTGTGAGTATGATGATTGTATCTTATTGCTAGAGATCTCGAGAATAAGTCGTAGCTGATATAGAAATTCGAGTGACAGTCTTCTGTTTTGAGCTTTCTGTTACTGGCGGGGGCCAATAGATTCAGTTTTGCCTCTTGATCGACAGTGCTTTTCTGCAAAGTTTTGATATCCTGTCTGCAACGGTACAGCAGTTTGATCGATTTAGGGTAAGGCTTGCACGACAAGTTGCTGCTAGATTTAGCAAACTTGAAACCAGAAGCCTTTATAACAAGTTCAATGAAGTTATTATTAAGCGTGTTCATAATGTCCTTCAGATTATGCTCTGTGAATTCGGGAATGAGGTTATTGTTGTCAAACTTTTTTATAAAGACTATGTTTCTGAGATCACTAATCCTGCCAACGGTAATCCGTTCCAAGAATTTATCGAGATCATCATAAACATTAGATTTTTCCCAAGGGTTGTTGACACAGTTACCACACAACTGGTAACGTCCATTGTCATTGATATCACGCAACGCTCCGCAGTAAGAACAAAATGAAGCTTTTGATCCACGCAAGGACTCGGAAGCTTCAAATTTCCGCGTGTTTTTCAACGCATTTATCAGATTAGAGGTTGCATCATTCCCCAATACCTGCCCCATGGTGTTTGCTTGGCCTTGTTCGTAGCTTCCATTCATAGGCCCAATTGAAGCTTTTGGTTCATTCCCGTTATTATCTTGTCTCAAGAGCGAGTCATCAATAGGGATATCTCTCTCAGACGAAAGTCTCCCACTAAGAGATTTTTCCTTGTTCAGTACTGACTGTTCCGCTTCGTGGTTCAAGATGCGCATTACGCTCTGTGCCATTGCACGGTCCTTCTCTGATATCGGCTGCTTATCTGTCTTCGAAATCTTTTGAGAGTTGTACAAACCACTTCCATTCATGTAGTCGCTATTGTTATCGTTGCTGTTGTTATTGTCATCATCATTGTAATCAGCACCGATCGTGCTTTGGCTTTGAGCTATTGCACTCTGCATAGAGAGCTTCTTATACCGTTTCTTCTTCCTCTCAATTTCCCGGCAAGGGGGGCACGTTCTGAACTTGAGAGTATCCTCAGACTCCTGAAGCGACCGTCTTTTCTTGCAGCGCCGACATGGAATATCAATATTGGGACTGGGCATCTCTTGATTACTGAGCGTAGTCGCGATCTTCAGCGGCTGCTTTGTTTTACTCTTCGAATTCGCGAAACAACTCTTTTATTTGTTTTGCACTGCTTCTCTTGAAAAAACTCGAGCTCTTTTTTTTTTTTTTTTTTTTTTTTTTCCTCTAGTTTGCCTCCAAAGTGGAAAAGCTTCAAACTAATTGACACAGTTTAATGGCAGATATTTTGGATTACATAATAACTTACTGCTTAGTCATGTTGTCAAATAACCAAGCCACCAGCGCCACAATATGTGGCGCCCCAGGCTTCATTGCACGTGACCCAAGTCCGACAGGCTCCAGCAGCCATTGAGCTATATATATAAAGTTCAGTGCGTCGACGCTCTTGTGTGTGGAATGTATGTAGCCTCCAGATTCTAGAGGGCATTTATATATATATAGTGTGGTATACATCTTTCTCATTTTTATTTGGTAAACGATACTGCTCTCCGAAATGCCTCTTCCTCATGGTGGTGTGTTACAGGACTTGGTTGCAAGAGATGCGCCAATTCAAGAAAAATTGCTCCAGGAAGCAAAAAGTTTGAAGTCTATAACGTTGAACGCTCGTCAACTGTGTGATTTGGAGCTGATCCTAAACGGTGGATTTTCTCCGCTAACGGGATTTCTCACTGAAAAGGACTACAACGAGGTTGTTGAAAACTTACGTCTCTCGAGTGGGTTGGTTTGGTCTATCCCGATTGTCTTGGACCTGTTCGAGAAGGAAGCTGAGAACTTCAGAGTTGGCGAAAGGGTGGTTTTGAGAGATGAAGATGGGTACGATTTAGCGATCCTTACGATTGAAGATAAGTTCAAACCAAACAAAGAAAATGAGGCTAAAAAAGTGTACGGTGGTGATCCAGAGCATCCAGCGGTCAGCTACTTATACAACATTGCTGGCGATGTCAACATCGGTGGCTCTCTAGAAGCCATCAGATTGCCGATCCATTACGACTATACAGATATTCGTAAAACCCCTAATCAATTGAGAGACGAGTTCAGAAATAAGAACTGGGACAAAATTGTTGCCTTCCAAACGAGAAATCCGATGCATAGAGCTCACAGAGAATTGACAGTTAGAGCTGCTAGAGAACATACTGCAAATGTGTTGATTCACCCTGTTGTTGGTCTGACCAAGCCTGGAGATATTGACCACCACACGAGAGTTAGAGTGTACAAAGAGATCATCAAAAAATATCCTGGTGGGCTAGCTCAGTTGGCTCTGTTACCGATTGCTATGAGAATGGGTGGCCCAAGGGAAGCAGTGTGGCATGCAATCATCAGAAAGAACTATGGTGCTACTCATTTTATTGTTGGCAGAGACCATGCTGGTCCAGGTTCAAACTCTAAAGGTGTTGATTTCTATGGCCCTTATGATGCTCAGCAGTTAGTTGAGGAATATAAGCACGAGCTGGGTATTGAGGTTGTACCATTCAGAATGGTGACATATCTACCAGATGAGGATCGTTATGCGCCAATTGATACTATTAAAGATGGTGTCAAAACTCTGAATATCTCAGGTACTGAATTGCGTAGAAGACTGAGAGATGGGAGTGAGATTCCAAGCTGGTTTTCCTATCCCGAGGTTGTTAAAATCTTGAGAGAATCACATCCTCCAAGACCAAAACAGGGCTTCACTTTGTTTTTGAACTCTTCAATTCTAGCTCATGCATTGCTTGCAACATTCAATCAATATGGAGGTAGACATTATACGGTGCTCAACAAAGAGCACTCTTCTCCGTTCATTGTTCATGAATTAACAAGATCGGGTTCAGGAGTCATAGTTGTTAATCAAGATGGTAAAAAGAGCTTACAGAAATTGCAGAAAGAAGTGGCTAAAGCTGGATCTTTTATTGTTGTCAACGATACCAACGATGCCATTCAATTCGATGATGCTAATGTTACTATCGATTTAAGCGGTAATCCATTAACTGCTGTCCAAAAAATTGTTTTACACTTGGAGGATGAAGGATTCTTCAGTTTTTAGACTAAACGTTACACCATTTTACGATTAGAAAGTTATAAAGAATAAGATTTGTACCGAATATGTGTTATTTTTCTGTTTCTTTAATATAATTATATAGCCTACTTAATGCATTTATCTTTGTACGCCAGACTTTTTTATAAATAATGTTTTCAAAGTTATAATTAATGAGGCTCTAAGAAAGATACTCTTCCAGTTTGGATAAATAACGTTTTCCTTTTTCTTCGGCGTCAGCGATTCCTGGAGTGATCAAAACTGAAACGTCAACACTTGCTCCTGGTTCTTTGTTAGCTTCAGATGCAACCGAGTCTCGGGTTCCAGAGAGTAAGCTAAGCAATGGATCATTAACTTTCGATTCTTTTGGTTTTGAAACTAGATCGAGCTTAACTTTAAATCTCTCAAGGTTATTTGAAGGAGCTATAAGTTCTTCAAAGACAGGATCGTAATAATCAGAATTGACTTTAGCTGGTTTATAAGCGCTAGTCTCTGCACGTCTCGAAGCTTCTCTTACAAACTCTTCTATAGATAGAGATTGGACTTGTGGATTTGTAGAATTCTTAAACTTGCTTAAAGTGAAAGTTTTCTTCAATACAACAGGCTCAGGCTTTGGTTTTGCTTTCTTGCCGTCAGCATTCTTCTTTGAGTCAAGTTTACCCTTTTCAATGTTAGAAAGATCCAGCTTGCTATGTGAATCGACCAGGTCTTTTACTTTCTCAACGGACTCTGGAGATATTTTACCTAAATATGCTAAAACATCACCTTTCAGAAGACGTCCATTTGGACCCGAGGCTTTGATTTTAGCAAGTGCATCCGCTTTCGAGATCCCGTTTGCTTCCAACAAGGACGCAACTGAAGGTAACAGCGTCTGAGGGTCTGTAGATGGGTCTTTTGGATCAGTTGATCCTTTAGAGTCTTCCTTTTTTGTTTCGGTTTTTGGAGCAGATTTCAGTCCTTTAACCTCAGGCAGTTCTAAAGTTTTCAAATCGTCGCCAGGATCAGCAGTAACAGCAATTGGAACTCCAACCTTGATTCCCTTGCTTCCATCTCCTTTGATGATTTTAGCCAAAATTCCATCATCCTGAGCTTCAACGTCGATTACAGCTTTATCAGTCTCCACAGCAAGAAGAGCGTCACCGCTTTTGTAGGCATCACCTTCTTTGATTTTCCATTCAGATATTCCTCCTTCAGTCATGGTTGGCGACATCGCAGGCATTTTCAAAATGGTGGCCTTGGCGAGGACATTGGAAGAATGAAGATCTTAAGTCCATAGTTAGTAAAGAGAAGTTTAGTTTTAGAGGAAACTATCATCAACCTACGTCTTCTTTGAGCATTGCGTAAGCTTGAAGTGGCTGCACGAAGCATGATGACTGGACAAATTTGACAGCAAAGATGTGTGATAAATATGAAGCTCAACAGCTGTTTGTTCAGGTAGTTATTGACTCTGACCTCACGATGTGCGGTAACAGATGGAAAGCCTATGTATTTCGAGCAGCCAGATTTTCCTTCTGGTGATGCGCACTTCCCATCTGCCAGATAATCACGGGCGGGAAGGAATATCCAGAAGAGGGTTATTTCTACTTTTAGATAATTTAATTTATTTTATACATGGCTACAGCCTGCCCGTCATAGAACAAAAAATAGTGTACAATAGTGATAAATTACAGGAGAACAGAAGGGCGGCGCCTAATGTGTTGCTAGATCTGGGGATATGTTTTCATCGCCCTTAGTGACAATCTTTTGAACACTATCCTCTTTGTCTCCCCGCTTAGGTCTTCCGCGCCCTCTTCTGGAAACACTTGTAAGTTCATTATCAATCACATAAGTAGGAGTCTCCTTGATAGGTTTTTTCACAACTTTCGAATTTCCGAGAGTGGAGGATGACCCAGTAACTTCTATGGGGTATTTTCTCGGTCTGCCCTGTGGCCTTTTGATTTTTGTCTCTTCAATGGGATATTTTCTGGGTCTTCCAGGCGGTCTCTTGACATTCAGTTGGAATATATATTTCTTGTCACTGCTGTTGACAAAATTAGTTTCAGAGGAGTCAATCTGTTGCTCAATGACAAAAGTGGTTTTGCTCTTAGAAGTGGTTTGGTCGTTTGAGTGGGGCTGATTTCCAACTCTGAATGTAGGTTTCATTCGCAATTTTGGTTTCACCATCGATGTTGGAGAGTTATTTACAAATCTAAACTCCTTATTTCGCGAGGACCGTGTAGTTTGATTGAATGTGCTCTTTCTACTTCTATTGCTTTTATCACCATCACTCATGCTTGAATTGTTCTCGTTGCCACTGTTTAAAAATGTGTCTCCGATATCAACAGACTGACTATCAAGCTTTATTATTTCACTATGAATATTTTCATTCATGTCTCCCTCAAGATCTCGTAGTGTACTCATGGATGCTGGAGAAAAATGTTAGAACTGGACTATCTCCTTCATAATAAACTCGTATCTTGCGCTGAGAAAAACCCAGAAGAAGAACGCACGCCCTTAGATGACTTACTCAACTCGTTATCAATCGTCACAGACATCGGTACGCATGAAACTTCTCCCACAACCTCTCGTATGAACTGGAAACTTCGTGTAGCTTGCGCCTTGTACTGATTTCCTAGATGAAGCTGTTGCAAATGAAAACAAAAGGAAAGAAAAAAAAAACATGAAAAAATTATCCAAAAATGGAAATAAGCGTGGTCTTACCGTAAATGCGTCTTGAAGTGGAAAATTTGATTTGGCTTATTAGAAGCGAAGATGAGCTTCGAGAGCAGAGCTTCGAAATTTCAACGACCAAGGCGACGCTTTACAGATAAAGCAGGGAAATGGCGAAAAAGAGATCGAAGAAGTTTTCCGAGAAAGAGCGGGATAAGAAGCGACAACAGCAAGACGCTGAGCTCTCTATCGGACTTGCAAATTTTACTGATGCGGTGCACGATGACCTACTGGAGGACGATGGTGACAGAAGCGATTCTGACTGGGAAGATAAAGAACAGCATTACGAATTACTACCTAGAAAACTAGAGAACCAAGAGACTAAACAAGAGCTGCTACCAATCAAGAGAGGTGGAATTGTCGAAAGAGTAGTAAAACGGGTCGAAGTTAAAGACGATTCCAGTGACGAAGAGAGCTCATCGGATGAAAACGAGGAATCAAGCAATGTAAAATTCGACGACGCAGCTGGTGATCAAGATCACAGTGATGTAGAAGAAGCGTTTAGTGAAGAGAATGTGCTGCAGCTAAAGGAAGAAATTGCAGAGCTAGTTGAAAAATTAACTGAACAACCAGAAGAGAATATTGCTTGTCTCACAAGATTGATGAAGATGGCAAATTCGAAAAATCCCAACACTGCAAGATTCACACTTCTAGCGTTAGTTCCTTCTTTTAAAA
This sequence comes from Liangdongia quercuum, assembly GCA_030579675.1. NCBI lineage: Eukaryota > Fungi > Ascomycota > Saccharomycetes > Phaffomycetales > Wickerhamomycetaceae > Liangdongia > Liangdongia quercuum. Next base: position 13,835 of record JAKTRK010000053.1, on the reverse strand, counting down.
GTATTGTGCCTGGGTATAGAATCAGAGCATTAACAGATGCGGAGAAAAGAGAACGTGTATCAAAGGACGTACAGAAAATACGAAATTTTGAACAATCTTTGGTCCTCAACTATAAAGCCTACGTTGATCTTTTGGCAAATTTGACATCTAATTCCAGAAATGATGCGGAAATGTCTGTGTTTGCAATAAAAGCAGCTAGTGAATTGGCAGGTTCATTGAAGAATTTCAACTATAGACCGGATTTATTGGTTTTATTAATTAGAAGAATATGCAAACCTTCTTTCAAAAATGATCCAATGTTCAGTAAATGTATCAAAACACTAGAGGAGCTTCTAGCTGATGATGACTCAGGTGATATCTCGTTTGATGTGGTTAGACTACTTTCGAAAACTTTGAGGAGTAGAAAATTCAAGGTAGATGAGAGTGTTTTGAATATATTTCTTTCTCTAAGTATTCTAGATGATTTTGACCCGAACGCTACAGAGGAAGAAAGGTTGACCAAACAAAAACTGAGGAAAAAAGATAGAGTACATTTATCTAAGAAGGAAAGAAAAGCCAGAAAAGAAAGAAAACAAATTGAAGAGGAGTTGAGAATTGCAGAGCAAGCTATTTCTGCAGAGCAAAGAGAAAGATATCAAGGTGAAATCCTGAAAATGTTATTGAAAGTCTATCTAGATATTTTAAGAGAAGGTAATGAGTTGTTGTTTGGAGCTGCTTTCGAAGGATTATCTAGAATTGGTCATTTGGTAAATTTTGATTTACTAGGTGATTTTCTAGAAGTAATCAGAGAAGTCATAAGCAGCACGGATATCAATCAAATAGCTGCTGATGGCAAAGTACTACGCCAACTTTTGCTTTCTATAGTGACAGCATTTGCGTTGGTTTCGAGCCATTCACAATATAAAGTTCAAGTGGATTTATCAAAATTTATTGATGCTCTTTATGCATCACTTTATCCTTTGTCATTTGATGCCGATATCGAATTCTCCTACAAAACTTTGAGATTGTCAGATCCATTAAATAACGAGATCTCCAAACCATCTGTTAATGTATCTACAAAGATTGAACTTTTATTAAGGTCTTTGGAAAGCATATTTTTCAAATCTAAAAATGGATCGGCTGAAAGGGCATTAGCCTTTTCAAAAAAAATGATAACTATGCTTCTTCATACACCGGAAAAATCATCTATCGCAATAACGAAATTCATTCAAAAGCTGATGGCAAGATACGCTGAAATTGGAGCTATTTTTTCGACCGAGGATCGTGTTGCAAATGGAAAATATGACATTGATGCTCTAATTCCATCCAGAAGCAATGCGAAAGCTGCAACCGTTTGGGAGTTGTTCATCCTGGAAAAACATTACAGTCCTGAAGTTTCAGCAGGAGTGAAAAATCTATTCCTACAAGCTAAAGAGGAAAGTAAATGAACAGCCGCTGATATTGATTTGTAGTGTACATATGTTTCAAATGCAATAACCTTAGAGCTTAAGTGCAGTTGGTCCTTGTCTCACAGACCCCTTTACTAAAAAGCCTTTAACGTCTCTCTTTTCTCCCTTCTTATCGATAATAGTGACATTATTAGCCTTGGACAAAGTATCAATCACATCTTGCTTCTTGGATTTTTTATGGCTCGATGGGTCCTGTGATTTTAGTTCCTTGGATCTCTTACGTTTATTTGCTCTTCTTAACCTTTGTTTATCTTCCCTCGATAATTCATCTTTGGATAATACAATACCCGATTTCAATGTAATCTCAGAATCTTTATGAGATCTTGATGCTTGAAACATTTCTTGAGGCGCTAGTCTATCAGCGTTCGATAAAACTAATGGCTGTGCGTCTTCCATACTGATGGCTGGTGCCTGTGATTTGATTTCAATTGATTTTTGAGCAGGTTTTGGTATGAAGTGTGCAGAGCATAATGCATCTAATTTAAAGCTCAAATTTTGATATAAAGATTTTATCTCCTCGTGGGAATTGTTCAGCGCCTCAGACACCGCATCCGTAGTATCACCCTTATATTCTTCCTCATATAATTCAGCTAGTGATTTTGAGGACTTCAATTCGCTTAATTCGAAATCCTTTCTTGACCTGAATTTTGGAACATCCATCATGAATCTTCTCGGTAAATCATCAAAACTCTCTTCCTTTATTCTACGTCTAATCAGATCTTCTAAATTCTCAGTGACTTCCTTAGTGATAACAGGTACAGGCTTAGCAGTTCTTTCGAATTCTAAATCTTCTTCAAGCAGCGAATCCGAAGGGCGATCTTTCGCCTTAGATTCACCTTTCAAAGTCCACTTTTTTTCAGTAATTGCGTCAGATTCTAACTTTTCAATTTCCTGTTGTATTTTTAGCTGTTCGCGTTCAAAGCTCGAGAGATTTTTCTTCTCAGAGTCTTTGCTATGGCCTTTCTCTATACTATTATTATCAAAGAGATCTAACATAGCGGACTCCATTCCTTTGTCATAATCCTCTTCCTCAAATTTTGTTGGTTTTGAATTTTCTTCGTCTGCTTTTTTGTGATTAATTCTGCTTTTTTGGGGTTTTGAGAAAAAGTCGTTGTAGTATAATGCGTCTTCATTTTCTGAATCTGGAATATCATCGAAATAGTCTATCTCCTCTTCTTGGTGATCACCATTATTCTCTTGAGCATCTCCTTCAGCTTTCTCCATGTCTAGAGTCATCTTATTAAAGTCGTTAATAGAAAAAAAATCATCATCAAGTTTCTCGCTTTCTCCACTCATGTTTGAAGATGGATTTTTTGATCGTGTTTCCATAATTTCGTTTGCTGAATTGTCAGGCTCTTCAATATTATGTTCGTTTTCCGAGATTTCTATCTGCTGATCTTCATTGTTGGAATCTTCATCGTTGGAATCTTCATCGTTGGAATCTTCAACGCTAGACTCTTCATTATTGGAATCTTCCAGGCTAGATGTATTGTTTCTAGACTCGCTTTCAACTCCATTGTCGAGCTGAACATCACTTTCATGCTTGAGCTGAGGAATCTTGTTGAAAAGAAGCTCATCTGTAACGGAATCCAATACCATCTTTGCTTGAGGCCAGATTTGAGAAGCATTTAATCCATCTATATGAATTTCATCCAGAAGAGTATGTCCCTTAATAATCGGATCTAGGACTTGTTTAATGACTCCCAAAACAGTATCATTTCCATCATCTTCAAAAATTATAGTTGGATCCTGATAGATCTCTTTCAACCCAGTCATGCTTAGTACGATTTGCTGTCTTATAGGAGGTGATGAGCTTCTGATCAAAAAAATACAAAAAAATTTCTTACTGAAATATGGTTCATGCACTACATCAACATATTTACGTAAGTAGTAGTACCTTCTATAAAGAGTATAAATCAGATAATGAGGCCTCTATATAAATCATTTTATAGAAGTATGGTAGCTAAAGTGGCAATGATAGACATAATGATGCTAATTATTATAACTGCGTAACAGATGATGGCCTCAGGCCTTGTGATTGTATCTTTACACATGTGCAAATAGAAAGAGCAAGGAAGGATGAGGCACAATATGAAACAAACTGATGCGCCCATCAAAGAAACAATCTTCTCAAATTCTGGAAGAAGAACAGACACAAGAACAAAAGATGCATTGACAAATATTCTGATACCGAACCTAAGTGTATACATTCCGGCATATTTTGATCCGGTATAGTTGTCGAGTGTTAATGTTCCAAATATATGATCGAACATTGCAATGATCGGCCTTGCGTTCAAAGGAGTCTTCGACAAAGGAACCAGAGACATGAAGCAGCAGATCAAAAGATATGTCCACTGAGGATAACCTTGAGTTAGTAAGACGCTTTTGGTAACCTCATCTTTAACTTGGGCTCCAAACATCAAGAATCCAATGATAGCCATTGACATATCGGTTAAAAAGGTGATGAGGTAAGTAGTCTTGAGGCAATCCTTGAATTTACCTGGATGCCTCATGTCAACTCTCAAGTTGGGAAAAATGCTATGACCCCCAAAAGGTGAAAGCAATAAGCCAATTGCTACTAGAATACTCTTTATAGATTCTGGATAAAGGTTTGTAGGCGCAAATTGGACCAACGACCCTGGAGATGTACTTTTGAGAAAACCGGAAACGAATATAACGAGGACAACTGAGATTGTGCTGCTGATTCCAAGTAGGCTGATAATGCTCAAAATGTTCAGAGGTATAAACGATGGAGGTGTCAATACTAAAAATGCAATGACTTTGAAGTGGTTCACCGATACAGATGGAAAAATAGCATTTAGCGAATCGGCAAACAAAATAATCAATGAAACCCCATTCGCAAGCAAATCGATTGTGAAAAGAACTGATATCAGAGTTCTTCCCTTTGTCCCGAAAGTCACATAAGCAAGATCTGAATAAGTCATCAAAGTTGGATCAGTATCCATGCATCTTGAAAGTAGCTCTGCAGTGCAAAACGTTGCAAATGCGCAAAACATTAAGGCAGGTACACCAATGACCCAACCCGCGTGCTTTAAGGCCAAAGGTAGAGCGAGCAATCCAATACCGATAAGAACGTTAACGCTATTGAATACTGTTTGAGGACCCGTAGACTGCCCTGCAATGACCGTCACCACTTTGCCTTTTGTCTCGACTTTTTTCAAAACCAATGAAGTAGTGCCATCATGGTCATAGTCACCAAAGGCAGAGGTCGTATCTTGAATTGCGCCATATGAGTGTACAGAGGGACTAGGATGCAAAAGGGAACTGTCATCCACAGCATCATAGTCACTTCTGACATCATTGTACGTATTTCTAAGTGATTCAATGTCACCTCCTGGATAAAGCGTTGATAATCTTTGACCATGAGCAGAAGGTGAAAGGGTATCAGGATCATATAGTTCCTCTTGGTTTCTGAAAAAAGATCTTCTATGTTTAACATCAGGCTCTATTGCTTTGAATGATTGAGCTCTACCGAACGATGTAGCGAATCTTCCTAGCGAGTTCACACCTTTGAACGATCCTATTGGGGTATTGAGGATCGAGTCACGTCTGAGTCTGAAGGAATGTGGTGTCCTTTCAACAGGAACAGAAATGTATTGATCTTGGGCCATGAATCAAGATGTATCAGTGATGTGACGACTCGATCCTGTCAGCAGTTGAGGAAGTATATAGCTGTGAAGTCTAAACGATTAGAAACTTCAGTTGAAGATTGTTTTTCTGACAGGGTTCATTTCCGATTTTCAATTTTATATAGAAAAACAATACTTTTTGAAATTGATTAGCCTTCAAGTTTCATTATATGAGGCTAAACAAAGGCTAGTTTATAAGGACATGAGCTGTTAAGCATATGAAGCTAGACATTGTATTTATTCTTTGTAATTATACAGTATTCTATTGTACATCTTGACTAGCAGACGCTATCAAACGTCTTTTAGTAAGGATTGAATCTTCCTCTCCCTCTAAATCTGCCTCTAAATCCTCTGCCTCTACCCCTTCCTCTTCCTCGTGAGTATCCTGGAATGTTGGTTCTCTTTGGAGTCACTTTTAAATTCCTTCCTCTGAAGACAGTGTCGTTAAGTACTAATGAGTTTGTTACTGCAGTAGGCTCCTTGAATTCGATGTAGGCAAAACCTTTTGGCTGACCGGTGAGCTTATTGAGAAGAATCGTGACTCTATTTATCAGTCCGGCAGACTGGAAGTGCTTCTGCAGTTCTTCTGGGCTAGCACCATAATCAACGTTACCAACATATATCGAACGAGCATCAATATCAGACTTGTCCTCTTGTATGTCTTGCTCCTGCTTCGCAAGCTCTGCATTTAGCTCACGAAGTTTTGTAGCATCCTCTGAGAGCAGAGGAGTCTTTTCCACAGGCGTATCCTCTTTATTCAAGTCCAGGTCCTGTGAAACTTCAGCGTGTGGTGCTGGTTCTGGTACTTGTGTTGCTGGTGCAGTGTCAGACATTATAAGAAAAAGATTGGTCTTGTGAACTTTGATAACAAAATCGAATATGATCTGTCACAGTATTTTTGACGTATATGCCCGTTCAGCAGTTGACTAAGTTGACCAAAGAGGATCTTGATTGACTGATGGTAAAGTCTCACGTATCGAATAGACACTTTCTTAGTGTCTATTCCCGTATAATTTTTCTGCACAAGCGTCACATCAAATTCTTGGCTGCTGCACAACAGTGTCTCACTAAATACTGGATACTAATAAGAGACGAGGACGGTGTCGTTTCAACTGTCCGAAACCTGAAATTATAGTACTAGGGTAGTGGTATGCCACCGCAGAGAAAATATGCCACCCACTCCCATATCCAGAAGGCTATCACTGCTGTCGCTCTCTCTACTGCCACTGCTGTTGGTAAGTGGCGCTGCTGCTGCCGCAAGCGAAGCTACCAAAACTGTCATTGATATACTGTCTGAGAACGTTGAGTTCTCATACTTTCTTCGCATTGTTCAGAGAGAAGGACTAGTACCGACACTTAATCAACTAGAAGACATTACATTGATAGCGCCAGTCAATTCTGCATTTGCAACTAAATTTGGCTGCAATTCCATAGAGGCTTGCGGTGACGTAAATATCCCCACGAATGATCTGTATCATTATATCATCGATGCCAACGTTATTTTTGAGCAAATTGAAGGTACTCGGTTGTACAAAACTTTACAAACGAAAGGAATTCATGCCTCCCCGGTTTTAGTGTTTGCAGACAAGGAGACGAATGAATTTAGGATAAACAATATCGATGTTGTTGAATTGGATCTCGTTGCGAAATCACAAAACTCTGCTGTTCAGGGAATAGACAGACTTTTAGATGTGCGCCCATCTCTCAAGGAACAGATTGCAAACGAGAATCAAACAGATAAATATCTCGCTCTTCTCGATAACAGAGAGTTGACAAATAAAACTGTATTAGTTCCTACGGATTCTGCTATAGAGTTCAAAGATTATGAATTTAACTATCTACTCTCTGAGACTGGTCTTAAGGAAAAAGATTTCATCATAAATAGCTTGCTCATTAATAATTATTGGGGAGGAGACATACCAATGACTTCTGTTAGAGATCTCAATGGGAACTTAGTCAAGTTATCAAATGATAATCATGGAAGCCAGTTTTGGGTCAATGAAACCTTTGCTTCCATAAAATCAAATATACTAGCTTCAGATGGTATAATTCACCTATTTGAGTCATCCAAAATGATTAGTCCACTGCAAATGAACCTTATGAAGCTTTTGATTGGTCTTAATGCCTCTGAATTTGTGAAGGAGCTCAACTTTCAAGGACTTAGCCACCTTCTAATAGATAACGAATTGGAACAAACCCTTTTCATACCCAAAGATTACAACCAAGTTTTGAGAGTTATGTCGAAAGGTTCGGATTTGTATCATTTTGTGGATGAAGAAATTTTCCCAGATTCTGCCAAGACCTTATACTATACGAAGTTTTGCAATAACAAAAAGATTGGTCAGGGCTGTCAGGCTATCAAAGTCGATAAGCTTGGAGACCACAATATGGTCCTAAATAACAACATCCTTGTTGAGTCAGGTCCTTATAAAGTTGGAAAATCAGCTGTCTACTTGATTGATGAAGATTTGAAAACACCTGGAAATCTAGAATCAGCTGTTAGCCCTGTTCATCACTGCTCGCAATCTGTTAAATTCTTGGAGCAACTGAATTTATTGAAGCTAGCAAGTAACAATATGGGCTATACATTTTTCTTACCTTGTTATGAATCCTGGAATCCTTTTGATCTTACATTGAAAGTGCTGGAGCATAATACAACTCTTTTTCAATATGTTTTCAAAAATTTGATTTTGAATGGATTGGTTTACACCGATTTTGGACTACAGAATGAAAACTTTACTAATTTAAATGATAAAATTATAAAGGTAGAGGGTAAAGGAATTGAAGATGGCGTGTTGCAATTGTATTTCAATGATTTGAGCATCGATTTAAACAAATCTGATGATATATTATTTAGCCAAGGAGTTATTCATCCAATAAAAAGAGTACTTTTTCCAGATGATTTAAATATACCACTAAAACAAATAGCAGGAGCTACTGATGATGGAACGTTTTTGCAATTTTTAAAATGGTTTCCAGAGCTTGATGAAATCTTGGAAGATGGAGAGTATTCTCTTATTCTTCCAACAACACGCTCGATGTTGAGATTGGAGCCGTTCAAAAGTAATTTGACACTCCAAGATTTTCTTAAACTACACATCATTCCGTCCGGGTCTCTTGAAAAGATTTACAACTGTGAAGACCACATTGAAACAATTTTGCCAAATGTATTTTTAGAATGCTCAAACATTCCTGGTAGTTCTGCAAAATTACTAAAAATTGAAAATGGAGAAGACTTTGAGATTAGAATCATTGGTCAAGGCTGTTCCTCCAGAAACCCACTCTCTTGCGTCTTCTGGACTGATAGACCATTACAGTTAGATTGGATTGAAGGCCACCAACACTATCACTTAACGCTTCCTGGAACAGCCCTGGCAGTTGGAATATTACTGGGGTTTTTGAGCATGGTGATATTTTTCAGTTGCTCCCTGATGCTAACACTGAAAAAGAAAAAACAACCGCACCCTGAAACTGGAATGAATACCAACGTACTTGAAGCGGAAGCGCTTTTAGCAAATAACAATGGCGGTAGTCAAAGTTCTCAAAACTATTTATCAACGGACAACTTTGAGACAGCATATTCTAATAATTCAGTTGCTAATCCGATCAGTGTCAACTCCAAAGTTAGCAAGGATAATTTTGTTGTCGATAGTTAACATTATGTTTATGATTTACTAATGATTTAAAAATGCATGTGTTCTCTTATGTAATTCTATGTATCATTTTGAAAGATTTCTTGTTCATATAAAGTTTGATTTATTTGTTGAGTGGGATGTTTTCGAACATTTCGTATATACCACAGTAATGCCCATAAACTCCCAACAGGACACACAAATGCCATATATTATGTGAGGAGCAAATATAATCAACCCACCACAAAGAAGTGAAAGAGCCATAATTCTTAGTCTTCTCCGGGCAGTCTTTGAAGTAAGAGTCAAGATCATTCGATTCATCACCATATTTCATGAACTCCTCACTAGGAACGGCGTCATCAACTACCACATCAGATCTCAGGCATTCTGGAAAGAGTGTTCCGTAGAATGCAACACCCAAAAGGTAACCTCCAAAACTTTTTAGTAGAGGTGAATAAAATTTTGCAGCATGAATAAATCCTTTTTGAAAGACTAAAACGAAAAACGCAAATACACCAAGCGCTGCAAGCGCAATGAAGAAAGTAATTCTGATTAGTCTGCTCTCAGGACGATCAAATTTTGGTGACCAATTCATAGTGAAACCAATCAGTCCACAGATCATTGAGAAAAGAATGAATACTGTTCTTAGAACAGGCATGTAATATAAGCTTGCATAAACCGATGTAATCACCGACGCTGTGATCAAAACGGTTATACCTGTATAGTCGATACAAGCAAACTTTTTTTTCAAGTAAAGATTTGATGTACCATTGAATGTATGCCAGAATGAGGACGACAACAGACATTTTATACTTGCGAAAAGAAAAATGTAGAATATAAAATTATCTTGGAATGTGCTCTTCTGAAACAGGTCACTTCTGGGAAAGCTGTATAAGGCAATGTAGATAAAGAGCATAGCACCCAACAAATGTGTCCATATATTTGACGTTTCATTATGCACGCAGCAAATGCTCTTCAGGGCATATAGATGATTGTTTTGAAATCTGTAGCCATGTATAATGTATCTGTTTTCTCTCCATGGAAATGGCAATTCATGGTAGTGTAACAATCTTTTGCAACCTTTCTCCATGGCATACTCATAGTTATGGAACTTGATTTTGAAGGCATTTATAGCAATAGCTGGATCTTCTTCCTCTTCCTTCTCAACCTCGTTGATAAAATACTCTTCACCCAAAAAGGATTTTGCTTCTGATTCAACCAAGTCATTGAACTGGTTTATCTTAGCATCGATGAAATGAAGCCCTGTCAAAAGCTTTTCATGAAAGCCCAAATTTTCAGATGAAGCAATGGAATCAAACAGGTTTCCATAGTGTTCATCTATAACCTTGTTGAAATTCTCCAAATTTATCGAAGAAGTGAAAACGGTATTTTTAATTGTGATCAAGGTATCATACAAATTTTGAAGGGTAGCTATGGATTCATCATCATCTTTCAGACTTTTTCCATTCTTTGTATCAAACAAGGCCTCGATCCTGTCGAGTTTTGCCTCTATCGAGGAGATGAATTTGTCGATGTTGTCCAGTAAATCCTTTTTCAAGAAATTTCCCTCAACTATTTTGTTGATGGAGCATGATGAAGAATGAGCACTTCTCAATAACTGAAGGTCATCCTTCTTGAACTGACCCATGTGTTTTCTTTGTGTTGTCCCTGTTTGGGTGTCTGAACTCAACGATGTTGAAGACATCTTGTTCTATCCTTCTCAACTCTTTTGTCTCTTAACAAAAAGCGCACAATTATGAGACCCGAAAAAAGCAGTGGAACCTCTCGTTCACTCTTCTCACCTAGTAAGAATCTCACAGGGGAACTCAGTAGCTCGTATTGACCTAAAAGCGAAAGACCTGTGACCAAAAGCCAGCTTTTATCACTAGTACCCCTTTAAAAAAAAAATTATGGTGCAAATTGAGAACTAAGAACTGTTAGATCGGTAGCTCTCTCCTAGTCTCTGCGATCGAAATGATATTGTTCTTATTGACCCGTGTATCCGTAGCAGTATGAAAACTTTTCTGAGAATCGCATGCACGAACTGAGTGTAGGGTAGTCTCTAAGCATTAACGAACCATCCTACAGGAGAAAGATATAACTGCAACAGAGTGATCGAATGCCTATAAATCAGCCCTCGAACCAGATAAAGTTAACAAATGTCTCGCTCGTGCGAATAAAAAAGGGCAAGAAAAGATTCGAGGTTGCATGTTATCAAAATAAGGTCCAAGATTGGAAATCTAATGTGTAAGGCATCATATATCCAAGTGTTAAAACTACTGGATCAGACTCTAACAGAACTCTTAGGGAAAAGGATTTAGATGAAGTCTTACAAATACCTCAAGTGTTTCTGAACGTATCTAAAGGGTTGGTTGCACCCAAAGAGGACCTGCAGAAGTGCTTTGGAACAACTGACTCAAATAAAATAATCCTAGAGATCCTTCAAAAGGGAGAAATACAGCTTAGTGAAAAGGAAAGACAAGCGAAAGGAAGTCAGATACAAGCAGAAGTGCTACAAATAATATCTACTAAGTGTATAAATCCAAGAACTAAAAAAAGGTATCCACCTACAATGATACAGAAGGCATTAGCTGAGCTCAAATTCAATATTGTCGCCACAAAAGCGGCTAAGGGCCAGGCTCTCGAGGCAATAAGGCTATTGATAAGTGAACAGGTGATTCCAATCGTGAGAGCAAAAATGAAAGTGAAAATCACAATGGACTCTAAAGAAGCCAAAAAACTGTCTGGGGAAATCAAGGCTTTATTAGGTGAAGCTGAAAGCGAGGATTGGGGCCCTTCGTGGGAGATTGTATCCTTGATCGACCCGGTCAACTACAGGGATCTAGTTACTCTCATCGGGAACCAAAAGTCGGGACAATTAGAAGTTCTGGATATGGCTGTCATAGACAACAACGACGCGCAACAATGACATCAGCTCTCAAAGTATAGAACCCATTAGTTCTAGTACATTCAGTAAGATGTCCCTATCGCTAACTTTAGAGTGATTGAATAATTTTGAGCTCAAGGAAATAGTAAGGGCTTCATCATGCTTCATAAACACCAGTTTAGCAATCTGATTTGTAAGTACTGATATTTTGTAGTTCTGCGAGTCTCCGACTATACATGATTTTTCACACGTAAATTCTCTTGAATCTCCATCACCTATCGTATTGAGTAAAGATGATCTTGGCGCCATGACATCAAACGTAGTATCAAATTCACCGTTCAGTTTTACAATTATAACTCTTCTGTCAGGAAACTTGATCTGCTGTACTTCTATTTGTTTTCCATCTATGATTTCTTTAGCAGTTCTCATCACATCCTTGAATGAGCTCATCTTCAGCTCCTATCAACTTATTTTAGTGGTTAGTTTTCGTCCGTCTTTTGGCTTTTTTAGTCTGACAGATTTATCCATCTTTACTTTTTTTTTTTTTGAAAATGGAAATCAAAACACAGGCACATACGCACACACACATAAAACCAATAGCTGCAAAACACTTCATTGCAACCTCAATGTCATATGCTGTTGGTTCAAATACATCCACTTTGAGTCAAGATGAGAATAGTGGTTTGCGTCTCCACAGTTTTACTAATGATAGTGTGAATGGGGCTGATCGTGTGGAAACACGCAACTATCCCGGCTGGAAACTTTCACTTTGGAGCGTCTCATCTACTATATTCACACTCCTATTTCTGAACTTTCTAGTTCTGATGGCTTTATTCCATGCTCTTGTTGATTATGTGGCAAAAGGCGAGCATAAATTACATAGCAGCTACATTCAACCTAGTGCTGAAGAGAAGAAACTAATACCCAATTTGAATTATTATTACAAGCTACTTGGATTGCAGATTGACCGTTATGAAGTCATAACTAAGGACGGTTTTGTTCTCAGCATGGGCAGAATAATTGACCCTAAAGAGGATGCTACAACTCGTTGTAAACGTTATCCTGTTCTCTTAGTTCATGGACTTTTACAGTCCTCTGGTTCTTTCTGCTCGGGTGGGAAAGCATCTTTAGCATATTACTTGTTCAAGTCAGGTTATGATGTTTGGCTTGGTAACAACAGATGTGGATTCGAACCTAAACATCAATACATGAGTCCATCGGATTACAGAATGTGGGAATGGGATATTAAGGATATGGCGAAGTTTGATCTAGTCTCAATGGTCCAACACGTCATCACTAGTAGCGATTCAAAAAGCGCAAAACTCTCTCTTATTTGTCATTCTCAGGGAACAGCTCAAGGTTTCATAGCTCTCTCCAAGAATATCGAGAATTTGAATTCCAAAATAGACTGCTTTGTGGCACTTGCTCCTGCTGCATTTGGAGGTTCCCTATTGAACGAGAAGCTTTTTATCAAAATTATGAGCAGTACGATAAGCAGACCAGAATTTTTTGGGGTCAAATCGTTCCTTCCTATAATGATGAAGATGAGAAGTTATTTGGCAGAATATAGAATTTTCGGTTTTCTCAGTTATACTATGTTTAATTACCTTTTTGATTGGAACGACAGATTATGGGACAAAGAGATAAGGAATCGCCATTTTTTATTTTCTCCAGTTTATGTGAGTGTTCAACTAATGGTTTGGTGGCTTCATGCTGAAGATGGATTCAGAAAGTCGAAATGTATTCTGAATCACGATGAACAATGGTTTGGAAGCTCTACGCCCGAGATATTTCTGGTGATTCCCAGAAAAGATAAGCTGGTTAATGGTGCCCTGCTAGAAAATCATTTCAAGGTGTATGAGAAAAGTGTGCAATATCAGGTTTTAGCTTTAGACAACTATTCGCATCTTGATGTTCTATGGGCTACTACTGTGATTCAAGATATTGGCATTCCTATAAGCAATCTTCTAAAGAAGCACTTACTTGCTACAAATGAACGTCAGTGAAAGTGTTCCAATATCTTTGTGTCTTTTTACCATTTTGCTATTTTAACATTTGTTATTTTTTGTGAGCTTCGCTGAAGGGAGATACGTTTTTGTAAAAAAAAATGTAAACAAAGTTCCCACTATAATATAATAGAAAAATTACCGCCAACCTCAACTCGGTGGATTTTGTTCTCTAGGAAGTACTGTTGTGTAAATTGAACAAAGCGGTTGTT